>CM010316.2:6614899-6657532 GCA_001923025.3 Taenia multiceps
AGGCCTCTGGAGCGAAGATGTGCAAGCAGAAGCCTCAAATATGGCTTCCCAAGAGCCTGACATCAACTAGTGCTTCAAACATTGGAACATATATTATGTGTTCCAAATTCTGAGGACTGATGCAGTCGATGAAAGACAAGTACGATTCCGTATTCGGAATAGCGTTCCCCTTTTAAGAGTAGAGTGAAGGAATACTCACGCTTCCCTGCAGCAACAACACTTACATGGGGGTCAAGACTACCCACGTTGAGAATGCATCACCACCATCCAATCAGTGTCAGCTGGTCCCTGCACAGAAACTGCATGCATTCTGATTGTGCTAGATTACTTTACCAAAGTGGCTGAGAAGTGGAAATTCCATGCGACAGGAGATGCTTGACAGCGACACCACCAACCCTCCCAGCAATTATGGCTGGATTCGAAGTTTCTTCCGTGAAGAGGACTGAGTTGAGGAATAACATCTTTTATTTGAAATGCGTGTCAATGCCTGGACGTCGAGTCGTCGGTCAAAGCAGATTTATTTAGTGAGGTACGGGAATTAACGCATTTTATGCTGATTACTTCTAGGGTCTGTTTATGTTGTTGACATCTTGAATCCCACTACGGTGGAAACACACCCTAACAAGCTTGTTATGATGCTTCATGCCCAGTGTCACGGGGACAGGGAAGGACTAAACAAATCCAATGACTCCTTCCAAAATGTCGTCTTTTAGGGCATGAATGCTTTCGAATGCACTCAGGCGTAGTTGGCGAGTTCCTCATTCATGTCGATGAAACTTCCACGATCCCTTGAAGTAGCTTTTCTCACAACGGAGGGGCGTATTTTTTAAATCTGTAGGCGACAGATCACAGATCTAAACGCTGTCTTTCCCAACCTTCATCACTCCTCTGCATTACCTTCAACGCGCTTGCAACATTATGAAGGAATTGACTTCCAGAGGAAGGGTTTGTCGTGGATGAGGCACAACAACAAGGCTGGTGCCTTTGATTTTGGAACAGCGGTTGATGACGGATCATGCTTGAATATGGCGTGATAGCATTGGTCCTGTCGAACTACCATCCACCCCACAGATTGAGTAAAATCGCACCGATGGTTTTAAACGCACGTTTGTCCGTAACCGAAGGCTGCGCCTAGCAATTCCCGATGATTGCATTTCATCACAATTCTTATCGTGTCTTTGCTTATTAACAATGCTACACACAGTGCTTGAGTCAGAAATGGTCTGTTTCATCGGGGTAGATTGTGCAAAATCCATTAATTTGTCGATCAACTACTATGCTAATGGCCTCATCTGTGGGCTCACAATGTCGCATTTCGCTACAATACCAGCCGATATAGGCGCTCGATTCTACAGATATTAGTACAAGAAGGAATGCGTCAGCTGGTTTGGATTGCTAAATAGTAATCACAGTCATCGCGAGTGATGGCATGTCTACACGTATTTTGACCTGAGAAACTGTTAGCGTGCCTGCCAACATCTGTCGTGTTTGCCATTTGGGCGCGTGCGCACCGCTGCCTCACACCTGGATTTGAGTTGACCTCATCTCGGTAGCTAGGGCAGGCGAGGGGGGCGATTTTACAAGAAGACATACATGAATGGGATGGCATGTACAATTCCCTTGTAAAGGCTTTGAGGACACTACCATGACCGTGTGATAGATGACAGCGAAGCAGGTCTATTAAAAAAAATATTCAAATTATCATTTCCTTCCAACGCCACCTGGTTGAAGGCGTTACGCGTTGAAGTAGTCTGTGGTGAATGTGCGCAATGTTGTTTGACAATTTAATGCGAGTGGCGAACGGAGTCAAATAAGTTTTTTAAATTGGAATTGGTCTCTGCTAAAGGCCTTTCAGTTAGGTAAGTCATAATGACAGGGTGAATTTGGGCTGTGGGATGTTATTTTGTCACTACTTATCTGGTGCATTTGAATGCAAAAATGCGGTATCGAATTCGCACCAAAGCAGAAGTTGCCAGTTTGAAGAGTAGGCTCTGGAAGCGAGCAGAGTTAGACCACTGGTAGATGTTTGGCTGATCTCAGTCACACCCTCCAACTACTGTCAATTGATTCAGAGAATGCGAGGATAAATCAGAGGCAATGTGATTTTGCAAAAGCCTATGCCTTTGGGATAAGTAAGAAAGACTTGTGTACCCAGGGTGGTTAACAATGCGGCTGCTGCGCCAACCACTACCATGTTGTGCCACAAGTCATCCTTACGCCTCTGACAAGTCGTATCTGTTGAGAAACTGATTGATCAGCAAAACGAAAGACGATTACAACTACACTAAAGGTATTGGCGTGAAGG
Organism: Taenia multiceps; assembly: GCA_001923025.3. NCBI lineage: Eukaryota > Metazoa > Platyhelminthes > Cestoda > Cyclophyllidea > Taeniidae > Taenia > Taenia multiceps. The sequence goes on from CM010316.2 coordinate 6,617,205, forward strand.
GCGGCATCGAAGCAACTGGAAATTGGAGCTTAAATACAGCCCTTGTTATTCCCGCTAATGATTAAACGGGTTCGACTTCAACTTCATCATGCTTCACATAAGCTGCTAACTCACTAGGTAATAATGCTATTCTGCAAGCGTCGAATTGGAAATGGGAAATCGCGTCCAACTTAGCGTTAAACCTACATGTGAGGCGCTTGCACTTAAGTGCTACGAGAGTTGCCTTGGTGACTGAAATGAGAACCAAGCTACTCTGAATGATCGACGCCGACGCGACTCGCTGCAAGCACGCGAATTCGCTATCGAAGGTGACAAAGAGGGTAAGAACTTCACTCACACATTCTGAACACGCCATTCTTGGCCAGCTTTCGTCGATTCATCCTGTCGATATCATCCAGCACCTCCGTCCGTCGCTTAGGCTCGTGCAATTTGGTTCTTGAAGAGGACGGTGATGGCTCTGACACCGAGGTGCACGCGGAGGTTGCGGACGATTTTGTTGATACGCAGCCATCATGCACATGCATAAATGCAGCACAGGTGCCATGTGTGGCACAGATATTCAAGCCGTGAGGAGCTCAGTCATTGCAAGTTGCACCAAGGTTGGCAACGCGCAACTGACGAGGAACAGCTCGAGTACAGAGTACATAAATGCAAATCTTGGCTACGTTTGATCCTACCTAACCTCTACGAACTAGTCTTGGGAATATAGGACGTGACAAAGCGCGCATGAAGACAGAAGATCAAAAGAGAGAAATTAACTTACACTTTTTGTGTGTTGTTTGCTCACCACCTTTGCCAGCCTTAATTTTAGTGGATTGTCAGTGGCAACCGTTTGCCATTCTTCATTATTCGTATGGACCTGACTGCTACATGCGGCCGAGGAGGCGTGAGAGGGGCTTGTGGAGGCTGGGGTGGTAAATACTTGATCAAGAGTCCGTTTCATGTTCCTTTTCTGCATTTGTCCAACTATCACCACTGCAGATATGGAACCCGAACGGCTGACTATATACAAGAGGGTTGACCTCATGTCAAAGGGCATTGGTCCGTGCTGAGCACCGCTCAGGCAATGCGTCTGATTGGCCGATTGACAAGTGTGAACGGAAATCGAATCGCGTCGCGTTGACAGCTCGTTGCCATAATGAGTGCTCAGGCCTGTCAGACTGGTCTATTTTCGCTTAGTGGTCTCAGTCATACTCCAGCTCATTACAGACTGCGTTGAGTAGACTGATGAGGCCTCCACTCAACCACTCCACTTGTTATTTGAGTCCACTTATTTCGTTCGCAATCAGCAAGGCAGACAGAGACCTCTACCATCTTCAGTGGAAAGACTTCAACCATTCTCTACTGTCACTTTACTAAGGTATTGCATCAATTGATGTCTGTCGAAAGCTATGCTACACTTAAGCTGAAATGCAAGTAAAGATATTGATGATGGCTGACCGCAGGCAAGAAGTGGCAGGTTTAAGTAGACTGGCATATCCAACTAACCGACTTACTAATGTTAATAAGGCTTTGGAAAATGCAACACCACCGAATGCTAGTAGAGTGAAGTGGCAGCTTCTGTGTGTGTACTGTTTGAATAAATCGCTTGCGAAAAGAGGGTTTTTGAATTTTGATCTGCGTACAATGTGGCGACTGGCATTTCCTAATGGTAGGCAGGAAGGCGAAAGACTTCTGCTAGATTAGTAAGATGATGGTTGCGAAACGGTAGTGACTTATTTTTGACTTGGTGTAGCAGCGTATTTCTTGCATAAATTACTATTATCAGTCCACCGACCAGCCTTAATCGGCTTTCTTTTAAAGGAAATATTGGCCATTTGGAAAAATAGAGCCCTGCGTGATTTGTTCTGTTGCGTCTGCAAGAGATTGTGTTAAAGAATTTGGATTGACAATAGCGTCACCAAATTGCTCAGTTAGTTGAGAATGAAGCGGGAACACACAAAACGCGAGTACCGCCACCACTGCGAGCAGTACCTAGACGCAATGAGGGTTGCACTATTATTATCTTGGGAACTGGCTTCGGACCGGGTGAAAGCCATGAGGGCTACTAAGGGTGAGCGAGGAGGAAGCACCTATTGCATGCCAAGGCGTTACTGCTCCAACGATGACGAATCCCAGATTTGCTGGGATCTATTGCAGGTTTGAGGCCATTCTCAATCCCGAACACCAAAACCAAGTGCTGCAAGAGGATTAGCATCCTAGCTTAGCGAACATAATCCCGTTTTCATCAGTGCATCCATTGCTCTTAATAAGAGAGCAGACAGCTTCGTCAGTGCAGAATACATTTATTGCAGTTAAATCCACTTCCAAACATTTGGCCCCGTTCTCTTTGTCACTACACAACGTGCATTTTAAGCCATTATTGTTCTTCACCGCGGTTATAGTTAACCCCATCGCACATGGCTGCGCCCAAGATCAGCTCATTCCGCACCTCCTTGACACACGCATCTTGCTTGCTAAAAAGCACATCCCCTCCCCTACTCAAAATGCAACATTACTTTCTGCAGATCTGTTTACTGCCACAGTGGATTGCAAGCCAGCTGTACACTATTCAGACAACAACTTTTCCACAAGAGTTCCGTTTTGGCTGATGCGTCATTCTGCTGCCGCAACTGCCTCCTTGCTACAAGTGCCGTAAATGAAGAAGGAGGGAAGTGCGTCTTGAAACACTGCCAGCCAATACAATATTGTTTCAGCTCTATTTTCAGCTAAAAAGCAGTTAGCATTAGTCTCACGTACAAATTTTTGAACTACGAAGGGATTGCAAACACGTGGTCGCATTTCTGAAATGCCGTTTCTGCCGACTGCTTGGTCTGTTGCCAAGAGGCAAAGACAGTCTTCGCCTATTCCTCTATCAAATCAACAACAACTGGTTCCATTCTACTCAAGCCTTGGCCAAACCGTTCACAATCACCTGCAGTCTCATCTTTTCTGTGGACAATTTATTTACCTTAAGAGGAACACACGATACCAGTCAACACTTTGGCACAGTACTCATTTTCCCCTCAATGAAGCCCTTGAACATTCGGACGCCGACTACGCTGCACTCATTAGATAAGCGATTTACACTCCCTTATGTTTGATGAACATTTTGCTGCTACTCACCTTTGTCCAGAGCGCCCATTTGTAAAGGCCAACGGGCATTCGTTTGTAAAATCAAAAGCCCTTGGCTATAACTATATGTCCAAACTTCCGTTTTGTGTATTTGGACGGGAAGGCACAAAACGCGTTTCACCGGGTTGTGAAGGGGCGAAGGTTGAGTGGTGCGATGAAGGAAGTTAGGTTGAAGAGGCAAAGGCATTGGATCGTGGGGTGGGTTAAGTCCACCAGAGCTGAAAATTTTTCTCTGTGAATCGTGCATGTGGCATTACGTGCACACTTCACCGTCTATCGCTCCCGGCAATGCAGCCGTGTGTGGCCACAGCACTTGTCATTGGCTTGCGGAAGGAGGTGGACATGTGACGTTAGAATGCAAGTGTCCTCGTAGGAGCACACGAGCATTTCAGCCGTGGCGTTGAACCGCTTTATGCAAGTTGCATACGCGGTTTTCAAGTTGCACAACATCATATTCATTCACTAGAAGTACATTGTAAGCTTGTAGCGTCAACGCAGCCACATTGACAGGAGGTGATAAAGTGCTTGCAGAGGCTGTGCAACTGCGAATGGAAATTGGTGCTTTCACTAGCATGGTCCCTCTCCAATAGTCACCGTCTATCTGCATCAGCCATGCTTAGCGTGTTATTCTCTACATGATGAAACGTCTATCAGCTCTGCCCTTACTTTCTCTTCACCGAATTTCGTTTCGTGTTCTTCCAATCCCACTCATCTCCCTTCGGTATCCATCAGACAATTCTCAGTGGACACGCAATCAGCTATTGGTATTCGCAAGTAAGGATCCACCATTATTTTACTATTTTACGAGAACCTGATGCTAGCACGCTGCAGTAAATGTCAAAATCTCCGCTTCTATCTACATTTATTCAAATCGTTGCTGTCCGCGTTGGCTTGAACCGTTGATGAGCATACTTCGTGACATTAAACCTGGTATTATGGGGCTAAGTTGGACGCAAATACTGCTTCCTGCTCTTCTCCTATTTCTTGAGGAATTTTTCCCTTGTTTGTTTCTTCATCGCATTATTTTTGGCGCACGCCAACGGGTGCGTAAATAAGCGCCAAGAGAACAAATATGCAAGAGGAAGAACTCGAATTTAGTGAGCGGGCGTTCGATATGATATACGGATGTGACCATCGGGTGGAGCGACGAGAATCTCTTCTCCCATACTGCAGGCTGTGCGTACCAGAAATGGCAATGGGACTACTTGTCCACGCCTCATCTCCCCCAGCTTCATCCTCGCACTTCTGATTGCACTGAAGAATAAAAGGACTGCCGCTATTGCCACCGGTACCAGTCACCTGAATGAAGGCTGGTGCAGACGGAACGGAGTGGAGGATGGGAAGTCGTGATTACACCCTTTCATGGCCACCCAAGTTTAGGCGAAGCTACCTCTTTGTTACAGGCTGAGTAAAGCAGGGCAAGGTGAGTGAAGGAATGAGCAAAGCAAAGTTGCAATAGGTTCATCTTCACCACCATAGTTCCCCCTCCCACTCCTTACAATTCAGCGTTGATTGTACTCCCCACTATTGCCAAACCTACTGTTCTCCTCATTAACAATTCTGCTTAGCTCCTCTACCACTGTAGAGCCTAATTCTCCCACCCTAGGTTCTTGCAGTTCACTTTCCCCACTATCGTAGGACATGCATCTCCAAACATCTGCATAAGCTCTTCTCCACTCACCACCTTACTCATTTTCCTCAAGGTAGCGAGTCCCACATATATGCCCAAGTTCGTTCAACTCATTTATTTCCACAACTACGAGTCTTGTTCTGAGTATCGGCCTCAGTTCCATTCCACGCATCCCATGTGTATCATCACATACGATCTTGATTTCCATCGCACCTACCATGTAGCCACCCAGATTTCAACGCTCATAAGCCCAATTGTCTGCCCGTCTGCCTCATCGCCTTCTTGGCTTCTCGTTACGATCAATCAGAAACCTACACCATACATGCTATTTATTTGAAAGAAACAAAGTCACTGCAGTCTAAAGAGACTGCAAACTTGCCTTTCGAACTCCTCTCTCACAATCACGTCGATAAGCAATCCAACTCTATTCGGTGTGGATTAACAGCAACATAAAATTTGCTGACAACAAGCAAAGCATGCTTCTTTTCCTTATCTAAAGTGCCTTACCAATGAGATGAAGTCGTGTCAGAGGCTGGTTGGAAATCGTCGCCGCGTAGCAATCATTTCTGCTTCCCACAAGTTCACTCAATTCGAAAGAAGCACGCGCAATTCGCATTATTTGGTGCATGGGAGTGCATACAGTCCATTTAATCATTTTCATGAAATAAATGACATACAATTGCTGGGAATGCAAGGAGAATACAACTACTACAGAAAAATTAGTAATCCGCCTATGCGTTACTATTTTGGGAATTACGTAAAGGAAAAGAAGGAAGATGCTTTCAAATGGAAAAGATTGCCAATGGACAGTCACAAGACTTCATTCATGCGTGACTACATGCCGGGTTGGCAGCCTCCGACTAGCGATCAGCCTTGGCTAGTGCTCACCATGCCTGAAGTAGGCGCTTTGGCTGAGAGTACAAACAAGGTCAACATTTATGGATCAATTATGATGGAGACTGAATTCAAAGTACACTTTTACACTGACCTGCCATTTGCTGTTCGAGGAGCCGAACATTTTATTGATTTGGAAGACTTGGTGTACAGTTCTAACCATACCATTGAAACAATGACTACCTTACGTAAATAAATTCTTCTCCAAAAACTACTACCCCTCGTCTTCTTATTCTTCTTCTTCCGGGAAAACCTCTGGGGCCACGCAAAAAGAGACGCACGCTTCCTCATATCTTTTAGCTGTTTCCTTCTTCTTCTTCTTCTTCTTTTATTCAGTAGTGCGTGCTGGGTGCGGGGGTGCGTACTGCGCGCGCGGTGCGGGGTGTGGTTGTAGGGGTGTGGGGAGGCCAGCATGGCCGACCTAAAGAAAATCTAAGAATACTAAGAAACTATTTCCAGCATGGCCGACCTAGGCCAGGACTAAGGAGACTAAGGATTCTAAGGAAATAGTTTCTTAGTATTCTTAGATTTTCTTTAGGTCGGCCATGCTGGCCGCCCCACACCCTACACCCACACCCCGCACCGCGCGCACAGCACGCACCCCGCACCCAGCACGCACTACTGAATAAAAGTGCCACGATCAAGACGTCTGTCTGAACGCAGAACGCAAAAAGTTTGGAAGATCGCCTTCAAGGCTAGCAAATACAAATGCCTGGCCATGGCGCAATGGAAGCCCACCAAATAAAGTCCGTCCCTATGTTGCATCCATTTCCACCTAAGTTGGCGCTTGAACTAAACTGAACCCTTAATGGCGAAGCACTTCATGCAAAGTAATGGTCATCTACCGTTTCATTTTAGTCAGCATCTCAGCAATACGCATCCGAAAAGAGGATACGGGTGACGTGTTGCGAGTGTGGGAATAACGACCTCCAAAAATCAAAGAATTCCCTCCATTGCCTCATGCCTAAATGTATTAGTTTTATTCTTGGGAAAGCAAAGAGTGAGGAGTGAAAGACTTCTTGCATTGCGCAGCATGGTGAAGGCTTGCGAAACATCGGATTTCACCTCCTTCTCGAGGGTCGCAAACGTCTGCTCAGTCACAAAGTCAGTGCGTGCTGACCGACCCACCAACCGACCGACCGCTGGTGACCCAAAAGCCAACTTCTCTTTGAACTAACACCAAGCGGAATTGATGCCATTGAGAGAAGTCTAATGGCAGCTAGAGAAATAGGGTCTACCTACTTTTGGTTCATGAAGTCAGACACATGCGGTGCGTTTGGTGCATCTCTCTCCGCTTGTACCTCTAAAACACCGAGACGAGCAGATTGGCTAGAGGAGTCCATAGAATTCCATGCTTTGTTGTCTTCTCAGTTACCAGCACCCATGCGTTAATTCTACAACCGAGTATTCAGTAGTGCTCTACACTAACACTAAGACCGACTGTACCTTCACTGCTTTTAAGAAGCCAGTAGCGAGGAGTATGCGAGGAGCCTTCAACTTCGAGCGGAAGGAGCCATCAGCAGCCTACTGCAAGCCAGGGTCACGTGGTGGTCGAGGTGGCCCACTTTGCCCGAAGAAAGTCTTTCTTTTACACCTGGTAAATAATTACTGTGCTAGGATTGCAACAGAATCACAACTTAATGGGCGCATTTCTAGATTACAATGCATTCTGTAGAATAAGTTTGTGGATGAAGCTCATGCGAACTTACCCACTAATTGCATGCATGACTGCCAAGCTATTCAACTGGGGCAATGTTGTACGCCTTCCCTGCACCTCACTGCCCACTGCCAATTGACTTGCTCTCTTCAGTTCCCTAAAACGGCATCCTAGCTCTCAGCATTTCGGAGCTGTCAAACTACTTGAACGCTCTGCCACGTAGGTAACCAGGGAAGCGATAACTCCTACATTATGATTTTTGAAAGGCTCATGGGTGCAAATCGGTAGACTTATGTGGATCGCGGTTTACCCAGCTAATCGAAACACCCTCGAAGTTGAGTTTATCGAGCAATGTATATGGAATCCGTATTCATGGCTATGCTGTTAATTGGAAGACCCCACACGGCCAGGCAAGCGTCCAAACAAAGTGCAAACAACGTGCAATTTTACTCTGTCTGCTTTATAGCTTTGTGTTTATCTCTAATCCTGTTTAAGCAGATTGATAAGCATTAAGGCAGATTTTAAAATTTGAAGTGTTTTGAAGTAGCTTAATTCAAATGCGTTGATGCCTCCTTAATTTATTCTAAATTAACTTGACCATTTCTGGTGCGATATTTGTTGAACATAACTTTGTAAGAAATTGTGTCACGAAACTAGCTACGGCGATTGCTCCTGCAAGAATTACTAAAATGGATCTTGATAGTCATTATGATCTAATCTGTGTCCTAAATTTTACTGCCATCTGGAAGTGCGATAATGCGAATGGATGAAATTTAAAGCTGTCTACCCAGTGCAACCAACGCTGCTCACGACACTTGATTCGGTGATGAAGATGTCAGCGGCGAGACGCTTCGTCAGCATGGAATTGGAATTAAATAAATCCTTAATCAAAGCAAAATATCAGCTACAAACAACGTCAACTTCGCACGCCTTTGCTTCTCCCAGTTGGACATTTAATGCGAACATCATTTTAGGTCGTGCGAAGGTGGTGCCTATCATTACCCCCTAAACCTAGATACTAGACATAGTCATGCATTGGCAAAGGCGTGGCGGCAGTAGCGACAAACAAGTGGACTTCCGCTCGTGCATATCCACATGTGATAGTGGATGCGTCAATACTTCAGGTGTTGAGAGTATGCACTTAAAAGGGGTCAGTCCCACCGCATTTGATTTGCGCGTGCACCCAAGTCTATGCCTCAAATTTGGCTCCGTGGCTAGCCTAAGGGAACCAGAGGTCAGCTTGGTTAAAAGCTGCTGTTACAACCAAAGCTAAGGTAGTCAATGATGTGGGAATTGCGGAGCAAGAAGTCTGTGTCCAAAGCTCCTAGCAGCTTTGATCGGGCAGCATGGACGTTCCAGGAGCTCGCGAACCCAGAACTATGCGTGGGCTATGCTATAGGGTGGGATTAATCTGTCTCCGGACATCTCGGATGAAACTGTGTAGGTGAGTATTAAGTAGTAGTAAGTAGTCATTGTGTGGTTTCTGATCAGCTTGGCAGGCCGCCATTGCCTTAATCCCCTACCTTCAGCAAAGCAGATCCCAACGGTGGTTGGTGTCATGCATCGAATCACTTTTTGCCTCAGCTCCCTTTCAGGCACATGATTGCAATCGTCAATCCAAACTTAGCTTGAAGAGTTAGCAATCAACACACGGGAGATTAGGCATCCTCCACTCCGTTCTAGCTGTCCAAGTAACAGAGAGTGATGTGAGCATTCATTTGGACAATCAGGGTAGCAATCGGAACGACTGAGGTGAGAGGAGAAGGAGGTATTACCAACTCCTCTGCGATTATTGGATGTCCGGAAGAGAAATGTGTCGGTTATAAGCAGGGGCACTACTCGTGATTTGGCCACTGGTTCGGCGTTACTGAGGCACGTTGTATCAAGCGATGTTTAGTTCACTGAAACGAAGAGGGCGTGCAAGATATAATCCATGATACAAAGAAGTACAATGAGGAGGACTAAGAGAAGAGAGTGGCGAGTAGTGGGAGAGAAGGTAGCGTAGGATGCAGGAGGTCAGTCTGTAAATGACGTGAATGGGTGGGCAGTACCAAGGAAGGCGTGGTGGACTGATCGATTCCCTATCAAATAAATGGCCAGCTGCGAATGCTTGTTTGATAAAGATGATACCCTCCTCCTTCTGACAGTTTGACAGGTGGCTAGATTGCATTCATCCCACTGATCATCGCTGTTAGTGGTTAGTGTTTCTGGAGAAGCTATGGAACGGGCACTTCTAGAGAGACGCTGAGTTGCAGCATGTGAAACTGGACATGCATTTGGCCTTCATAGCCGTCTCTAGTTCCACATTCTGCCCTTCATCTTCGAGGTCCGTCTAACGAGAGAGAAGCACCAAGAGCATCCTGTGCATTCATCAAAGCACACTTTATGTCTGCATAATTCAGCATCTCCCAGGGATCCACTCTCAAACGAATTTACTGCTGCAATGCATCCAAGCAGTGGAAGGATTCACTTGCTTATTTGGATTCACCACCGTTCTGCATTTCCACTTTGGCCTCATCAAATGGCTTTAGTGGGGAAGGTTTGGTGCGAAGGCAAGAAATAGTTCAAAACCGGTTTGCGTGTGGGTGTTTAGACCCCTGATAGTTGTTTGAACAATGGTGTCAAGCAGACCTTCTAAAAATGCACTCTCAAATTTGACTTAGCGCTCCCTCCGCATACCATTTTAGCCTACCTGGCTGTCATCGCAAGGTCGTGGAGGGTAGTACGGCATGGGCGCGTACCAGAGCTGGCATTACGGCACCTGGTAGCCACTCAAACATGCCGTTCATGATTTGTGTGTCAGCATCAAGCGTTGGGAATGAAGTCACTTACCCATCTCTGCTCACTGAGAATGTGACGACAGAGTCGGTTGTGAGTGCTGGAGCGTGCAAAAGAGAATGCATACAGAAGCTGACATTGGAGGTGTCCAAGCAGACGGTTGGACAGGCAGGTGAATGCATTGCTTTGTGTGGTAGGAAGGGACCAAATATGAGAGTGGTTAGATGATTGAGGCACAGGACTGTAAAGGCGGATCAAATGGGCAGACGTATAAAGTGGTGAGAAATGAAGCTGGGGTGGTTGGATGAGACACCTTCATAAAGTTGGGCTCCAAAGTTCCATTCTAGAGTGTGGTTAGTTTTGTCTTCGTTTTCTGTTCTGCATGGTATCATGCTGGGCCTCCACACGTGACTACGATGGCAGAGACAAGTGAGCTGGACGCATCATTTCTACCGTATTTCACAAGAACAGTTGGTGTGAAGGCGAAAGCACAGCATTGCAAATACGCCTTTGTGTGATAAAATAATCTGGGCAAGGTGAATTTCTTTTCCCATTTGCAATTCCACTCACTTGCATCTTACGCTCTTGCGGCAACACAAATGCTTTTTATTCCCATCAAGCCAAACGCATGTTGTCTTTGTCCTCACGTTCCAATCATCCAGTTCTCCATCATTCCCACAGTCCATAGTTCTGTTTTGGGTTTGAAGTGTTAGAATGCTTTGTACACGGAGGTGATAGTGAAGCTGCATTACTTCGTCTTCGCAGCAGTGATTCTGCTTCCAATGAAACCGTTTCCCTCATCCAGCGACTGCTATCTAGTACGAGTCGAGCTATACGGGTAAGTTAGCACACTCAAGTTGGTTCAGCGGTCACTGAAACCTGTCACTGGTGCGATGTTTTACTTTTGGCTAATCAGAGCTACTTCTTTACTCGCACAATTAGCCACGCAGGTAGCTCAGATTTTGCACTTCCGGTTTTCTAGTCTATTCACGTGAATGATCAATTAGTTCCTCAACAGATACGACTTGTCTGAGAAGTAAGGATTACTTGGGGCAGTGCATGGTAATGGGTGGCACAGCAGCTGCATTGCTAATCGTCCTAAGGACACAAGTTTTCTTACCTCTGCCAAAGGTATAAGCTTTAAAAAACCACATGGCCCCTAATATTTCCTCGGATTATCTGAATCAAATGAGAGTAGTTGGAGGGTGCGACTGAGATCAGCCAAATATCCACCACCTACAGTCTGCTTAAACTTCGGTTAAACAACAAAGTAAGTGATGGCAGAGGCACTATCTTCTCACTTCTGCAAACCACTAGATTTTTTAGCGCCAGTCAAGTCTTTCAGACACCGCGGACGATTTCTGTCTGGTTTGTCGATGCTGTGATGCACACAAAGGGGCAAGGGGAGACACAATCGCGAAGAATCGGTTCTGCTAACCGGGCAGGCGGAACCAACCAACCGAACTGTTCAGGAGACACCTGGCATTGACGCAGTCACCTCTCCTCTCTCACAGCTGCGACTGCAGTGCTGTACCTCGCTTTGGCTGGATTGTGTGCACAATAAACAGTTTGGTCAGGGAGGAAGAAACAGAGGGGTCGAAATTATCGTAGTCCTCTTCTCAGCCTACTGCATTAGTCCCCTTTCAGCCCCTAAGTTTCGCTTCCTTTCTGCTATCTGCCCTCACATTCCTACCATTATTGCTGGCATTCAGAGTCCAACGTCGCCTGCTCTCGTCAAGCACGTCCATCTGCGAGACAATCATGAACGTCCATTAGGTCTACCGCTCGAGCGTTTGGATTAAGTGTTTAGGACAACAGATGGCTGGGCATGGATTAGTGTGCTGCCAACTAGCTAGTGCCATTAGCAGTACAGCCATGAATTCGACGCCAAAATGGATTAGGGATTTATCTTTGGTCACAAAACACTTGCCCTCGATGGTGGCGCATCACTCATTGTCAATGATTTATGCAGCATTACGCATTGGTATTAACCAACCTGATGAAGCGTAGAATGAGAGTATTTTTATTGCCCACTTGGAGTGCGCTCCATTGCAAAAGCTGTTGCTTCTTTGGATTCCAAACGCCATAACCCCTTTCTCTAGCGTCTCCGGTTGGCGTTGTTACAAACCGCATTCGCGCCGGTTATGTATGGCTTGCACTTCGGACTTTAACCCATAGCGAACCCTTCTCAAGTGAACAGCGAATCCTTTCTCAACAAAGTGTTCGATTTGGATGCAAGGAATTGCGCCGAACTTAGCACTGCACATTCAGATGTGCTTGTTTTAAATTACCTACTCTAGAACGTGCACTTCATCGTACTCGATTGTTAGCTTTGACTTCGCACCTGACTCACTCCACTTTTATTTCCTCAACATTTCGAGCAAAAGCTAATTTAGCACTGGCGGAAACTGGTCAAACCGTCTACGTCTATGTACACAGTAGGCATTGCTGACTACCTTTGACGCCCCCAAGTTCCATCTTAGCAATAAAACAGATGGTGACACCACATCGGCAAAGATCAGCGCCTATAACTTCGGTCTAAATACTTTTTATACCCTCAACTATACTTTTCGTGAATACCCACTTTCCATTCCTCTCTCTTAGCACTCCCCCTCTGTTCAATTGATGAGTCGTTTTTACTCCTGCCTATGAACCTCTACCTCAGATCCCTCTTACTGTTTTCACCTCACGATTACAAAAACGCATAACAAGGGGGTGATGCGGTCGACGATGTCAAACGACACTTGCCTCTGCCCATCGTGTGGTTGTGGTAATAGGGGAGCACATCCTGCTGATCTAGCATCATTAGACAAATCCTAACAATTTGTTGCATTCATTTGCCAATTGTACCAGTCTAGAACCTCATCTTTTTAACAAGTTGACATGATTGAGGACCGCATCCACTGATCTTATTTTGAATGACGGTGACGGTGGTGTGATGGAGGAAGTTGGACTGAGACAGACAAAAGTGTCAGATCGCAAGGCGGGCCAAGTCCACCACCGTGGAACGTTCCGATACGAGCGCGAGGTAGCCCTACCTCTAAGCCGACGCGTGCGTATGCCACTACAGGCACACTTCACATTCTGTTGCCTGCAGCGAGGCAACCGTGTGTAAGTGTGCACGGCAGTTGGCATTGGCTTGCTGCAAGAGGCAGATGATTGACGTCAAAATACCAGTGTACCTGTAAAAGCAATTAAGCGCATTAATTGTTGGGCTACTTTATTAAAATTGCAACCTAGGATTTGCATGGCAAATCATGCTATTCACTTTTATGCTCAGAACCACATTCATACACCTACAGCATTTTGTTAGGTGTGTGCACCAACTCAGCCATCTTGACGGAATGCAATAAGATGCTTGCAAAATCTGCTCACCTGAGAACAGAAATCGGTGTGTTTACTAACAAGGTTCTGTTTGAATAGGCACCGTCTACCTGCTTCGGCAATGCTTAACAAGCTATTCTCTGGAGGATGGAACATCTGTCAACTGTGTCTGTGTCAGCCATCGTTGCCTTTGTCATGCCTCAGTGCTCCGATTACACTAAAGTAACAGTTGGGTGTAAATCGAGGCTGATTTGTAGTCGCATTCGCAGGCGGATTGTCACAAGTCTCACGTCGCATCTCCATTGACGGGCACTTGTTACTGAAAAGAAAGGAGTACTATAAGTGAGTTAATCGAACTGGTTGTTGATGAGGGCCCTCGAAAATATCGTTTAGCGTGGGTTAGTGTGAATTGCATGAGTGGCAAAAGGGTGAGACAGATAGGCTTTTACTTCCTAGTGTAAACTCGCTTTACTTGCCGCTAAGAGCTAAGGTGTTGCATATTTGAATCGCTCGCATCGATTTTTCAGGGAACACTTTGGAAATCAGCATTCCACGTTGACGAGGGTAAATGGGTAAGTGGACTTACTATTCCCATAGTTGGCGCTGTTAGCATTAACCGTTTCCTTTTGCATCCACGTAATCTTAGATGAATAATAGCGACCATGCTGGAATTACAACATTTTCGCATGCAATTAACATTGCCTTTGCTCCCAACGCTGTGGCGAGCTGTAATGCGACTGATTGAATTCAGACATTGTATGGATCAATTTTATCGAGCCTAGTCAAGGTCTTTTGAGTCTGAGGTGAGGTCAAATGTGCGTCTGTGCATTATTGCGGCGTCATTATAATCAACTGCTTTGCGAATCGTCATAGTTACGCATTCGCCTTGCTCACTCTCTGGCGAATTAACAGCAACTGATACCGATCCACTCGACTGCTGAGCATACTGACCCAAACGGGACATTGCGATTGAGGTCGATGTGTGGAATCTACAAATAAGCCTCCATGTCTCGTGGGTTCCTTTCCTGCCTTCATTAAGGAACTCCCTTCATCGAGGCTTGGTCGGGGTTACAATTCTCTCACGCCCGTCAACTTACAACTCACTAACAGAAAGACCATACTGTGCAGTTAAATGTTAGGCTTAAACATCCCTAGCCACAGCTGAAGATCACGCTTGCTCCGCTGGAGCTAACAAGCATTCTCCCTTCATTTCTTACTGTTTCCTCTCATCGCACAGTACAATGTGGCCGACACACCTCAGTCCTTACCACTATTCCATGTGTTGTGCCCTTTGAGCATTGCCTGATTCTCTAATTGTACCTTCAGTGTCACAGCCACCTTGTGTGCTCCTTCTTCAAATCAACGCCGACTTACGTCAGTGTAATTGGATGCAAAGCCTCCTGCCCCCCATTTAGACGGACGAAACTGCACCATCAACGTCATCAGTTTAGTAAATGGTTGAAATTTACTCTTCATAGAACTTTGTCTACATGTTGGTCACCAATAACCAAATAATTTCATTCCTGTAATTTAGAACCCAAACATCGTGCCTTCCGAGTAGCAAACTCATCTGGTTGTAAGTTCTTGATTTTGCGGGGATTAACAATATTCACTTGCGTCCAACTTGATTCAGAGCTACCTAAATTGCGGAGGTTTGCTGTGATATCGAGAGCAAGCCTTATTCGATGCATCCGTAGAATCCCCGTCTCCGTACTCACACAACCGATCCGGCTTATTTGGATGGAAGTGCGCGAAACCTGTTTTATTTTGCATTTCAACTCCGTCTGCAGTGGGAAAATGTGTAACTAGGAATCAACGGGCTTCTGCTTCATAATATGCAGCGCATGTTTTGTGGAATGCAAACATATCGTCTCTACAGCTAAAATGAAACGCCTCTCATCCAGGTTCTGCGTTCAACTACGGCGGTCGAAACCGCATAACGTCTGCGTCCAAATTGACTCGTAATTTGGCAGATTAACCAATGTTGTGTGAGGAAAGTATGTTTTGGATAATGGACAGGGCTATGAAGCGTATATGTGGGTATGGATACGTTAAAATTGGTTTGGTGCGCATATTCTCATGCTTTAATCGCATTTTAGGCCAAAAGCACGGTAAAGGAAGAAATGGGTAGAGGGCAATGAGGTAGCCTATGGTTGTGGGCATAAGCGCGTGGAGGAAACTCTGCTTGCATCCATCCTGCTTGCTCTTGTGCATGATGCATATGCTTGAAGAGAACTTGGCTGCATCGTGTTTGAGAATGGCACATGCATAATGGTAGATGGAGATGCATGGCAGCAGCAAACAAGCAGGCCGCCTCCGACCTAGCTGAAACTGAATGCCGTGACTAGGCTATCTCTCACTTAAAGCCATTTCCCGTTCCATGCTTGTCTAGGCAGCATGGCACCACTCCCGCACTACGAACGTGGAGGTAAGCCCATTCTGATGTCAACTACAGTCACCTAGACTACCTTCTGTTCATGGGCAGGACTAGACCATATGATGTTTAATAAGCCATGGCAAACACCAAATTGCCTTAACAGAAGCGACACTTTGCTGCATTCGCATGCAATTAAGCCACTCCGCCTTTGCTCGCGCCTTGCTCTAATAATAAACTTGGCAGCTTGTCCCACCTCTTTGGAGGGTGCATGCTGTCGGGAACAGCACAATACCTCGTCTCCACCATCACGCCTCTCTTTTTTCTTCACTTGCACCGCTTCCGTGTAGAAACAAGGCATCGTTCCAACAATCATATCGTTCGTCGATTGCAAGTCGCAGTTGTGTGCGAAGTGCAGGCAGCAAATCTCCCTGGCATGGTCTGTTCCTGCTGGTCCCACAGGACTCACTAAGCACTAGGTACACGAATTGTAAGAAATCGCATTAAATATGAAACAGAGTGATGCCATTCCACCCATTATGTGTCTACATGAGCGGAGGTATTCTTGGCGTGCTGACAATTAAGACTTAGCATTCTTGATGAGAAGCAGGAGCTTGCACAAATTCTGTCATTCCCTGGGCGCATTGTCATCAGATGCAGGGAAGTGTGCATTTGCCATGGAAGTTGATGATACTCACACCACAAGTGGGTGTGGAAAATGCTCATATAGGGAAGCAGAAGACCAATCGCGTCGTCCGTTCTGTGAACAAGGCCATTGTCATCAGAATTGTGAGGGGAAGCTGGAGGAGAAGAGGCGTGGACAATTAGTCCCATTGTTATTTCTGGTACGCACAGCCCGCAGCATGGGAGAAGAGACTCCCGTCGCTCCACCTAATAATCACATCCAAATGTGATATCGAACGCACGTTCCCTAAATTTGAGTTCTTCTTTCCACACACTTATTCTCCTAGTGCTTATTTACGCACCCGTCGGCAATATTCCGTCCTGGCATTTTGTTTACTGCAATCCTTGCCAAGGACTCCTTTGCCAAAGCTTGCAGGTGATGGCAGTCTATCTGAAGTGAGAGCAGCGTAACTTATTCGGAGTGTTGGTGCATGGCTGGTCGCCTCATAACTATGTAGCAGTGATTGCAAATCATCCACAAAGTCGTAGGCACCAACAGATCAGATCAAGTCACACAATTGCATCGCACATATGTGCTGCAAGCAAACGATGGCAGTGACGACGACGGATGCAGCAGCATCAGGATTGACGTCGCTCAACTGCACGTATTTTTTCCCAACACTAGGCATTTGAATCAAAACTGCCTTCCTGCTAAGACTTACTAGTTGGTGTGCGCCAAAAATAATACGGTAGAGCAAAATACAAGGAAGAATTTCATCAACAAATAGGAGGAGAGTAGGAAGCGCTATTTGTGTCCAGCCCAGCCCCAAAATACCAGATGTAATGCCACGAAGTATGTCCATCAACGGTTCAAGCATTGAGTGCACAGTAGAGCTTCAAGTTTATTTTTGACGAAATTGGCGAGATGTGGCCAATGCAGACAGCACCGATTTAAATAAATGCAGATTGACGCAGAGATTTTGATATTCACCATAGCGTAGAAGCATCAAATTCACAGAAATCAGTAAAATAGCGGTAGATCCGCACTTCCAAACATCAATCGCTGACTGCGCGACTATGGAGAGTAGTCAAATGGATACGCAAGAGAGATGCGAGGGGATGGAAGAACACGTAACGAAATTTGATGGAGAGAAAGTAGAGACACAGTTAATAGGCTTTTCATAATGCAGAAAACAATCACTAAGCATATCTGATGCAGGTAGACGGTGACTACAAGACAGGGACCATGCTAGTGAAAGTACAAATTTCCATTCTCAGTTACGCAACCTCTGCATGCACTTAATCACCTCCCGTCAAAGTGTCTAATTTGACACCAAAAGCTAGCAATGTGCTTTGAGTGAATAAATATGGTGTTGAGAAAGAAAAAACTTTTATTTTATCGTCACATGTCCACCTCCTTCCGCAAGCCAATGACAAGTGCTGTGGCCACACACACGGCTGCATTGCCGAGAGCGATAGACGGTGAAGCGTGTATGTAAAGCCGTGTCGAAATCGGCCCAAAGGTCGAACCGTTTTGTATGATTCGCACAGAAGAATCTTCTGCTCTGGTGGGCTCGTTAGCCCTGCAATCCGATGCCTTTGGCTCTTCAACCCAGCTTTCTTCATCGCAATACTCACCTTCCGTCCCTTCACAACCCGGTGAAATGCGTTTTGTGCCTTCCTGTCCAAACACACGAAATCGAGAGTCTAGGCATATAGTTGTGTCCAAGGGTTTTCCGATTCTGCCGACGAATTCCTTTTTGTCCTTAAAAATGGGCGCATTGGACAAAGGTGAGTAGCAGCAAAACGTTCATCAAACATGGGATTGCGTTAATCGCTAGTCGAATGAGTGCAACCTAGTCGACGTCCGAATGTTGGAGGGCTTCATTGTGGGGAAAATGAGCACTGTGCCCAAGTGGTGACTGGTAAAGTGTGCTCTACTTAGGAAAAATTAACCGTCCACAGAAAAGATGAGATTGCTAGTGTCTGTAAACGGTTTGGCTAAGGCTCGAGTAGAATAAAACCAGTTGTTGTTGATTTGATGGGGGAATAGGGAAAGACCGTCCTCTCCTCTTGGCAACAGACCGAGCAGTCGGCGGAAACAGCATCTCAGAAATGCGACCACGTGACTGCAATCCCTTCGTAGTTCCAAAATTTGTATGTGAGACCAATGCGAAGTGCGCGCAAAAATGTTACAATTGCAGCATGCGGAGGAACCTAATTGGACCACAGCGCAGGGTGGAACGTAGCAGACTTGTGGCGCATCACCATCCAGATCTGGAACAAAGATGCAGTAATTTTAGTCATAAATTAGACAGCTTCAAGCATAAAACGTGACATCAGGTGATGCGAATGGAAGGCACATTTACTAGCCATGAGTTCGACAACCTGCTGCTAAATTGGCATCGCTGCTGAGCATCACCACACACCAACATCCAATGCTGGGTGACTGAGATGTTGCCCATGTTGTTGTGTTGGTGGAGAGCAGGCCTGCATTGTACCAGCAGCCTAATGCAGCAGCGCATCGCATTAGTCGAGAAGTCAGTGGGACGAACTGCATGGCAGACAAGGGTGTAAGGCGCAGGCTGGAAGCCAGATTCTTACGGCTTCGAGCGCAGATGCGCGCACACTGGCCAACTGGACAACCTTCGCTACCACACAGACGAACTCGAGGAGTAGCTTATTATACCTGACCGTCGTGAATATGGCGACAGACGACAGCGTGCCAGAGAATGCGCATTGACAAGAACGCAAAGCGAACAAGCGTAGGGAGCAGGAGTTGAACCTACGCGCGGAGTCCTCAATGCATTTCTAGTCCATCGCCTCAACCACTCGGCCTTTGCTACGAACCTTTTGGAACTAAATATTATACATGTCTAGACTTCCACACAGTTGCAACCAAGTTATTAAATGTGGCACATACTTGAGCACTGTAGAGGAGAAATGCGGTAAACTGAATGCCAAACATCATTTACAAATTACAACCCACGCAAATACAGTTAACGGCTTTGGAAACACTGCTTATAATTGCAATTTCAATCACGCAAGAAGTAGTGAGATTCACTCATTCAACGCGCTTTACCTTAAACCTGCTGATGCGAAGTTCCGAGGAGGAAAGTGAGAAGATCCCATTCCCATCACTCAATCAATCACACAGCGTGCGTGCGTGCCTGTACACAATCCTCCAGGTTCACTGGGATTGCTCTCCATGGGACATGGTTGCTTGATGGATGAGAGCTGAAGATGGCATTCCAATGCATCCTACTACTGAAGCAAACACAGCCAGGCTAGTGAGGCGCCAAATCGTTTTCCACCTTATCAGTGCGGAAAGCTGTCGCAGGTTATGATGGCCTAGTGGTTAGTGGTGGTGGCTACGCATTCGCAGGCTGACGGAAAGTGAGGATGGTGGAGTGCATGTGGAAGTGGAAGTAAAACAATTATGACATACTTGCGGCAGCTCACCTCAACTCTTCCTTCACAATTGTTCACATTGAGTTCTTATAACATGTTATGGGATCATCACCAATGCGCTGCATGCACTGCGTGCCAACGACGCTTGCGTTCCCATCGTACTTCGATAACGTGCTGCCAGTTTACAGCACCACTTTGCGTGACTTGGCAACAGTTCCTACTCTTCTTAAAGTTCGCGTCAGCTGTCTTCGCCTATTAGATAAGAAAATGTCTCAAGTACGATGTGATTTGAACAGCGTTTCAAGCCGCAGCGACCCGACTGTCATAAGTTTGCGCTTTGTGATGAAGAACTATTGCTTCTGTTGCATTGAACGCCTTGCGGCGAGCAGTCTGCCAGCACTCTTGCAGGCACCAGACTCGGGTGGTCCAACTCCAGTAGACGCAGTCAGAGACAGGCTGGGTGGTGATTCGTATCCTCCAACAACAGCATGCCAATGACGGTGTCGTGCGGGAATTTCGTGCATCAAGATTGAATGCTTTTGGTGACCGAATGTTCTACTGTCATTTGGCGAGAGCAAATGGCCAAAATTTTGCATTTATTCTTTTCCTTGCGACCAAACCGCAACCAGTATTTAAAATTAGGGCTGTACTCTCGGTTTTGCGCATTTCACGCCTCCTAGTATGATGTTCGCCTGAAAGATGCACGCTCAATTCACAATGAGACCGTGAGCAACTCTAGAAACCGTCGCTGCATTTGCTATGAATTAAGCTACAATGTGTTATTGGCCGAGAATGTGTGTTCGTGTGCCCTGGTTGTGGATAAGTGTCCCACCGTCAGTCACAGCATCAGTTTCTATTTTTCGACAGATGTGAGCTGGCACAGTGGTGAAACTTGCGTGTGTGAAGCATAGATGGGGCCGGAGGAGATTGGACACTGTCTAATACAACTGTGGTGACTGTTGGCCATGCACTTTGAGTGACTGATAGCGCAGCTATCGCATTTGTAAAGGACTCAGTAAGAACGCAATTCATCGAGTGTTTAACCAATTGTTCAGAAACAAATGCCTACGGAGTCACTTCTATTTAGTACTCGGATTCAGTAAGAGCCCGCTTCAAGGAACTTGCTGCTGGTAAACTGGAAAGATACTGTAGCAAGGCAAATATGCCTAGAAGTTCTACGATTGGAAGGAAAATGTAGTTTGCGACCCTTTTCATGCACCTTCTTAGGAAAGCGGCTTGAGATAAGGAGGTGAGATCAGAACAACGCGAAATAACTCGATGGCTGGCCAAAGACTAGCATTCTTAGAACTGGGACCAAAGATGTGTAGTAAGCTTCTGTCATCAACAAAGCTTCCCTTGCAGTTGTGTCAACTTCTGTACTGCCCTGCAGAAAAGCACGAATGTGGCTGATTAGGCGGTCCTTCAGTTGGTTTGTTTAACTAGTTTCTCATCACACGACACAGCCTCAACTATGCTTCACGTCACCGGAAACGCATAAATTACAATCTGCTTAGATTCGCTTCGGTAGGGAATTCTTTCAAGGAACTGTTGATTGCATCATTGTGGTTCTAGCCTTGAGTGTGTTTTGCCGTGGTCAAACCATTATTCGTGGGTGCTACACATTTTGTGTGGGTTTACTTATTGCGATGGTATATGATCAACTCGGTGCATTTGGCTCGAAACGGAAATGCGGGACGTCTGGTATGGTTGGGGAACAGTAACTAAGTTTGGAGCAGTCACGACCATCAGGCACCCACTGCACGTGCCATGGGCTATACATTGGTCTGCATGGCGGTTAGTTGGATGTACCTCCGACCTTCTTCCCTTCCTCATCCATCTCTGCAAGATGCACACCAAGTTGTCCAATTGGATGTCAGCAGCACGCCCCAACTTCTTTAGTAACGTATCGTTGCAGTGATCAAGCTGACCCATTTACACATTGCTGGCGATGTTGCCATGCCATTGGCCTCTCTCGCAACTCCACAGGCTGTGACTAAATCCTGGCTGGGTGTGCAGATTTTAGAGACGCCATGACTTTTGTCTGATTTGCCTCCAACCAAGTTGTCACACTCATCTCGCATATTGTTTGGTGAAACCAATTTAAATTGATGCCAATCCACTGCCTCCCATGTGTCAAAATCATTCAGCACAAGTCACATCTGCTGACTTGATGGCTATATCGAATCCCCATTTGTGTCCATGCATGTTCTGTATGCTCACGTTCATACTTAGCTTTCAGGTTCGATCACAGTCTTTCCTATGGTATCTCGAGGCAGTGGGTGCGAAGGATACACCTCCAGCTTCCACCAACGCGAAACGCTATGCGTCTTGCTTTTGATGTGGATGGAGGAAAGACAACGAGGGCACTGCACTCGCTCGTTTTCGTGAGGCAAACTCACTTGGCTACATGTGAAATACGTGATTATTTCCTCATCATTAGCTGCCAAGGAACTATTTACAATATGACATTGTGTTTGGGCATCCTCTTGAAGCAGTTGTGTTGCATGTCATGAAAACTAGGCTGACCATACATCAAGCTCAAGTTATGCACCTGCACTCATGCCCACGAATCACTTAACCACCTATCACCCATTACTTCCTTTTCTCCACCATCAGCCCGAGGCATGATTTAAGCCTGAGGGTATGCGCAATCGAGCGATCACAATGCCTTCCTACCCACCCTTACGCACCTCGTATTCATTGATCAAACAAGTTACCATTCCCCTTCTCCTAAATTCATCTGCCCGATTTAGGAAGAGGCTTGTGGGAACAAAACAGGAATGATGAATGATTTATTTGGGCGTGGAACTCGAACCGAGGATGGTCTATCACAGTTGAGGAAGGCGGCTTTGGGTTGGCCCCCACAGTTTGGACTTGAGAAAATTAGGCAAATTAAAAGTGAGCAACATATTTCCGATGAATCACAAAGCTCAATACGGAATGTGTTTGGTACCCTTTTGCGCATAAAATCCAAATTAATCAAGCATGTGTTTTAATATACCGAAAATGGCTGGGAATTCCATCAATTGATTGAATCCATCTCATTTCCTACTTTGGGGTTTGCACTTGCAAATGAAGGTTCTCTAGGATGAGACCGAGTGGTGACAGGAGGCGGATCAAATTTAAGGATTTGCGAAGCGACACTCTGATGATTGCACCAATCCGAAGGCGCAGTGCTTGATGCGGCAGCGTTAGCGATAATAATCAATTCGTTTGAGCTTAAATAGAAAGTGTGCCGTTGTACAGATGAGATGACTCGTGAATGTGAACGGTGTGGTTAAAAGTCGAAGTCGACATGCTAATTGGGCGCGAGACAGATCATCTTAATGTGTATGTGAAGAGATGGCAGTTTATACATGCTTGCTTCTGCTCAGTGCCTGAGCTGTTGAAGGCAAGCGCGAACGGCTTCAGTCCTGTGGAGAGTAGGTCTCAGCCCACTTCCAACGGCAATCCGAAGGCTCCCCATTGTTTCGTCTCAGTAGCCATCAATTTCGCCGTGAATTTATGCGGCAGGTGTGATTTGCGACTTGGTAAACTACGACTGCTAATGCGACTACGAATATTCTCCGATTGGAGCATTTCAGTGTAACTTGGCTGTGCCTCATTCAGTCCTCCAAGCAGGGCGATGACTTCCTCATAGTGGTGCAATGTGACTGAGTTAGTGTCATCAGACAAATTCCAACAATTTGTTGCATTCATTTGCCAACTATTCCAGTTGAGAACCTCGCCTGTTTAAAAGTCGACATGATTGAGGACCACTTCCGGTGGTCTCATTTTGAATGACGGTGACCGTCAACTGGTAGGATGGCTTTGGTGGGTCCAGTGACGAGAAGTGGATGAAGCACCCAATAGTGAAGCGGTTTATGGTGGGAAGTGACATGGATAAAGTTAGCGTGAGGGGGCAAGTGCAAAGTAGGGCAAGACGGGCAAGGTCCATTAGAGTCTAGTCAGCAAAACCAAAGCTAGGTAGCCTTCCTTCTTAAATGGACGTGTGAACATGCACTTACAAATACATTCACTCATCTGTTGCTCTCTGCGATGCAAATGTCGAAGTGCATGTCACTAGTGCATGGCATTCTGCGCTTACCGTAGGTGATTATCTGTGTGCGTTCGTGGGATGCGACTGACACTGGCCTAATGTCACCGCATGGAGGTGTCGATCTGCACCGTACATCTCAAACGTCTACTTCCTGAATCTCCAACAAGAATCTGGATGATCGTAGGAATAGCAACTGAACGTTTGTCCGGAGGTACATCCAACTAACAGCCATGCAGACCAATGCGTAGACTCATGGGCACGTGCAGTGAATACTTGATAGTCGTGGCTGCTTCAAACATAATTGCCATTTTCTACCATGCCCAACCATCCCGCCTTTTTTGTTCCATTACAAAATGCACTAATTTAATCATATGCCGTCGCAACGAGTAAACCCACACAGAAAGTGTAGTACCCACGAACAATGATTTGACCACGGGAAACACACTGAAGACTATAACTATAATTGAACAATCATCAGTTTCTGGAAAGAATTCTCCACCGAGGCAACTCTAGGCAGATTGAAATTCATGCATTTCTGACCACTAGAAGCATAGGTGGATGTGTGTCGTGTATCATTGCACCAAGTGCTTGGCGTGCATGAATGGAATTAGTGTTAGGGCTACAGACGTGTAGTCCTCGCAAAAGACTGTTGCGACGCTTCTTCCGAGACTCTGCTTAAACGCTAGGCCAAACTTGAGCTGATTCAGAACATGATTTGAATTATCAACTGTCTAAAACTTTGTATACCTATCTAGGTATTGCGCTCGTTGAACACTTCCGGCTTTCACCAAATTGTGCTGGTATGCGTATGTCGTCCCTACTCGTGCCGGCGTCTGTTGCATCATATGTTGCTTTGACGTTAATGTTGCAGCATTGATTTCTAAGCTGCCATGGTAGCTATGATGTTTAATCTAACCACCTTAATAACTGTGAAATACGGAGTCTGGTAAGGGCGGAATCGATTGTAGTTGATCTCTGAGTGCAGATACGACCGAGAATGGCGGCACCAC
This sequence comes from Taenia multiceps, assembly GCA_001923025.3. Lineage (NCBI taxonomy): Eukaryota > Metazoa > Platyhelminthes > Cestoda > Cyclophyllidea > Taeniidae > Taenia > Taenia multiceps. Next base: position 6,642,060 of record CM010316.2, read on the forward strand.
AAAGTGAAGAATTGTTGGCTCTCTTGTGTCCCTGGAGGTGGCGTGATTCACGAAGGTACATCGGAGCAGGCCACCTACTACTGCTGGCTGCCACTTGCCTCAGAAAAGGCGAACCAGCAAATGACCATCTCCTTCGCGGTCTCGGACGATACAACGACTGCCTACCAGTTGTCCTCCTCCACTCGCAGTGTCAGAGTGCAGCCCATACTTCCGATTCATCACTAGCTACAACAGCATCAGCAGCAGCAACACATGTTCAGCAGCATCAGCAGTAGATCAGGTGGATCCACCTAATTGTGCGGACCAGACGCATTCCTCGGTCACCTGAGATTGTTGTTAAAACCACCTCCACACTGCCGGTCGCCTCCTCAGTGCTGTTCAATTGATCATCGGTTGGTGAGTCCTAGCCAATGCCAGTTGGAAAAACCGGAGTCCAAAGTGAACGACTATACCGTGCCGCTGATTATCGCTACTCCTTGCTCTGTCATTACTGCTCCAGTGTCCTTCTTTACTGCCACGAGCTTAGTCGATGCCATGACGACCGCTAAAGCGACAGTGCCGTTGTCTTCATCCTGGCCTGTTGCATTCCTCTCTTTGCTTTCCTCTTCTCGCCCATCCCTTCACCTGAGTGCGTTTATCCTTCTCGTCTTTAGCCCTTTTAACAGCCACTCAACAACCGTTGTGAGGGTGTGGAAATTGCTCCTTCAACTAAGCATAGGCCTGTACTTATTGACTTGGGACATTTTGGGGTTACTCGTTTCTGCAATTCACCCATCCACCTATCTAACTCTTTCGTCGGCTTCTCCTTTACACCTCATAGGAGGATGAGTAGATAGGCGCAGGACTGATCGTCCCCATTTTTTTCTTTGCACTACACCTCTTTTCCTTCCCCTCCTTTGCGATTTTCGACTAGTGTCCTAGCGGTGACAGCAGTAAACCTACTCCATTGCCTTCCGGGTAGACGGCTGACAAAAGACTACAGAGTGACAAAACCACGAGGCTAGCAGCTTGGCTAAGCAGCTGGAAGCTTGATTGAATAACAAATGCGCTTTGATGGTGGTGGGTCGATCTTGTGATTGGAGTGACTGTAAGCCTACAGGATGCACACCTGAGCGTGGTGTCACCAGATTCGATGTAGTGAGCTAGTCCACGCTACTCTTGATGACTGGAATCCCGTTGGTCTCCGCATGCAGGCCTGCCAAAATACAGGTACTGCCTTTCAGTAATCAGTGGGTTCACTCCAGCACATTGATTTGTTGACTTTGCATCTACAGCATTCATTCTACGCTTACACTTGTTATAAGACTGCATGGCGGCGTCAGACCTGGCCCTGGTGGTGCTGGTATATCAACACTAACTGAATCTCTGACGCACTTAGGCATTTCGACCGCATCAACTACACCTTGTGCGCCGATCACACTCAGCTAAATAGGTGCTCTCCCTCCTCACCATTCAATAGCACTGAATGGTGCTGCATCCACTTGCAGATGCTTTCCGAGTTCTGCCTACTGTAAGCTGATGAGTGCATCGGTGCATGTGCGAGTGACGTTCGTATTTCTAAGCCATGAAGAGAATGAATCTGACAGAAAATCGTTGTCTAAACAAAACTGCAAACTCCCTAATCTGCGATAGCAAAGCTCGAACGCAGTGCTTGGCGGAGTGCTGCCAGTGAAATATTTTCGAATGCCAGTTCTGAAGTAGAGTGCATAAGCTCACTTAGTAAAAAAAGGAAGTGAGCCAAAGGATGAAACCCAACGCCACCTTCATGCTCGGTGGAATGTCAGCGAACACAACTTATTCCCATTTATTTGTGAGCCGTATAATGAAACCCAGGAATGACACCCAGTGCTAAATTACGTCAAACGACCAGACCTTGAGTGTAAGGCTTTGCAAATTTGCCTATTTCTCACAAGCCACGCAGCGGATCTAAATACGCAGCAGCATCACGAAATTGGGCGACAATCGCAACAGCTATTACGTTCTAATCTCAGCCTCAGTTCGCTGGAAATCTGCAGAAATCGGTCACAACGCATGGGATAATTAGCTATCCAGAATCATAATTTGCCATCCGAAAACTCGGTCTTCCAATGGTGGATCTTATGACGCTCATTTCTGTCTCCTCACACATGCTCAATTAAAGCATACTCTTTTTAGCTACCTTTAGGAATAACTCGAAGTTATTCACGGTGTGCTGCTTCTTACCCCACCATCCACTTGGCCTTTTGTTGACGTTTTAACGTAGGACTACGTGGAATTTGTTTGCTCCAGTGAATGAAATTAACCCGCAGCACAAGTTAGAGCAGGCGATGGTGTCATGTGATGCTCACTCGTGATGCATACAGGCGATGAACCGAACTGCTAGGATAGGAATGGCTGCATCTCTGCTCATTGACCGTGACATGGATTAAGGTGAGCACAAGATTGCAGCAAAATGTCAGTTCTGTCTGTCAGTCGCTGTTACCTACGCTGTACGATTGAGTGAGCTGTTGGGAGGGCAGAGTCACATGGTGGAGCACCCTGCAATGTCAGCTTCAGTTGTGCGCACATTTGAAGGTCTGCATCGGACATCCTTCTGGATAATAATATTATAAAACTAAGCCGAGATTTGTGGGTGCAGCATTATGCGATCATATAGGAAACGCAGAAGGTTGAGCAGGATGCATGAGCTGAAAAGGAGGATGACACCATTTCGTTGGGTGGAATTAATTATTTAATAGCATCTACACATTAGATTATCGGGAGCCAATAATGGGTGGATGGTTGAGCTCGATTGAATTCCACGTGTCCCTAGAGTAGCGGCATAAAATCGGTTTCATCAGAACAGATAGTAGCTGTTTCACTAAGCCAGAAATGTCAGTAAATAGTTCCCGAAGGGCATTCTGAACTTTCATACAAACGACAATATAAGAGGGCCCAATAAATTGCAGGAAAGATTCAATGCTCTGCTAATGCACAGCGCCTTCAAAGGCTGCAGTGCGAATGTGAGGTTCCGAGCAATAATTATGTACTAAAAGGCACGACGCTTGGGTATGGAGCAGCAGCGTGTGCACATACGCCCATGTGAGCATGTTTCGGAACTGGGACCGAAGGCTAGAGCCGCCTAACACTTGTGAGGAAATGGTGCCTCCCACAGTCAGTCGCAGTTGTCCTCCAGTGATGCAAGCAGGATCTGTAGCATCTGGCAAGAGCTACCAATCTATGCTGCAAGTCGAAATCACACCTTGAGAAGCACGCATTAAAGAGAGGTGTACAGACGAAAGGGTGACTGCAGATACGTGGAGAGAAGGGATGGAGGTGGGTGGTGGTGGTTCTCGAACAATGAGGCGATCTGAGCAGATTATTACCAATTGAACTATGTCAAAATCATTTAAAAGCACTTTCTGGTAGTGAATAAGATGCCCCAATGTGGGAAAAGCAAATCAGCATTTAACTTTCGACATTAATTAGGGCACTTTTAACTGGGTGGTGGGTAACATTGAATACAATAGAAGCCTCTGCCTACAACCCATGCTTTATGTTAATATAGTGCCCGTCTAATAGGATCAAGCACCAAATGTCTGCAACTGTGCCTCTTCATGAGTGACAAGTGGTGTTTTCGGAGCAGTGCAGGCACTCTGGTGTAGATCAGTGCGTACACTAGCTCGGTGACTGAAGAAGTTGCCACATGGATAAAGATACTCTGCAGAGCATTGCAACTAACAGCGAAGTCGAGTGCGCTACAGTGCGCGAGGGTTCTCTCGGGTGGCCACTCTCACTGGTCCGTCTGAGGCTTATCTGACCAAATCTGTGGTGGATACACCTTCAATGCTGCGTGCTGCATCTATATACAGTCGATGAAGAAGAGTTTGTCGGTAGTTACGCCAAACCACCAAGCTGTACCGCACATCCGTGATCACTGAAACATGTCACATTTCAACAAAGCATGATTAGATCTGGTCAGTCGACATCATGACGTGATGGAATGAGACTATTTGGCAGGGACATGGTCAACCATTGTGTAAGCGATAGGATGCAGAGGAAATGGGTATGCTAATTCAAACTGCACCTACTTAGGTTAACAACTCAATTCCGCTTTGACCTGAGCAAGTGAAAGCAATGATAGATATTGCCATCTCAATTGCACAATGATATGGTAAAGGTTTAAACGCAAAATGAACTTGCCATTTTCTAAGATGGTAGCATTTGCCATTGCTAAACTTGCAGCACTTCCCACGCACGTTATCTGGCTTTCCTCGCAGTACTTCCGCCTGAGACGGACCCACAAATAAATGCGCCGAATAATTAGACGCCACGACTTGTGACTAGTTTGGCTCCTGAGAGCGTGTCACATTCATCTCGCATATTCTTCCAGCCTCTACCAACGCAAAATGGTAAGAGAGCTATGTCTGATTTGTCTGCATGAACGGGAGCTACAGTTTTAGTGAAGCAAACTTCTAAACGAAGGCATTCGATTGACATGGTGATGGAAAGCTTGATCCACATCTATCAAAATAATGAAGCAGTGCTTTGACTTAGATGTGCAATATTTGCTTCTAGCACAACCGAGGAGTGCTACAGAGTGGGAGGATTTCGGTCACATCGGTGACAAAGTGGCACAACTGCTTGGATTGCCTGATTGAGAAGTTAGTTTGTTAAAGCAGTGTTCTGACACGCTGCTCTCATTTGGACACCCCACTTCTCATTTTACCAGGAAAGGTGGTCACTCAGTCATTCATTCAATTGCAACAATTAGGTCGGAGTTCACCTGAGCTTCTACAGCTTCACTTTTCACTGGCTAGACTCTAATGGACCTTGCTCGTCTTGCCCGACTTTGCGTATGGCTCCATCACGCTAACCTTCTCCATGTCACTTCCCACAATACACCGCTTCACCATTGGGTGTTTCATCCACTTCTCGTTAATGGACCTACAAAAGTCATCCCACCAGTCGGCAGTCATCATCATTCAAAATAGGATCTGTGCACGTGGTCCTCAATCATGTCGACTTTTAAACAGATGAGGTTCAAAACTGGTATAATTGGCAAATGAATGCAACAAATTGTCGGGATTTGTCTGGTGACGCTAACTCAGTCACGTTGCACTATTATGTGGGGCATCATTGCCCCTGCTCGGAGAACTGAATGAAGCACAGCCAAGTTGCGTTAAGATGCGCCAATCAGTGAACATTCGTAGTCGCATTAGGAGTCGTAGTTTTCTAGGTCGCAAGTCACACCTCCTGCCGCACAACTTCGCGGCAAATTTGACTGTTACTGGGACGAAACATTGGGAAGCCTTTGGACTGCCGTTGGACGTAGATGGATGTGAATGAGTGGGTGAGTGGGTAAGTAGGAGATTGGGTGCTGGAAGTGGAGGCGAAATGAGACCTACTCTCCGCAGGGCTGAAGCCGTTCGTGCTTGCCTTCAACAGCTCAGGGAGTGAACAGAAGCAAGCACTCATAAACTGCTAGATCTTTGCATACGCGTTAAGATGATCTGCCTCGCGCCCACTCAGCATGTCAACTTCAACTTTTAACAATGCGGTTCACATTCACTAGCTGGCTCATCTGTTCAACGCCACACCTTCAATTTAAGCTTAAACCAATTGATTACCTCCACTAACGTCGACTTCTGTCTCACAAGCACTCCTCCCTTGTTTCTCCACTTTTCCCACCTCTCTAATAGACAGAATTTCTATTCTCTACTTCGTTCCATCTGCACCAGCCTTCAACCAGGCAACTGGTAACGGTGGCAACAGCGGCCATCCTTCCATCCTTCATCCTTATTCGCCCCAGGCTACTTACACGCAGGCTCAATGGAAACAGAAAAATATAACACCAGACCTTGAATTCCCTTAATCTTTTCTTCTGCCCTCAGTTCACATGTCTCATTCGTACCTGCTGGCTGGCATCAGATCAGGTAAATACGTGCTGAACTAACTGCCTATCGTACTGCTGCGAAGCCGAGGGAGTTCCATTCCTGTTGTGTCCCATCTCCCAGCGGCGCAGCAAGCGTTCAAATCGTGGCTCAACCAAAGTAGTAACCAGTCAATAATAATGAATAGCTCGCACCTATTGTCCTTCTACCAACCAATCAACCACAAATACCCCACTACTACAAGAGAGGATAAAGAGGAACCGCAGTGACAAGAACCGTGTCAACCACCTGCTTGCGCACTGTGTGATGGCCAATGGTCCAGAAGTTCGCCCACGGGTTTCGCGCCTACGGCTTTGCAATATCGTCATGGTTTTGAAAGGAAAGAAGGGTTGACTACAAACACCTTAGCATGTACCAGTAGATTTGATCGTTCAGTCCAAAGGCTTCCGTAGGTACGAGATCGTCCCTTTTGCCTCACAGGCGGACGGCTTATGACCCGACTACTAATGCTGCTAATAGTGCCTCCAAAATCCTACGATGAACACATAAGAATATAATCTGGAAGCTGGTGCCTCTTGCTGCCCCAATCTCCTGACGTTCCAACACGCAGCATGTGTGATTGTCATGCGTAGGCTTCATCCCTCTCACTGACGTGTGACAGTTCACGGAGCTCGTAAGAGCAGGCAAGAATAGCTGGTGAGACTCGAATTCCTGAGGCTTGAGGTCGTGGGTTCCATTGCGTTGAACTGCTTCAACTAGCTGAAATGAAAGCAAAATTACAGCATTTTTCTCTTGCAGACTCAGCAGTCACTAATCACTTAGTTCCGTCTCTAAATTCGGCCATTTTAAAGAATAAATAAGCCTTAACTACCTCTTAGTTGCATTGAGACGTGTTAGATAGTGTCAAGCCACTCGGGGTCAGGAGAGAGGAAGAGAGGCAGACAGGTAGTAGGGTAGGTAGGTAGGTGGATGGGTTAATCCTCGATGTGTTTGCTTGGCCCTCAGTGTAGCCAACATCCAGGCAGGCAACGTGGCGAGAACGAGGTGTTGAAAGTCTTCGTCTTGGAGGATTGGTGGTGGGACAGAATGCAGGTCGCCTCAGGATGAACAGTGCTTTGATTTGCTACGGCAAACCATGGATGTCATTTGTCAGTCAGCGATCAAGGAAAAATTGTCACACACTCGTGAGGTGCTCCAAAGAGGTGAAGACAAACAAGTGCTTGAACTTCGGAACTCTCCATCGTCTGCTAATGGATAACACATGGAACTTGTGTGCCCAGAATGCTTCGAATTGATAACTTTGGGTAATGATAGCGCCAGCTAACACCCTTACCGCTTATGTGATGCAGTAATAGATGCTTGCGACACATTTCTTCATCACTGCTGGCCGTTAGGCGCTATCCTCAACGTGGTGCATCCTCGTGTGAACCATCACAAAATTGGTGGGTGGTGCGTTCCGTTACTCTCCACCATATATTCTTCAAATGGCTCGCCACAAACGAAGGGAGGCCTATGTGTCAGACGATCTCTAATCGCATTCGCCATGCTAGAAGTGTTTATTGGAACGGACGAACTGCTATGAAGGAACAGCAATATTCGCTGTTTTAATAAGTCAATACAGCTGCTATTATTGTTATTATTGCCAAGGCTTTCTTCGGACCATTCGAACACAGATACGAGAGGAATGAGACCCAAAATCATTTCCAATCATTAAGCACGATGCCGTCCACAGTTGTGAGGTAGCGGGGTCGGACCGACGCCTCTGAGCTTCCACTTTGTTGCTGTGGACCTTCTCCTGCACTGTGATGTACCGTACCACGTGGGAGGTGAGTTCGGAATCAGAAACCCTGAAGCACCCAGCCCAATATCCCTGTGCTACTCCGATTTCGCTGAGCATTGGCAGGGGACGATCTCGCCACTTATTACTGAGCGGTGTGATCACTGCAGCTCGCACTCCTGGTTGTGGACCGAAGCACCGCCCACATCTCTCTACCCTTCCATTTGTCCATCTGCACACTCATCCAGTAGAGACGGAGACAGCAGTCGGTTGGAATAATGGGAGAGTGGAAGAGAAGCACCAAGACAATTGCCCACGCTGACAACAGAATACTTAAACTCAACCCGGAAAATACAAGACAAAAGAGAGAGAATCATATTTTCGAGAGTTGTCCTAATGAGAGCGCGTGCACCCACACTCGTGCGCACATACAAACGCAACCAGAGCTAGGTGAAACTGCGACCACCATGGCAACAAGTTTCGCGTGGAAGTTGTCAACTCCTCGTTTGCATTGCACGTGTGCAAGATGATAAGAAAATGGAAAGGAAGGGATTTTCACTTGTTCAAATTTGCTGCTGTAGGACATTTTGGCGAATCGAGATGAAATTTTTGGGCACACTTATAATCGTCAATGCGCCACTGCCGTGTATGAGGAAGAAGCAGGTGAGTAGCCACTAACAGAGACAGAGCTGAAAGTGCAGGAGAAAAAAGAGCCTGTAGGCTAAGGAAAGACTGCCATTGAACCCGAAAGATAAGTATGAATGTGGGCATACAAACATGCATGCACACAAATCGGGATTCGATATAGCCATCAAGTTAGCAATGTGACTTAGGCTGAATGATTTGGACACATGGGAGGCAGTGGATTAGCATCAATTTAAATTGCTTTCACCAAACAATATGCGAGATGAGTGTGACAACTCGGTTGGAGGTAAATCAGTCACAAGTCACGGCGTCTCTACAATCTACACATCCAGCCAGGATTTAGTCACAGCCTGCAGAGTTGCGAGAGAGTCCAATGAACCTGCGTGAAAAAGTGCAACGAGTTGAGCACTAGCAACGCTTTTGAGAAGGGTAAGTACATCTGGCTTGCTCACACTTTACTCACTATCCTCGCCTTCCTCTAAGTAAATCGACAAGACGAAAGGTTCCTTGTTGACGATTGTTATAACTCTTTCAATAAGACCACTGCTTCTATCAGCAGCAATCATCCGCTCAGCGAATCAGCATCGGCTGGCGTTTAGATGTGGCATTCACCGCAATTCGATGCAATAAAGCTGCAGTTCACTCAAACCTCAATTTTGCAGCAAGCCTGGCATTCATGGACAAATTTCGTTCTTGACATCAACGCACCCAATACTGCAAGAGAATCGTTGCTCAAATTGGTTCGGTGCATTGAAATAAGGAAAGTCATGCTTTTAGCAGCAAGTTGTTCGCACAATGCAGTGGTGTAGCAGGCGATATGGTGTGTCGGCGATCGCAGCATGAATCCGCTTTGACGACTGCATGAAAATAGCACTGACAGTAATTCAACGCGATTAAGCTCAGCCTGGTGCAGTGACATGCGCCAAATCAGCACCATTGAGACGGTTTCAAAAGCAAAACTATCATTTGGTGATTATGTCAGATTGAGGTCTCAATGGTTCCACATAGATGAGATTGAGAGACCTGATAATGACCATGGCTTGCATGAACGCAAGGACGAACGAGTGATGCGGCAAAGTGCGTGTGTTATGCGGGAAGAAATCGGCGTAGCGCCTAATGGCGAAGGGATGAAATGTGAGCGGTGTGATGGGGAAGTTGGGTTGAGAAAGGCGAAAGTGCCGGATCGCAGGACAGACAAAGTCCATCAAAGCAGACAAACCATTTATGCGAAGTAGCCTATTCCCTAAGCCGACGCGTGCGTGTGCCTTTACAGGCACACTTCACCTTCCATTGCTTGCGGCAGTGCAGCCGTGTGTAAGTGTGCAGAGCAGTTGCAACTGGCTTGCCGGAAGAGGGAGATAGTTGACGCCAATTTAGCTGTGTGTCCGTAAAAGCGTTTGAGTCCATTAGCTGTATTCACACACCACCACCTACACCACCAATATCAGACCTTTGCCCACCCTTTGTCTAAGTGGTTCACGCACTGGTTACAAATAGCGTTTGGCATGCACCTCACATCCATCGGACTGAATGTTGTAACGGAAGCCCTAGCTGAAGTGCATTGATACACGATGCGCCCTCCATGACTTCCATTTCTCAAACTGCCTCCACGCTGTTGTGTATTTTTAATGCTGCAGTGGATGCATTTAACGTTGAGGTGATGGAGAGGAAAAGTAGTTGAGGGCGAATTCCATTAACCTGCTCCAGACGACTCCAACTTCAGTGCTTGATTGACGGCGTCACCGAAGAGAGAGTGGCGAGGCATCGTAGGTCTTACGGCACCAGCACCACAGAGGCCTGTTAGTGAGCCAAGCATCTTGCCCTCAATGCCATGCAACAAATCGCATTATTTTGCAGTCCTAAGTAAAGTGAAGGCTAAGCTACTTGAGTTCAAATGCACACATGCAGTACTGTAGATACATACATTAGTCTGTATCACCCAATTGTGGGGATGGTGGAATGGCATGACAACAGCGCCAGCAATGTGTAAATGGGTCAGCTCGATAACTGCAACGATAGGTTACTAAAGAAGTTGGGGCGTGCTGCTGACATCCAATTGGACAACTTGGTGTGCATCTTGCAGAGATGGAAGAGGAAGGGAAGAAGGTCGGAGGTACATCCAACTAACCGCCATGCAGACCAATATATAGCCTCATCGGCACGTGCAGTGGGTGCCTGATGGTCTTGACTGCTCCAAACTTAGTTACTGTTCCCCAACCATACCAGACGTCCCGCATTTCCGTTTCGAGACCAAATGCACCGAGTTGATCATATACCATCGCAATAAGTAAACCCACACAAAATGTGTAGCACCCACGAATAATGGTTTGACCACGGCAAAACACACTCAAGGCTAGAACCACAATGATGCAATCAACAGTTCCTTGAAAGAATTCCCTACCGAAGCGAATCTAAGCAGATTGTAATTTATGCGTTTCCGGTGACGTGAAGCATAGTTGAGGCTGTGTCGTGTGATGAGAAACTAGTTAAACAAACCAACTGAAGGACCGCCTAATCAGCCACATTCGTGCTTTTCTGCAGGGCAGTACAGAAGTTGACACAACTGCAAGGGAAGCTTTGTTGATGACAGAAGCTTACTACACATCTTTGGTCCCAGTTCTAAGAATGCTAGTCTTTGGCCAGCCATCGAGTTATTTCGCGTTGTTCTGATCTCACCTCCTTATCTCAAGCCGCTTTCCTAAGAAGGTGCATGAAAAGGGTCGCAAACTACATTTTCCTTCCAATCGTAGAACTTCTAGGCATATTTGCCTTGCTACAGTATCTTTCCAGTTTACCAGCAGCAAGTTCCTTGAAGCGGGCTCTTACTGAATCCGAGTGCTAAATAGATTGACTCCGTAGGCATTTGTTTCTGAACAATTGGTTAAACACTCGATGAATTGCGTTCTTACTGAGTCCTTTACAAATGCGATAGCTGCGCTATCAGTCACTCAAAGTGCATGGCCATACAGTCACCACAGTTGTATTAGACAGTGTCCAATCTCCTCCGGCCCCATCTATGCTTCACACACGCAAGTTTCACCACTGTGCCAGCTCACATCTGTCGAAAAATAGAAACTGATGCTGTGACTGACGGATGGGACACTTATCCACAACCAGGGCACACGAACACACATTCTCGGCCAATAACACATTGTAGCTTAATTTATAGCAAATGCAGCGACGGTTTCTAGAGTTGCTCACGGTCTCATTGTGAATTGAGCGTGCATCTTTCAGGCGAACATCATACGTAGGAGGCGTGAAATGCGCAAAACCGAGAGTACAGCCCTAATTTTAAATACTGGTTGCGGTTTGGTCGCAAGGAAAAGAATAAATGCAAAATTTTGGCCATTTGCTCTCGCCAAATGACAGTAGAACATTCGGTCACCAAAAGCATTCAATCTAGATGCACGAAATTCCCGCACGACACCGTCATTGGCATGCTGTTGTTGGAGGATACGAATCACCACCCAGCATGTCTCTGACTGCGTCTACTGGAGTTGGACCACCCGAGTCTGGTGCCTGCAAGAGTGCTGGCAGACTGCACGCCGCAAGGCGTTCAATGCAACAGAAGCAATAGTTCTTCATCACAAAGCGCAAACTTATGACAGTCGGGTCGCTGCGGCTTGAAACGCCGTTCAAATCACATCGTACTTGAGACATTTTCTTATCTAATAGGCGAAGACAGCTGACGCGAACTTTAAGAAGAGTAGGAACTGTTGCCAAGTCACGCAAAGTGGTGCCGTAAACTGGCAGCACGTTATCGAAGTACGATGGGAACGCAAGCGTCGTTGGCACGCAGTGCATGCAGCGCATTGGTGATGATCCCATAACATGTTATAAGAACTCAATGTGAACAATTGTGAAGGAAGAGTTGAGGTGAGCTGCCGCAAGTATGTCATAATTGTTTTACTTCCACTTCCACATGCACTCCACCATCCTCACTTTCCGTCAGCCTGCGGTGAATGCGTAGCCACCACCACTAACCACTAGGCCATCATAACCTGCGACAGCTTTCCGCACTGATAAGGTGGAAAACGATTTGGCGCCTCACTAGCCTGGCTGTGTTTGCTTCAGTAGTAGGATGCATTGGAATGCCATCTTCAGCTCTCATCCATCAAGCAACCATGTCCCATGGAGAGCAATCCCAGTGAACCTGGAGGATTGTGTACAGGCACGCACGCACGCTGTGTGATTGATTGAGTGATGGGAATGGGATCTTCTCACTTTCCTCCTCGGAACTTCGCATCAGCAGGTTTAAGGTAAAGCGCGTTGAATGAGTGAATCTCACTACTTCTTGCGTGATTGAAATTGCAATTATAAGCAGTGTTTCCAAAGCCGTTAACTGTATTTGCGTGGGTTGTAATTTGTAAATGATGTTTGGCATTCAGTTTACCGCATTTCTCCTCTACAGTGCTCAAGTATGTGCCACATTTAATAACTTGGTTGCAACTGTGTGGAAGTCTAGACATGTATAATATTTAGTTCCAAAGGTTCGTAGCAAAGGCCGAGTGGTTGAGGCGATGGACTAGAAATGCATTGAGGACTCCGCGCGTAGGTTCAACTCCTGCTCCCTACGCTTGTTCGCTTTGCGTTCTTGTCAATGCGCATTCTCTGGCACGCTCTCGTCTGTCGCCATATTCACGACGGTCAGGTATAATAAGCTACTCCTCGAGTTCGTCTGTGTGGTAGCGAAGGTTGTCCAGTTGGCCAGTGCGCGTGCATCTGCGCTCGAAGCCGTAAGAATCTGGCTTCCAGCCTGCGCCTTACACCCTTGTCTGCCATGCAGTTCGTCCCACTGACTTCTCGACTAATGCGATGCGCTGCTGCATTAGGCTGCTGGTACAATGCAGGCCTGCTCTCCACCAACACAACAACATGGGCAACATCTCAGTCACCCAGCATTGGATGTTGGTGTGTGGTGATGCTCAGCAGCGATGCCAATTTAGCAGCAGGTTGTCGAACTCATGGCTAGTAAATGTGCCTTCCATTCGCATCACCTGATGCACGTTTTATGCTTGAAGCTGTCTAATTTATGACTAAAATTACTGCATCTTTGTTCCAGATCTGGATGGTGATGCGCCACAAGTCTGCTACGTTCCACCCTGCGCTGTGGTCCAATTAGGTTCCTCCGCATGCTGCATTGTAACATTTTTGCGCGCACTTCGCATTGGTCTCACATACAAATTTTGGAACTACGAAGGGATTGCAGTCACGTGTCGCATTTCTGAGATGCGTTTCCGCCGACTGCTCGGTCTGTTGCCAAGAGGCGAGGACGGTCTTTCCCTATTCCCCCATCAAATCAACAACAACTGGTTTTATTCCACTCGAAGCCTTAGCCAAACCGTTTACAGACACTAGCAATCTCATCTTTTCTGTGGGCGGTTAATTTTTCCTAAGTAGAGCACACTTTCCAGTCACCACTTGGGCACAGTGCTCATTTTCCCCACAATGAAGCCCTCCAACATTCGGACGTCGACTAGGTTGCACTCATTCGACTAGCGATTAACGCAATCCCATGTTTGATGAACGTTTTGCTGCTACTCACCTTTGTCCAATGCGCCCATTTTTAAGGACAAAAAGGAATTCGTCGCAGAATCGGAAAACCTTGGACACAACTATATGCCTAGACTCTCGATTTCGTGTGTTTGGACAGGAAGGCACAAAACGCATTTCACTGGGTTGTGAAGGGACGGAAGGTGAGTATTGCGATGAAGAAAGCTGGGTTGAAGAGCCAAAGGCATCGGATTGCAGGGCTAACGAGCCCACCAGAGCAGAAGATTCTTCTGTGCGAATCATACAAAACGGTTCGACCTTTGGGCCGATTTCGACACGGCTTTACATACACGCTTCACCGTCTATCGCTCTCGGCAATGCAGCCGTGTGTGTGGCCACAGCACTTGTCATTGGCTTGCGGAAGGAGGTGGACATGTGACGATAAAATAAAAGTGTTTTCTTTCCAACACCATATTTATTCACTCAAAGCACATTGCTAGCTTTGGTGTCAAATTAGACACTTTGACGGGAGGTGATTAAGTGCATGCAGAGGTTGCGTAACTGAGAATGGAAATTTGTACTTCACTAGCATGGTCCCTGTCTGTAGTCACCGTCTACCTGCATCAGATATGCTTAGTGATTGTTTTCTGCATTATGAAAAGCCTATTAACTGTGTCTCTACTTTCTCTCCATCAAATTTCGTTACGTGTTCTTCCATCCCCTCGCATCTCTCTTGCGTATCCATTTGACTACTCTCCATAGTCGCGCAGTCAGCGATTGATGTTTGGAAGTGCGGATCTACCGCTATTTTACTGATTCTGTGAATTTGATGCTTCTACGCTATGGTGAATATCAAAATCTCTGCGTCAATCTGCATTTATTTAAATCGGTGCTGTCTGCATTGGCCACATCTCGCCAATTTCGTCAAAAATAAACTTGACTCTACTGTGCACTCAATGCTTGAACCATTGATGGACATACTTCGTGGTATTACATCTGGTATTTTGGGGCTGGGTTGGACACAAATAGCGCTCCTACTCTCCTCCTATTTGTTGATGAAATTCTTCCTTGTTTTTGCTCTACCGTATTATTTTTGGCGCACACCAACTAGTAAGTCTTAGAAGGAAGGCAGTTTTGCTCAAATGCCTAGTGTTGTGGAAAAATGTGCAGTTGAGCGACTCAATCCTGATGCTGCTGCATCCGTCGTCGCTGCCATCGTTTGCTTGCAGCACATGTGCGATGCAATTGTGTGACTTGATCTGATCTGTTGGTGCCTACGACTTTGTGGATGATTTGCAATCACTGCTCCATAGTTATGACGACCAGCCATGCACCAACACTCCGAATAAGTTACGCTGCTCTCACTTCAGATAGACTGCCATCACCTGCAAGCTTTGGCAAAGGAGTCCTTGGCAAGTTTGCAGAAACGAAATGCCAGGACGGAATATTGCCGACGGGTCGTAATAAGCACTAGGAGAATAAATGTGTGAAAAGAAGAACTCGAATTTAGGGAACGTGCGTTCGATATCACATTTGGATGTGATTATTGGTGGAGCGACGGGAGTCCTCTTCTCCCATGCTGCGGGCTGTGCGTACCAGAAATAACAATGGGGCTAATTGTCCACGCCTCTCTCTCCAGCTTCCCCTCACAATTCCGATGACAATGGCCTTGTTCACAGAACGGACGACGCGATTGGTCTTCTGCT
>CM010316.2:6657632-6726106 GCA_001923025.3 Taenia multiceps
GCTGACAATTAAGACTTAGCATTCTTGATGAGAAGCAGGAGCTGCACAAATTCTGTCATTCCCTGGGCGCATTGTCATCAGATGCAGGGAGTGTGCATTTGCCATGGAAGTTGATGATACTCACACCACAAGTGGGTGTGGAAATGCTCATATAGGGAAGCAGAAGACCAATCGCGTCGTCCGTTCTGTGAACAAGGCCATTGTCATCGGAATTGTGAGGGGAAGCTGGAGGAGAAGAGGCGTGGACAATTAGTCCCATTGTTATTTCTGGTACGCACAGCCCGCAGCATGGGAGAAGAGACTCCCGTCGCTCCACCTATAATCACATCCAAATGTGATATCGAACGCACGTTCCCTAAATTCGAGTTCTTCTTTCCACACATTATTCTCCTAGTGCTTATTTACGCACCCGTCGGCAATATTCCGTCCTGGCATTTCGTTTCTGCAAACTTTGCCAAGGACTCCTTTGCCAAAGCTTGCAGGTGATGGCAGTCTGTCTGAAGTGAGAGCAGCGTAACTTATTCGGAGTGTTGGTGCATGGCTGGTCGTCGCATAACTATGGAGCAGTGATTGCAAATCATCCACAAAGTCGTAGGCACCAACAGATCAGATCAAGTCACACAATTGCATCGCACATGTGCTGCAAGCAAACGATGGCAGCGACGACGACGGATGCAGCAGCATCAGGATTGACGTCGCTCAACTGCACATATTTTTCCACAACACTAGGCATTTGAAGCAAAACTGCCTTCCTTCTAAGACTTACTAGTTGGTGTGCGCCAAAAATAATACGGTAGAGCAAAAAAACAAGGAAGAATTTCATCAACAAATAGGAGGAGAGTAGGAGGCGCTATTTGTGTCCAACCCAGCCCCAAAATACCAGATGTAATACCACGAAGTATGTCCATCAATGGTTCAAGCATTGAGTGCACAGTAGAGGTTCAAGTTTATTTTTGACGAAATTGGCGAGATGTGGCCAATGCAGACAGCACCGATTTAAATAAATGCAGATTGACGCAGAGATTTTGATATTCACCATAGCGTAGAAGCATCAAATTCACAGAAATCAGTAAAATAGCGGTAGATCCGCACTTCCAAACATCAATCGCTGACTGCGCGACTATGGAGAGTAGTCAAATGGATACGCAAGAGAGATGCGAGGGGATGGAAGAACACGTAACGAAATTTGATGGAGAGAAAGTAGAGACACAGTTAATAGGCTTTTCATAATGCAGAAAACAAATCACTAAGCATATCTGATGCAGGTAGACGGTGACTACAAGACAGGGACCATGCTAGTGAAAGTACAAATTTCCATTCTCAGTTACGCAACCTCTGCATGCACTTAATCACCTCCCGTCAAAGTGTCTAATTTGACACCAAAAGCTAGCAATGTGCTTTGAGTGAATAAATATGGTGTTGAGAAAGAAAACACTTTTATTTTATCGTCACATGTCCACCTCCTTCCGCAAGCCAATGACAAGTGCTGTGGCCACACACACGGCTGCATTGCCGAGAGCGATAGACGGTGAAGCGTGTATGTAAAGCCGTGTCGAAATCGGCCCAAAGGTCGAACCGTTTTGTATGATTCGCACAGAAGAATCTTCTGCTCTGGTGGGCTCGTTAGCCCTGCAATCCGATGCCTTTGGCTCTTCAACCCAGCTTTCTTCATCGCAATACTCACCTTCCGTCCCTTCACAACCCAGTGAAATGCGTTTTGTGCCTTCCTGTCCAAACACACGAAATCGAGAGTCTAGGCATATAGTTGTGTCCAAGGGTTTTCCGATTCTGCCGACGAATTCCTTTTTGTCCTTAAAAATAGGCGCATTGGACAAAGGTGAGTAGCAGCAAAACGTTCATCAAACATGGGATTGCGTTAATCGCTAGTCGAATGAGTGCAACCTAGTCGACGTCCGAATGTTGGAGGGCTTCATTGTGGGGAAAATGAGCACTGTGCCCAAGTGGTGACTGGTAAAGTGTGCTCTACTTAGGAAAAATTAACCGTCCACAGAAAAGATGAGATTGCTAGTGTCTGTAAACGGTTTGGCTAAGGCTCGAGTGGAATAAAACCAGTTGTTGTTGATTTGATGGGGGAATAGGGAAAGACCGTCCTCGCCTCTTGGCAACAGACCGAGCAGTCGGCGGAAACAGCATCTCAGAAATGCGACCACGTGACTGCAATCCCTTCGTAGTTCCAAAATTTGTATGTGAGACCAATGCGAAGTGCGCGCAAAAATGTTACAATTGCAGCATGCGGAGGAACCTAATTGGACCACAGCGCAGGGTGGAACGTAGCAGACTTGTGGCGCATCACCATCCAGATCTGGAACAAAGATGCAGTAATTTTAGTCATAAATTAGACAGCTTCAAGCATAAAACGTGGCATCAGGTGATGCGAATGGAAGGCACATTTACTAGCCATGAGTTCGACAACCTGCTGCTAAATTGGCATCGCTGCTGAGCATCACCACACACCAACATCCAATGCTGGGTGACTGAGATGTTGCCCATGTTGTTGTGTTGGTGGAGAGCAGGCCTGCATTGTACCAGCAGCCTAATGCAGCAGCGCATCGCATTAGTCGAGAAGTCAGTGGGACGAACTGCATGGCAGACAAGGGTGTAAGGCGCAGGCTGGAAGCCAGATTCTTACGGCTTCGAGCGCAGATGCGCGCGCACTGGCCAACTGGACAACCTTCGCTACCACACAGACGAACTCGAGGAGTAGCTTATTATACCTGACCGTCGTGAATATGGCGACAGACGAGAGCGTGCCAGAGAATGCGCATTGACAAGAACGCAAAGCGAACAAGCGTAGGGAGCAGGAGTTGAACCTACGCGCGGAGTCCTCAATGCATTTCTAGTCCATCGCCTCAACCACTCGGCCTTTGCTACGAACCTTTTGGAATTAAATATTATACATGTCTAGACTTCCACACAGTTGCAACCAAGTTATTAAATGTGGCACATACTTGAGCACTGTAGAGGAGAAATGCGGTAAACTGAATGCCAAACATCATTTACAAATTGCAACCCACGCAAATACAGTTAACGGCTTTGGAAACTGCTTATAATTGCAATTTCAATCACGCAAGAAGTAGTGAGATTCACTCATTCAACGCGCTTTACCTTAAACCTGCTGATGCGAAGTTCCGAGGAGGAAAGTGAGAAGATCCCATTCCCATCACTCAATCAATCACACAGCGTGCGTGCGTGCCTGTACACAATCCTCCAGGTTCACTGGGATTGCTCTCCATGGGACATGGTTGCTTGATGGATGAGAGCTGAAGATGGCATTCCAATGCATCCTACTACTGAAGCAAACACAGCCAGGCTAGTGAGGCGCCAAATCGTTTTCCACCTTATCAGTGCGGAAAGCTGTCGCAGGTTATGATGGCCTAGTGGTTAGTGGTGGTGGCTACGCATTCGCCGCAGGCTGACGGAAAGTGAGGATGGTGGAGTGCATGTGGAAGTGGAATTGCAACAACTACGATATGCTTGCGGCAGCTCACCTCAACTCTTCCTTCACAATTTTTTACGTTTAGATTTTGAAAACATTTTGTAGGATCATTACTAATGTGCTGCAAGTGCTGCGTTTCAATGACGCTTGCGTTCCCATCGTACTTCGATAACGTGCTGCCAGTTTACAGCACCACTTTGCGTGACTTGGCAACAGTTCCTACTCTTCTTAAAGTTCGCGTCAGCTGTCTTCGCCTATTAGATAAGAAAATGTCTCAAGTACGATGTGATTTGAACGGCGTTTCTAGCCGCAGCGACCCGGCTGTCATAAGTTTGCGCTTTGTGATGAAGAACTATTGCTTCTGTTGCATTGAAAGCCTTGCGGCGAGCAGTCTGCCAGCACTCTTGCAGGCACCAGACTCGGGTGGTCCAACTCCAGTAGACGCAGTCAGAGACAGGCTGGGTGGTGATTCGTATCCTCCAACAACAGCATGCCAATGACGGTGTCGTGCGGGAATTTCGTACATCAAGATTGAATGCTTTTGGTGACCGAATGTTCTACTGTCATTTGGCGAGAGCAAATGGCCAAAATTTTGCATTTATTCTTTTCCTTGCGACCAAACCGCAACCAGTATTTAAAATTAGGGCTGTACTCTCGGTTTTGCGCATTTCACGCCTCCTATGTATGATGTTCGCCTGAAAGATGCACGCTAAATTCACAATGAGACCGTGAGCAACTCTAGAAACTGTCGCTGCATTTGCTATGAATTAAGCTACAATGTGTTATTGGCCGAGAATGTGTGTTCGTGTGCCCTGGTTGTGGATAAGTGTCCCACCCGTCAGTCACAGCATCAGTTTCTATTTTTCGACAGATGTGAGCTGGCACAGTGGTGAAACTTGCGTGTGTGAAGCATAGATGGGGCCGGAGGAGATTGGACACTGTCTAATACAACTGTGGTGACTGTTTGGCCATGCACTTTGAATGACTGATAGCGCAGCTATCACATTTGGAAAGGACTCAGTAAGAACGCAATTCATCGAGTGTTTAACGAATTGTTCAGAAGCAAATGCCTACGGAGTCACTTCTACTTAGTACTTGGATTCAGTAAGAACCCGCTTCAAGGAACTTGCTGCTGGTAAACTGGAAAGATACTGTAGCAAGGCAAATATGCCTAGAAGTTCTACGATTGGAAGGAAAATGTAGTTTGCGACCCTTTTCATGCACCTTCTTAGGAAAGCGGCTTGAGATAAGGAGGTGAGATCAGAACAACGCGAAATAACTCGATGGCTGGCCAAAGACTAGCATTCTTAGAACTGGGACCAAAGATGTGTAGTAAGCTTCTGTCATCAACAAAGTTTCCCTTGCAGTTGTGTCAACTTCTGTACTGCCCTGCAGAAAAGCACGAATGTGGCTGATTAGGCGGTCCTTCAGTTGGTTTGTTTAACTAGTTTCTCATCACACGACACAGCCTCAACTATGCTTCACGTCACCGGAAACGCATAAATTACAATCTGCTTAGATTCGCTTCGGTAGGGAATTCTTTCAAGGAACTGTTGATTGCATCATTGTGGTTCTAGCCTTGAGTGTGTTTTGCCGTGGTCAAACCATTATTCGTGGGTGCTACACATTTTGTGTGGGTTTACTATTGCGATGGTATATGATCAACTCGGTGCATTTGGCCTCGAAACGGAAATGCGGGACGTCTGGTATGGTTGGGGAACAGTAACTAAGTTTGGAGCAGTCACGACCATCAGGCACCCACTGCACGTGCCATGGGGCTATACATTGGTCTGCATAGCGGTTAGTTGGATGTACCTCCGACCTTCTTCCCTTCCTCATCCATCTCTGCAAGATGCACACCAAGTTGTCCAATTGGATGTCAGCAGCACGCCCCAACGTCTTTAGTAACCTATCGTTGCAGTATCAGCTGACCCATTTACACATTGCTGGCGATGTTGCCATGCCATTGGCCTCTCTCGCAACTCCACAGGCTGTGACTAAATCCTGGCTGGGTGTGCAGATTTTAGAGACGCCATGACTTTTGTCTGATTTGCCTCCAACCAAGTTGTCACACTCATCTCGCATATTGTTTGGTGAAACCAATTTAAATTGATGCCAATCCACTGCCTCCATGTGTCAAAATCATTCAGCACAAGTCACATCTGCTGACTTGATGGCTATATCGAATCCCCATTTGTGTCCATGCATGTTCTGTATGCCCACGTTCATACTTAGCTTTCAGGTTCGATCACAGTCTTTCCTATGGTATCTCGAGGCAGTGGGTGCGAAGGATACACCTCCAGCTTCCACCAACGCGAAACGCTATGCGTCTTGCTTTTGATGTGTATGGAGGAAAGACAACGAGGGCACTGCACTCGCCCGTTTTTGTGAGGCAAGCTAACTTGGCTTCACGTGAAATACGTGATTATTTCCTCATCATTAGCTGCCAAGGAACTATTTACAATGTGACATTGTGTTTGGGCATCCTCTTGAAGCAGTTGTGTTGCATGTCATGAAAACTAGGCTGACCATACATCAAGCTCAAGTTATGCACCTGCACTCATGCCCACGAATCACTTAACCACCTATCACCCATTACTTCCTTTTCTCCACCATCAGCCCGAGGCATGATTTAAGCCTGAGGGTATGCGCAATCGAGCGATCACAATGCCTTCCTACCCACCCTTACGCACCTCGTATTCATTGATCAAACAAGTTACCATTCCCCTTCTCCTAAATTCATCTGCCCGATTTAGGAAGAGGCTTGTGGGAACAAAACAGGAATGATGAATGATTTATTTGGGCGTGGCACTCGAACCGAGGATGGTCTATCACAGTTGAGGAAGGCGGCTTTGGGTTGGCCCCCACAGTTTGGACTTGAGAAAATTAGGCAAATTAAAAGTGAGCAACATATTTCCGATGAATCACAAAGCTCAATACGGAATGTGTTTGGTAACCTTTTGCGCATAAAATCCAAATTAATCAAGCATGTGTTTTAATATACCGAAAATGGCTGGGAATTCCATCAATTGATTGAATCCATCTCATTTCCTACTTTGGGGTTTGCACTTGCAAATGTAGGTTCTCTAGGATGAGACCGAGTGGTGACAGGAGGCGGATCAAATTTAAGGATTTGCGAAGCGACACTCTGATGATTGCACCAATCCGAAGGCGCAATGCTTGATGCGACAGCGTTAGCGATAATAATCAATTCGTTTGAGCTTAAATTGAAAGTGTGCCGTTGTACAGATGAGATGACTCGTGAATGTGAACGGTGTGGTTAAAAGTCGAAGTCGACATGCTAATTGGGCGCGAGACAGATCATCTTAATGTGTATGTGAAGAGATGGCAGTTTATACATGCTTGCTTCTGCTCAGTGCCTGAGCTGTTGAAGGCAAGCGCGAACGGCTTCAGTCCTGTGGAGAGTAGGTCTCAGCCCACTTCCAACGGCAATCCGAAGGCTCCCCATTGTTTCGTCTCAGTAGCCATCAATTTCGCCGTGAATTTATGCGGCAGGTGTGATTTGCGACTTGGTAAACTACGACTGCTAATGCGACTACGAATATTCTCCGATTGGAGCATTTCAGTGTAACTTGGCTGTGCCTCATTCAGTCCTCCAAGCAGGGCGATGACTTCCTCATAGTGGTGCAATGTGACTGAGTTAGTGTCATCAGACAAATTCCAACAATTTGTTGCATTCATTTGCCAACTATTCCAGTTGAGAACCTCGCCTGTTTAAAAGTCGACATGATTGAGGACCACTTCCGGTGGTCTCATTTTGAATGACGGTGACCGTCAACTGGTAGGATGGCTTTGGTGAGTCCAGTGACGAGAAGTGGATGAAGCACCCAATAGTGAAGCGGTTTATGGTGGGAAGTGACATGGATAAAGTTAGCGTGAGGGGGCAAGTGCAAAGTAGGGCAAGACGGGCAAGGTCCATTAGAGTCTAGCCAGCAAAACCAAAGCTAGGTAGCCTTCCTTCTTAAATGGACGTGTGAACATGCACTTACAAATACATTCACTCATCTGTTGCTCTCTGCGATGCAAATGTCGAAGTGCATGTCACTAGTGCATGGCATTCTGCGCTTACCGTAGGTGATTATCTGTGTGCGTTCGTGGGATGCGACTGACACTGGCCTAATGTCACCGCATGGAGGTGTCGATCTGCACCGTACATCTCAAACGTCTACTTCCTGAATCTCCAACAAGAATCTGGATGATCGTAGGAATAGCAACTGAACGTTTGTCCGGAGGTACATCCAACTAACAGCCATGCAGACCAATGCGTAGACTCATGGGCACGTGCAGTGAATACTTGATAGTCGTGGCTGCTTCAAACATAATTGCCATTTTCTACCATGCCCAACCATCCCGCCTTTTTTGTTCCATTACAAAATGCACTAATTTAATCATATGCCGTCGCAACGAGTAAACCCACACAGAAAGTGTAGTACCCACGAACAATGATTTGACCACGGGAAACACACTGAAGACTATAACTATAATTGAACAATCATCAGTTTCTGGAAAGAATTCTCCACCGAGGCAACTCTAGGCAGATTGAAATTCATGCATTTCTGACCACTAGAAGCATAGGTGGATGTGTGTCGTGTATCATTGCACCAAGTGCTTGGCGTGCATGAATGGAATTAGTGTTAGGGCTACAGACGTGTAGTCCTCGCAAAAGACTGTTGCGACGCTTCTTCCGAGACTCTGCTTAAACGCTAGGCCAAACTTGAGCTGATTCAGAACATGATTTGAATTATCAACTGTCTAAAACTTTGTATACCTATCTAGGTATTGCGCTCGTTGAACACTTCCGGCTTTCACCAAATTGTGCTGGTATGCGTATGTCGTCCCTACTCGTGCCGGCGTCTGTTGCATCATATGTTGCTTTGACGTTAATGTTGCAGCATTGATTTCTAAGCTGCCATGGTAGCTATGATGTTTAATCTAACCACCTTAATAACTCTAAAATACGGAGTCTGGTAAGGGCGGAATCGATTGTAGTTGATCTCTGAGTGCAGATACGACCGAGAATGGCGGCACCACAAAGTGAAGAATTGTTGGCTCTCTTGTGTCCCTGGAGGTGACGTGATTCACGAAGGTACATCGGAGCAGGCCACCTACTACTGCTGGCTGCCACTTGCCTCAGAAAAGGCGAACCAGCAAATGACCATCTCCTTCGCGGTCTCGGACGATACAACGACTGCCTACCAGTTGTCCTCCTCCACTCGCAGTGTCAGAGTGCAGCCCATACTTCCGATTCATCACTAGCTACAACAGCATCAGCGGCAGCAACACATGTTCAGCAGCATCAGCAGTATATCAGGTGGATCCACCTAATTGTGCGGACCAGACGCATTCCTCGGTCACCTGAGATTGTTGTCAAAACCACCTCCACACTGCCGGTCGCCTCCTCAGTGCTGTTCAATTGGTCATCGGTTGGTGAGTCCTAGCCAATGCCAGTTGGGAAAACCGGAGTCCAAAGTGAACGACTATACCGTGCCGCTGATTATCGCTACTCCTTGCTCTGTCATTACTGCTCCAGTGTCCTTCTTTACTGCCACGAGCTTAGTCGATGCCATGACGACCGCTAAAGCGACAGTGCCGTTGTCTTCATCCTGGCCTGTTGTGTTCCTCTCTTTTATTTCCTCTTCTTGCCCATCCCTTCACCTGAGTGCGTTTATCCTCTCGTCTTTAGCCCTTTTAACAGCCACTCAACAACCGTTGTGAGGGTGTGGAAATTGCTCCTTCAACTAAGCATAGGCCTGTACTTATTGACTTGGGACATTTTGGGGTTACTCGTTTCTGCAATTCACCCATCCACCTATCTAACTCTTTCGTCGGCTTCTCCTTTACACCTCATAGGAGGATGAGTAGATAGGCGCAGGACTGATCGTCCCCATTTTTTTCTTTGCACTACACCTCTTTTCCTTCCCCTCCTTTGCGATTTTCGACTAGTATCCTAGCGGTGACAGCAGTAAACCTACTCCATTGCCTTCCGGATAGACGGCTGACAAAAGACTACAGAGTGACAAAACCACGAGGCTAGCAGCTTGGCTAAGCAGCTGGAAGCTTGATTGAATAACAAATGCGCTTTGATGGTGGTGGGTCGATCTTGTGATTGGAGTGACTGTAAGCCTACAGGATGCACACCTGAGCGTGGTGTCACCAGATTCGATGTAGTGAGCTAGTCCACGCTACTCTTGATGACTGGAATCCCGTTGGTCTCCGCATGCAGGCCTGCCAAAATACAGGTACTGCCTTTCAGTAATCAGTGGGTTCACTCCAGCACATTGATTTGTTGACTTTGCATCTACAGCATTCATTCTACGCTTACACTTGTTATAAGACTGCATGGCGGCGTCAGACCTGGCCCTGGTGGTGCTGGTATATCAACACTAACTGAATCTCTGACGCACTTAGGCATTTCGACCGCATCAACTACACCTTGTGCGCCGATCACACTCAGCTAAATAGGTGCTCTCCCTCCTCACCATTCAATAGCACTGAATAGGTGCTGCATCCACTTGCAGATGCTTTCCGAGTTCTGCCTACTGTAAGCTGATGAGTGCATCGGTGCATGTGCGAGTGAAGTTCGTATTTCTAAGCCATGAAGAGAATGAATCTGACAGAAAATCGTTGTCTAAACAAAACTGCAAACCCCCTATCTGCGATAGCAAAGCTCGAACGCAGTGCTTGGCGGAGTGCTGCCAGTGAAATATTTTCGAATGCCAGTTCTGAAGTAGAGTGCATAGGCTCACTTAGTAAAAAAGGAAGTGAGCCAAAGGATGAAACCCAACGCCACCTTCATGCCCAGTGGAATGTCAGCGAACACAACGTATTCTCATTTATTTGTGAGCCGTGTAATGAAACCCAGGGATGACACCCAGTGCTAAATTACGTCAAACGACCAGACCTTGAGTGTAAGGCTTTGCAAATTTGCCTATTTCTCACAAGCCACGCAGCGGATCTAAATACGCAGCAGCATCACGAAATTGGGCGACAATCGCAACAGCTATTACGTTCTAATCTCAGCCTCAGTTCGCTGGAAATCTGCAGAAATCGGTCACAACGCATGGGATAATTAGCTATCCGGAATCATAATTTGCCATCCGAAAACTCGGTCTTCCAATGGTGGATCTTATGACGCTCATTTCTGTCTCCTCACACATGCTCAATTAAAGCATGCTCTTTTTAGCTACCTTTAGGAATAACTCGAAGTTGTTCACGGTGTGCTGCTTCTTACCCCACCATCCACTTGGCCTTTTGTTGACGTTTTAACGTAGGACTACGTGGAATTTGTTTGCTCCAGTGAATGAAATTAACCCGCAGCACAAGTTAGAGCAGGCGATGGTGTCATGTGATGCTCACTCGTGATGTATACAGGCGATGAACCGAACTGCTAGGATAGGAATGGCTGCATCTCTGCTCATTGACCGTGACATGGATTAAGGTGAGCACAAGATTGCAGCAAAATGTCAGTTCTGTCTGTCAGTCGCTGTTACTTACGCTGTACGATTGAGTGAGCTGTTGGGAGGGCAGAGTCACATGGTGGAGCACCCTGCAACGTCAGCTTCAGTTGTGCGCACATTTGAAGGTCTGCATCGGACATCCTTCTGGATAATAATATTATAAAACTAAGCCGAGATTTGTGGGTGCAGCATTATGCGATCATATAGGAAACGCAGAAGGTTGAGCAGGATGCATGAGCTGAAAAGGAGGATGACACCATTTCGTTGGGTGGAATTAATTATTTAATAGCATCTACACATAAGATTATCGGGAGCCAATAATGGGTGGATGGTTGAGCTCGATTGAATTCCACGTGTCCCTAGAGTAGTGGCATGGAATCGGTTTCATCAGAACAAATAGTAGCTGTTTTACTAAGCCAGAAATGCCAGTAAATAGTTCTCGAAGGGCATTCTGAACTTTCATACAAACGACAATATAAGAGGGTCCAATAAATTGCAGGAAAGATTCAATGCTCTGCTAATGCACAGCGCCTTCAAAGGCTGCAGTGCGAATGTGAGGTTCCGAGCAATAATTATGTACTAAAAGGCACGACGCTTGGGTATGGAGCAGCAGCGTGTGCACATACGCCCATGTGAGCATGTTTCGGAACTGGGACCGAAGGCTAGAGCCGCCTAACACTTGTGAGGAAATGGTGCCTCCCACAGTCAGTCGCAGTTGTCCTCCAGTGATGCAAGCAGGATCTGTAGCATCTGGCAAGAGCTACCAATCTATGCTGCAAGTCGAAATCACACCTTGAGAAGCACGCATTAAAGAGAGGTGTACAGACGAAAGGGTGACTGCAGATACGTGGAGAGAAGGGATGGAGGTGGGTGGTGGTGGTTCTCGAACAATGAGGCGATCTGAGCAGATTATTACCAATTGAACTATGTCAAAATCATTTAAAAGCACTTTCTGGTAGTGAATAAGATGCCCCAATGTGGGAAAAGCAAATCAGCATTTAACTTTCGACATTAATTAGGGCACTTTTAACTGGGTGGTGGGTAACATTGAATACAATAGAAGCCTCTGCCTACAACCCATGCTTTATGTTAATATAGTGCCCGTCTAATAGGATCAAGCACCAAATGTCTGCAACTGTGCCTCTTCATGAGTGACAAGTGGTGTTTTCGGAGCAGTGCAGGCACTCTGGTGTAGATCAGTGCGTACACTAGCTCGGTGACTGAAGAAGTTGCCACATGGATAAAGATACTCTGCAGAGCATTGCAACTAACAGCGAAGTCGAGTGCGCTACAGTGCGCGAGGGTTCTCTCGGGTGGCCACTCTCACTGGTCCGTCTGAGGCTTATCTGACCAAATCTGTGGTGGATACACCTTCAATGCTGCGTGCTGCATCTATATACAGTCGATGAAGAAGAGTTTGCCGGTAGTTACACCAAACCACCAAGCTGAACCGCACATCCGTGATCACTGAAACATGTCACATTTCAACAAAGCATGATTAGATCTGGTCAGTCGACATCATGACGTGATGGAATGAGACTATTTGGCAGGGACATGGTCAACCATTGTGTAAGCGATAGGATGCAGAGGAAATGGGTATGCTAATTCAAACTGCACCTACTTAGGTTAACAACTCAATTCCGCTTTGACCTGAGCAAGTGAAAGCAATGATAGATATTGCCATCTCAATTGCACAATGATATGGTAAAGGTTTAAACGCAAAATGAACTTGCCATTTTCTAAGATGGTAGCATTTGCCATTGCTAAACTTGCAGCACTTCCCACGCACGTTATCTGGCTTTCCTCGCAGTACTTCCGCCTGAGACGGACCCACAAATAAATGCGCCGAATAATTAGACGCCACGACTTGTGACTAGTTTGGCTCCTGAGAGCGTGTCACATTCATCTCGCATATTCTTCCAGCCTCTACCAACGCAAAATGGTAAGAGAGCTATGTCTGATTTGTCTGCATGAACGGGAGCTACAGTTTTAGTGAAGCAAACTTCTAAACGAAGGCATTCGATTGACATGGTGATGGAATGCTTGATCCACATCTATCAAAATAATGAAGCAGTGCTTTGACTTAGATGTGCAATATTTGCTTCTAGCACAACCGAGGAGTGCTACAGAGTGGGAGGATTTCGGTCACATCGGTGACAAAGTGGCACAACTGCTTGGATTGCCTGATTGAGAAGTTAGTTTGTTAAAGCAGTGTTCTGACACGCTGCTCTCATTTGGACACCCCACTTCTCATTTTACCGGAAAGTGGTCACTCAGTCATTCATTCAATTGCAACAATTAGGTCGGAGTTCACCTGAGCTTCTACAGCTTCACTTTTCACTGGCTAGACTCTAATGGACCTTGCTCGTCTTGCCCGACTTTGCGTATGGCTCCATCACGCTAACCTTCTCCATGTCACTTCCCACAATACACCGCTTCACCATTGGGTGTTTCATCCACTTCTCGTTAATGGACCTACAAAAGTCATCCCACCAGTCGGCAGTCATCATCATTCAAAATAGGATCTGTGCACGTGGTCCTCAATCATGTCGACTTTTAAACAGATGAGGTTCAAAACTGGTATAATTGGCAAATGAATGCAACAAATTGTCGGGATTTGTCTGGTGACGCTAACTCAGTCACGTTGCACTATTATGTGGGGCATCATTGTTTCTGCTCGGAGAACTGAATGAAGTACAGCCAAGTTGCGTTAAGATGCGCCAATCAGTGAACATTCGTAGTCGCATTAGGAGTCGTAGTTTTCTAGGTCGCAAGTCACACCTCCTGTCGCATAACTTCGCGGCAAATTTGACTGTTACTGGGACGAAACATTGGGAAGCCTTTGGACTGCCGTTGGACGTAGATGGATGTGAATGAGTGGGTGAGTGGGTAAGTAGGAGATTGGGTGCTGGAAGTGGAGGCGAAATGAGACCTACTCTCCGCAGGGCTGAAGCCGTTCGTGCTTGCCTTCAACAGCTCAGGGAGTGAACAGAAGCAAGCACTCATAAACTGCTAGATCTTTGCATATGCGTTAAGATGATCTGCCTCGCGCCCACTCAGCATGTCAACTTCAACTTTTAACAATGCGGTTCACATTCACTAGCTGTCTCATCTGTTCAACGCCACACCTTCAATTTAAGCTTAAACCAATTGATTACCTCCACTAACATCGACTTCTGTCTCACAAGCACTCCTCCCTTGTTTCTCAACTTTTCCCACCTCTCTAATAGACAGAATTTCTATTCTCTACTTCGTTCCATCTGCACCAGCCTTCAACCAGGCAACTGGTAACGGTGGCAACAGCGGCCATCCTTCCATCCTTCATCCTTATTCGCCCCAGGCTACTTACACGCAGGCTCAATGGAAACAGAAAAATATAACACCAGACCTTGAATTCCCTTAATCTTTTCTTCTGCCCTCAGTTCACATGTCTCATTCGTACCTGCTGGCTGGCATCAGATCAGGTAAATACGTGCTGAACTAACTGCCTATCGTACTGCTGCGAAGCCGAGGGTGCTCCATTCCTGTTGTGTCCCATCTCCCAGCGGCGCAGCAAGCGTTCAAATCGTGGCTCAACCAAAGTAGTAACCAGTCAATAATAATGAATAGCTCGCACCTATTGTCCTTCTACCAACCAATCAACCACAAATACCCCACTACTACAAGAGAGGATAAAGTGGAACCGCAGTGACAAGAACCGTGTCAACCACCTGCTTGCGCACTGTGTGATGGCCAATGGTCCAGAAGTTCGCCCACGGGTTTCGCGCCTACGGCTTTGCAATATCGTCATGGTTTTAAAGGAAAGAAGGGTTGACTGCAAACACCTTAGCATGTACCAGTAGATTTGATCGTTCAGTCCAAAGGCTTCCGTAAGGTACGAGATCGTCCCTTTTGCCTCACAGGCGGACGGCTTATGACCCGACTACTAATGCTGCTAATAGTGCCTCCATAAATCCTACGATGAACACATAAGAATAATAATCTGGAGGCTGGTGCCTCTTGCTGCCCCAATCTCCTGACGTTCCAACACGCAGCATGTGTGATTGTCATGCGTAGGCTTCATCCCTCTCACTGACGTGTGACAGTTCACGGAGCTCGTAAGAGCAGGCAAGAATAGCTGGTGAGACTCGAATTCCTGAGGCTTGAGGTCGTGGGTTCCATTGCGTTGAACTGCTTCAACTAGCTGAAATGAAAGCAAAATTAGAGCATTTTTCTCTTGCAGACTCAGCAGTCACTAATCACTTAGTTCCGTCTCTAAATTCGGCCATTCTAAAGAATAAATAAGCCTTAACTACCTCTTAGTTGCATTGAGACGTGTTAGATAGTGTCAAGCCACTCGGGGTCAGGAGAGAGGAAGAGAGGCAGACAGGTAGTAGGGTAGGTAGGTAGGTGGATGGGTTAATCCTCGATGTGTTTGCTTGGCCCTCAGTGTAGCCAACATCCAGGCAGGCAACGTGGCGAGAACGAGGTGTTGAAAGTCTTCGTCTTGGAGGATTGGTGGTGGGACAGAATGCAGGTCGCCTCAGGATGAACAGTGCTTTGATTTGCTACGGCAAACCATGGATGTCATTTGTCAGTCAGCGATCAAGGAAAAATTGTCACACACTCGCGAGGTGCTCCAAAGAAGTGAAGACAAACAAGTGCTTGAACTTCGGAACTCTCCATCGTCTGCTAATGGATAACACATGGAACTTGTGTGCCCAGAATGCTTCGAATTGATAACTTTGGGTAATGGTAGCGCCAGCTAACACCCTTACCGCCTATGTGATGCAGTGATAGATGCTCGCGACACATTTCTTCATCACCGCTGGCCATTAGGCATTATATTCAACGTGGTGCATCCTCGTGTGAACCATCACAAAATTGGTGGGTGGTGCGTTCCGTTACTCTCCACCATATATTCTTCAAATGGCTCGCCACAAACGAAGGGAGGCCTATGTGTCAGACGATCTCTAATCGCATTCGCCATGCTAGAAGTGTTTATTGGAACGGACGAACTGCTATGAAGGAACAGCAATATTCGCTGTTTTAATAAGTCAATACAGCTGCTATTATTGTTATTATTGCCAAGGCTTTCTTCGGACCATTCGAACACAGATACGAGAGGAATGAGACCCAAAATCATTTCCAATCATTAAGCACGATGCCGTCCACAGTTGTGAGGTAGCGGGGTCGGACCGACGCCTCTGAGCTTCCACTGTGTTGCTGTGGACCTTCTCCTGCACTGCGATGTACCGTACCACGTGGGAGGTGAGTTCGGAATCAGAAACCCTGAAGTACACAGCCCAATATCCCTGTGCTACTCCGATTTCACTGAGCATTGGCAGGGGACGATCTCGCCACTTATTACTGAGTGGTGTGATCACTGCAGCTCGCACTCCTGGTTGTGGACCGAAGCACCGCCCACATCTCTCTACCCTTCCATTTGTCCATCTGCACACTCATCCAGTAGAGACGGAGACAGCAGTCGGTTGGAATAATGGGAGAGTGGAAGAGAAGCACCAAGACAATTGCCCACGCTGACAACAGAATACTTAAACTCAACCCGGAAAATACAAGACAAAAGAGAGAGAATCATATTTTCGAGAGTTGTCCTAATGAGAGCGCGTGCACCCACACTCGTGCGCACATACAAACGCAACCAGAGCTAGGTGAAACTGCGACCACCATGGCAACAAGTTTCGCGTGGAAGTTGTCAACTCCTCGTTTGCATTGCACGTGTGTAAGATGATAAGAAAATGGAAAGGAAGGAATTTTCACTTGTTCAAATTTGCTGCTGTAGGACATTTTGGCGAATCGAGATGAAATTTTTGGGCACACTTATAATCGTCAATGCGCCACTGCCGTGTATGAGGAAGAAGCAGGTGAGTAGCCACTAACAGAGACAGAGCTGAAATGCAGGAGAAAAAAGAGCCTGTAGGCTAAGGAAAGACTGCCATTGAACCCGAAAGATAAGTATGAATGTGGGCATACAGAACATGCATGGACACAAATCGGGATTCGATATAGACATCAAGTTAGCAAATGTGATTGTGCTGAATGATTTGGACACATGGGAGGCAGTGGATTAGCATCAATTTAAATTGCTTTCACCAAACAATATGCGAGATGAGTGTGACAACTCGGTTGGAGGTAAATCAGTCACAAGTCACGGCGTCTCTACAATCTACACATCCAGCCAGGATTTAGTCACAGCCTGCAGAGTTGCGAGAGAATCCAATGAACCTGCGTGAAAAAGTGCAACGAGTTGAGCACTAGCAACGCTTTTGAGAAGGGTAAGTACATCTGGCTTACTCACACTTTACTCACTATCCTCACCTTCCTCTAAGTAAATCGACAAGACGAAAGGTTCCTTGTTGACGATTGTTATAACTCTTTCAATAAGACCACTGCCTTCTATCAGCAGCAATCATCCGCTCAGCGAATCAGCATCGGCTGGCGTTTAGATGTGGCATTCACCACAATTCGATGCAATAAAGCTGCAGTTCACTCAAACCTCAATTTTGCAGCAGGCCTGGCATTCATGGACAAATTTCGTTCTTGACATCAACACACCCAATACTGCAAGAGAATCGTTGCTCAAATTGGTTCGGTGCATTGAAATAAGGAAAGTCATGCTTTTAGCAGCAAGTTGTTCGCACAATGCAGTGGTGTAGCAGGCGATATGGTGTGTCGGCGATCGCAGCATGAATCCGCTTTGACGACTGCATGAAAATAGCACTGACAGTAATTCAACGCGATTAAGCTCAGCCTGGTGCAGTGACATGCGCCAAATCAGCACCATTGAGACGGTTTCAAAAGCAAAACTATCATTTGGTGATTATGTCAGATTGAGGTCTCAATGGTTCCACATAACGATGAGATTGAGAGACCTGATAATGACCATGGCTTGCATGAACGCAAGGACGAACGAGTGATGCGGTGAAATGCGTGTGTTATGCGGGAAGAAATCGGCGTAGCGCCTAATGGTGAAGGGATGAAATGTGAGCGGTGTGATGGGGAAGTTGGGTTGAGAAAGGCGAAAGTGCCGGATCGCAGGACAGGCAAAGTCCATCAAAGCAGACAAACCATTTATGCGAAGTAGCCCATTCCCTAAGCCGACGCGTGCGTGTGCCTTTACAGGCACACTTCACCTTCCATTGCTTGCGGCAGTGCAGCCGTGTGTAAGTGTGCAGAGCAGTTGCAACTGGCTTGCCGGGAGGGGAAAAGTAGTTGAGGGCGAATTCCATTAACCCGCTCCAGACGACTCCAACTTCAGTGCTTGATTGACGGCGTCACCGAAGAGAGAGTGGCGAGGCATCGTAGGTCTTACGGCACCAGCACCACAGAGGCCTGTTAGTGGGCCAAGCATCTTGCCCTCAATGCCATGCAACAAATCGCATTATTTTGCAGTCTTAAGTAAAGTGAAGGCTAAGCTACTTGAGTTCAAATGCACACATGCAGTACTGTAGATACATACATTAGTCTGTATCACCCAATTGTGGGGATGGTGGAATGGCATGACAACAGCGCCAGCAATGTGTAAATGGGTCAGCTCGATAACTGCAACGATAGGTTACTAAAGACGTTGGGGCGTGCTGCTGACATCCAATTGGACAACTTGGTGTGCATCTTGCAGAGATGGATGAGGAAGGGAAGAAGGTCGGAGGTACATCCAACTAACCGCTATGCAGACCAATGTATAGCCCCATGGACACGTGCAGTGGGTGCCTGATGGTCGTGACTGCTCCAAACTTAGTTACTGTTCCCCAACCATACCAGACGTCCCGCATTTCCGTTTCGAGGCCAAATGCACCGAGTTGATCATATACCATCGCAATATGTAAACCCACACAAAATGTGTAGCACCCACGAATAATGGTTTGACCACGGCAAAACACGCTCAAGGCTAGAACCACAATGATGCAATCAACAGTTCCTTGAAAGAATTCCCTACCGAAGCGAATCTAAGCAGATTGTAATTTATGCGTTTCCGGTGACGTGAAGCATAGTTGAGGCTGTGTCGTGTGATGAGAAACTAGTTAAACAAACCAACTGAAGGACCGCCTAATCAGCCACATTCGTGCTTTTCTGCAGGGCAGTACAGAAGTTGACACAACTGCAAGGGAAACTTTGTTGATGACAGAAGCTTACTACACATCTTTGGTCCCAGTTCTAAGAATGCTAGTCTTTGGCCAGCCATCGAGTTATTTCGCGTTGTTCTGATCTCACCTCCTTATCTCAAGCCGCTTTCCTAAGAAGGTGCATGAAAAGGGTCGCAAACTACATTTTCCTTCCAATCGTAGAACTTCTAGGCATATTTGCCTTGCTACAGTATCTTTCCAGTTTACCAGCAGCAAGTTCCTTGAAGCGGGTCTTACTGAATCCAGTACTAAATAGAAGTGACTCCGTAGGCATTTGTTCTGAACAATTCGTTAAACACTCGATGAATTGCGTTCTTACTGAGTCCTTTCCAAATGCGATAGCTGCGCTATCAGTCATCAAAGTGCATGGCCAAACAGTCACCACAGTTGTATTAGACAGTGTCCAATCTCCTCCGGCCCCATCTATGCTTCACACACGCAAGTTTCACCACTGTGCCAGCTCACATCTGTCGAAAAATAGAAACTGATGCTGTGACTGACGGGTGGGACACTTATCCACAACCAGGGCACACGAACACACATTCTCGGCCAATAACACATTGTAGCTTAATTCATAGCAAATGCAGCGACAGTTTCTAGAGTTGCTCACGGTCTCATTGTGAATTTAGCGTGCATCTTTCAGGCGAACATCATACATAGGAGGCGTGAAATGCGCAAAACCGAGAGTACAGCCCTAATTTTAAATACTGGTTGCGGTTTGGTCGCAAGGAAAAGAATAAATGCAAAATTTTGGCCATTTGCTCTCGCCAAATGACAGTAGAACATTCGGTCACCAAAAGCATTCAATCTTGATGTACGAAATTCCCGCACGACACCGTCATTGGCATGCTGTTGTTGGAGGATACGAATCACCACCCAGCATGTCTCTGACTGCGTCTACTGGAGTTGGACCACCCGAGTCTGGTGCCTGCAAGAGTGCTGGCAGACTGCTCGCCGCAAGGCTTTCAATGCAACAGAAGCAATAGTTCTTCATCACAAAGCGCAAACTTATGACAGCCGGGTCGCTGCGGCTTGAAACGCCGTTCAAATCACATCGTACTTGAGACATTTTCTTATCTAATAGGCGAAGACAGCTGACGCGAACTTTAAGAAGAGTAGGAACTGTTGCCAAGTCACGCAAAGTGGTGCTGTAAACTGGCAGCACGTTATCGAAGTACGATGGGAACGCAAGCGTCATTGAAACGCAGCACTTGCAGCACATTAGTAATGATCCTACAAAATGTTTTCAAAATCTAAACGTAAAAAATTGTGAAGGAAGAGTTGAGGTGAGCTGCCGCAAGCATATCGTAGTTGTTGCAATTCCACTTCCACATGCACTCCACCATCCTCACTTTCCGTCAGCCTGCGGCGAATGCGTAGCCACCACCACTAACCACTAGGCCATCATAACCTGCGACAGCTTTCCGCACTGATAAGGTGGAAAACGATTTGGCGCCTCACTAGCCTGGCTGTGTTTGCTTCAGTAGGAGGATGCATTGGAATGCCATCTTCAGCTCTCATCCATCAAGCAACCATGTCCCATGGAGAGCAATCCCAGTGAACCTGGAGGATTGTGTACAGGCACGCACGCACGCTGTGTGATTGATTGAGTGATGGGAATGGGATCTTCTCACTTTCCTCCTCGGAACTTCGCATCAGCAGGTTTAAGGTAAAGCGCGTTGAATGAGTGAATCTCACTACTTCTTGCGTGATTGAAATTGCAATTATAAGCAGTTTTCCAAAGCCGTTAACTGTATTTGCGTGGGTTGCAATTTGTAAATGATGTTTGGCATTCAGTTTACCGCATTTCTCCTCTACAGTGCTCAAGTATGTGCCACATTTAATAACTTGGTTGCAACTGTGTGGAAGTCTAGACATGTATAATATTTAATTCCAAAAGGTTCGTAGCAAAGGCCGAGTGGTTGAGGCGATGGACTAGAAATGCATTGAGGACTCCGCGCGTAGGTTCAACTCCTGCTCCCTACGCTTGTTCGCTTTGCGTTCTTGTCAATGCGCATTCTCTGGCACGCTCTCGTCTGTCGCCATATTCACGACGGTCAGGTATAATAAGCTACTCCTCGAGTTCGTCTGTGTGGTAGCGAAGGTTGTCCAGTTGGCCAGTGCGCGCGCATCTGCGCTCGAAGCCGTAAGAATCTGGCTTCCAGCCTGCGCCTTACACCCTTGTCTGCCATGCAGTTCGTCCCACTGACTTCTCGACTAATGCGATGCGCTGCTGCATTAGGCTGCTGGTACAATGCAGGCCTGCTCTCCACCAACACAACAACATGGGCAACATCTCAGTCACCCAGCATTGGATGTTGGTGTGTGGTGATGCTCAGCAGCGATGCCAATTTAGCAGCAGGTTGTCGAACTCATGGCTAGTAAATGTGCCTTCCATTCGCATCACCTGATGCCACGTTTTATGCTTGAAGCTGTCTAATTTATGACTAAAATTACTGCATCTTTGTTCCAGATCTGGATGGTGATGCGCCACAAGTCTGCTACGTTCCACCCTGCGCTGTGGTCCAATTAGGTTCCTCCGCATGCTGCAATTGTAACATTTTTGCGCGCACTTCGCATTGGTCTCACATACAAATTTTGGAACTACGAAGGGATTGCAGTCACGTGGTCGCATTTCTGAGATGCTGTTTCCGCCGACTGCTCGGTCTGTTGCCAAGAGGCGAGGACGGTCTTTCCCTATTCCCCCATCAAATCAACAACAACTGGTTTTATTCCACTCGAGCCTTAGCCAAACCGTTTACAGACACTAGCAATCTCATCTTTTCTGTGGACGGTTAATTTTTCCTAAGTAGAGCACACTTTACCAGTCACCACTTGGGCACAGTGCTCATTTTCCCCACAATGAAGCCCTCCAACATTCGGACGTCGACTAGGTTGCACTCATTCGACTAGCGATTAACGCAATCCCATGTTTGATGAACGTTTTGCTGCTACTCACCTTTGTCCAATGCGCCTATTTTTAAGGACAAAAAGGAATTCGTCGGCAGAATCGGAAAACCCTTGGACACAACTATATGCCTAGACTCTCGATTTCGTGTGTTTGGACAGGAAGGCACAAAACGCATTTCACTGGGTTGTGAAGGGACGGAAGGTGAGTATTGCGATGAAGAAAGCTGGGTTGAAGAGCCAAAGGCATCGGATTGCAGGGCTAACGAGCCCACCAGAGCAGAAGATTCTTCTGTGCGAATCATACAAAACGGTTCGACCTTTGGGCCGATTTCGACACGGCTTTACATACACGCTTCACCGTCTATCGCTCTCGGCAATGCAGCCGTGTGTGTGGCCACAGCACTTGTCATTGGCTTGCGGAAGGAGGTGGACATGTGACGATAAAATAAAAGTGTTTTCTTTCTCAACACCATATTTATTCACTCAAAGCACATTGCTAGCTTTTGGTGTCAAATTAGACACTTTGACGGGAGGTGATTAAGTGCATGCAGAGGTTGCGTAACTGAGAATGGAAATTTGTACTTTCACTAGCATGGTCCCTGTCTTGTAGTCACCGTCTACCTGCATCAGATATGCTTAGTGATTGTTTTCTGCATTATGAAAAGCCTATTAACTGTGTCTCTACTTTCTCTCCATCAAATTTCGTTACGTGTTCTTCCATCCCCTCGCATCTCTCTTGCGTATCCATTTGACTACTCTCCATAGTCGCGCAGTCAGCGATTGATGTTTGGAAGTGCGGATCTACCGCTATTTTACTGATTTCTGTGAATTTGATGCTTCTACGCTATGGTGAATATCAAAATCTCTGCGTCAATCTGCATTTATTTAAATCGGTGCTGTCTGCATTGGCCACATCTCGCCAATTTCGTCAAAAATAAACTTGAACCTCTACTGTGCACTCAATGCTTGAACCATTGATGGACATACTTCGTGGTATTACATCTGGTATTTTGGGGCTGGGTTGGACACAAATAGCGCCTCCTACTCTCCTCCTATTTGTTGATGAAATTCTTCCTTGTTTTTTGCTCTACCGTATTATTTTTGGCGCACACCAACTAGTAAGTCTTAGAAGGAAGGCAGTTTTGCTTCAAATGCCTAGTGTTGTGGAAAAATATGTGCAGTTGAGCGACGTCAATCCTGATGCTGCTGCATCCGTCGTCGTCGCTGCCATCGTTTGCTTGCAGCACATGTGCGATGCAATTGTGTGACTTGATCTGATCTGTTGGTGCCTACGACTTTGTGGATGATTTGCAATCACTGCTCCATAGTTATGCGACGACCAGCCATGCACCAACACTCCGAATAAGTTACGCTGCTCTCACTTCAGATAGACTGCCATCACCTGCAAGCTTTGGCAAAGGAGTCCTTGGCAAAGTTTGCAGAAAACGAAATGCCAGGACGGAATATTGCCGACGGGTGCGTAAATAAGCACTAGGAGAATAAATGTGTGGAAAGAAGAACTCGAATTTAGGGAACGTGCGTTCGATATCACATTTGGATGTGATTATAAGGTGGAGCGACGGGAGTCTCTTCTCCCATGCTGCGGGCTGTGCGTACCAGAAATAACAATGGGACTAATTGTCCACGCCTCTTCTCCTCCAGCTTCCCCTCACAATTCCGATGACAATGGCCTTGTTCACAGAACGGACGACGCGATTGGTCTTCTGCTTCCCTATATGAGCATTTTCCACACCCACTTGTGGTGTGAGTATCATCAACTTCCATGGCAAATGCACACTTCCCTGCATCTGATGACAATGCGCCCAGGGAATGACAGAATTTGTGCAAGCTCCTGCTTCTCATCAAGAATGCTAAGTCTTAATTGTCAGCACGCCAAGAATACCTCCGCTCATGTAGACACATAATGGGTGGAATGGCATCACTCTGTTTCATATTTAATGCGATTTCTTACGATTCGTGTACCTAGTGCTTAGTGAGTCCTGTGGGACCAGCAGGAACAGACCATGCCAGGGAGATTTGCTGCCTGCACTTCGCACACAACTGCGACTTGCAATCGACGAACGATATGATTGTTGGAACGATGCCTTGTTTCTACACGGAAGCGGTGCAAGTGAAGAAAAAAGAGAGGCGTGATGGTGGAGACGAGGTATTGTGCTGTTCCCGACAGCATGCACCCTCCAAAGAGGTGGGACAAGCTGCCAAGTTTATTATTAGAGCAAGGCGCGAGCAAAGGCGGAGTGGCTTAATTGCATGCGAATGCAGCAAAGTGTCG
The DNA here is from genome assembly GCA_001923025.3 of Taenia multiceps. Lineage (NCBI taxonomy): Eukaryota > Metazoa > Platyhelminthes > Cestoda > Cyclophyllidea > Taeniidae > Taenia > Taenia multiceps. Next base: position 6,681,894 of record CM010316.2, read on the forward strand.
CTTCTGTTAAGGCAATTTGGTGTTTGCCATGGCTTATTAAACATCATATGGTCTTAGTCCTGCCCATGAACAGAAGGTAGTCTAGGTGACTGTAGTTGACGATCAGAATTGGGCTTACCTCCACGTTCGGAGTGCGGGAGTGGTGCCATGCTGCCTAGACAAGCATGGAACGGGAAATGGCTTTAAGTGAGAGATAGCCTAGTCACGGCATTCAGTTTCAGCTAGGTCGGAGGCGGCCTGCTTGTTTGCTGCTGCCATGCATCTCCATCTACCATTATGCATGTGCCATTCTCAAACACGATGCAGCCAAGTTCTCTTCAAGCATATGCATCATGCACAAGAGCCAGCAGGATGGATGCAAGCAGAGTTTCCTCCACGCGCTTATGCCCACAACCATAGACTACCTCATTGCCCTCTACCCATTTCTTCCTTTACCGTGCTTTTGGCCTAAAATGCGATTAAAGCATGAGAATATGCGCACCAAACCAATTTTAACGTATCCATACCCACATATACGCTTCATAGCCCTGTCCATTATCCAAAACATACTTTCCTCACACAACATTGGTTAATCTGCCAAATTACGAGTCAATTTGGACGCAGACGTTATGCGGTTTCGACCGCCGTAGTTGAACGCAGAACCTGGATGAGAGGCGTTTCATTTTAGCTGTAGAGACGATATGTTTGCATTCCACAAAACATGCGTTGCATATTATGAAGCAGAAGCCCGTTGATTCCTAGTTACACATTTTCCCACTGCAGACGGAGTTGAAATGCAAAATAAAACAGGTTTCGCGCACTTTCATCCAAATAAGCCGGATCGGTTGTGTGAGTACGGAGACGGGGATTCTACGGATGCATCGAATATGGCTTGCCCTCGATATCACAGCAAACCTCCGCAATTTAGGTAGCTCTGAATCAAGTTGGACGCAAGTGAATATTGTTAATCCCCGCAAAATCAAGAACACAACCAGATGAGTTTGCTACTCGGAAGGCACGATGTTTGGGTTCTAAATTACAGGAATGAAATTATTTGGTTATTGGTGACCAACATGTAGACAAAGTTCTATGAAGAGTAAATTTCAACCATTTACTAAACTGATGACGTTGATGGTGCAGTTTCGTCCGTCTAAATGGGGAGCAGGAGGCTTTGCATCCAATTACACTGACGTAAGTCGGCGTTGATCTGAAGAAGGAGCACACAAGGTGGCTGTGACACTGAAGGTACAATTAGAGAATCAGGCAATGCTCAAAGGGCACAACACATGGAATAGTGGTAAGGACTGAGGTGTGTCGGCCACATTGTACTGTGCGATGAGAGGAAACAGTAAGAAATGAAGGGAGAATGCTTGTTAGCTCCAGCGGAGCAAGCGTGATCTTCAGCTGTGGCTAGGGATGTTTAAGCCTAACATTTAACTGCACAGTATGGTCTTTCTGTTAGTGAGTTGTAAGTTGACGAGCGTGAGAGAATTGTAACCCCGACCAAGCCTCGATGAAGGGAGTTCCTTAATGAAGGCAGGAAAGGAACCCACGAGACATGGAGGCTTATTTGTTGATTCCACACATCGACCTCAATCGCAATGTCCCGTTTGGGTCAGTATGCTCAGCAGTCGAGTGGATCGGTATCAGTTGCTGTTAATTCGCCAGAGAGTGAGCAAGGCGAATGCGTAACTATGACGATTCGCAAAGCAGTTGATTATAATGACGTCGCAATAATGCACAGACGCACATTTAACCTCACCTCAGACTCAAAAGACCTTGACTAGGCTCGATAAAATTGATCCATACAATGTCTGAATTCAATCAGTCGCATTACAGCTCGCCACAGCGTTGGGAGCAAAGGCAATGTAAATTGCATGCGAAAATGTTGTAATTCCAGCATGGTTGCTATTATTCATCTAAGATTACGTGGATGCAAAAGGAAACGGTTAATGATAACAGCGCCAACTATGGGAGGCAAGTAAAGCGAGTTTACACTAGAAAATTAAAAGCTTATTCGTCTCATTCTTTTGCCACTCATTCAATTCACACTAACCCACGCTAAACGATATTTTCGAGAGCCCTCATCAACAACCAGTTCAATTTACTCACTTATAGTACTCCTTTCTTTTCAGTAACAAGTGCCCGTGAATGGAGATGCGACGTGAGACTTGAGACAATCCGCCTGCGAATGCGACTACAAATCAGCCTCGATTTACACCCAACTGTTAGTTTAGTGTAATCGGAGCACTGAGGCATGACAAAGGCAACGATGGCTGACACATACACAGTTGACAGATGTTCCATCCTCCAGAGAATATCTTGTTAAGCATTGCCGAAGCAGGTAGACGGTGCCTATTCAAACAGAACCTTGTTAGTAAGCACACCTATTTCTGTTCTCAGGTGAGCAGATTTTGCAAGCACTTTATTGCATTCCGTCAAGATGGCTGAGTTGGTACGCACACCTAACAAATTCCTGTAGGTGTATGAATGTGTTGAGGAAATAAAAGTGGAATGAGCCAGGTGCGAATTCAAAGCTAGCCATCGAGCACGATGAAGTGCACGTTCTAGAGTAGGTAATTTGAGACTGGCACTTCAGAATGGGCAGTGCTAAGTTCGGCGCAATTCCTTGCATCAAAATCGAACACTTTGTTGAGAAAGGATTCGCTGTTCACTCAAGAAGGGTTCGCTATGAGCTAAAGTCCAAAGTGCAGGCCATACATAACCGGCGCGAATGCGGTTTGTAACAGCGCCAACCGGAGGCGCTAGAGAAAGGGGTTTTAGCGTTCGATTTCCAAAGAGGCAACAGCTTTTGCAGTGGAGCACACTCCAACTATGCAATAAAAATGCTCTCATTCTATGCTTCATCAGGTCGGTTAATGCCAATGTGTAGTGCGGCATAATTCATTGACAATGAGTGATACGCCACCATCGAGGGCAAGTGTTTTGTGACCAAAATAAATCCGTAATCCATTTTGGCGTCGAATGCATGGCTGTACTGCTAATGGCACTAGCTAGTTGGCAGCACACTAATCCATGCCCAGCCATCTGTTGTCCTAAACACTGAATCCAAACCCTCGAGCGGTAGACCTAATGGACGTTCATGATTGTCTCGCAGATGGACGTGCTTGACGAGAGCGGGCGACGTTGGACTCTGAATGCCAGCAATAATAGTAGGAATGTGAGGGCAGCTAGAGGAAAGGAGGTGAAACTTAGGGACTGAAAGGGGACTAATGCGGTAGGCTAAGCAGAGAACTACGATAATTTCGACCCCTCAGGCTATGCTGAAGCTACGTTCACCGACAACACATCCTTCCTTCCCATCCCACCTGTCACGATATTGGCAGCAACAGGGACAAAGCCGTCATCTATTTCGCAGACAATTACATTTGCGCGCGTCTGCTTCCAGTCGTTTGGAATTCCTCGATTGCAATCACCACCTATCACATTCTGCCCCGCTCTCAGCACTCAATGCGATGCATGTGGACTTATCAACTTGTTTCTCGTATGTCTAGAAAGGGAATAATTTGACGCGACAAGGCTACGCACACTTCGATCTGTCATGACTTTATCGATGGATAGAATTGTAGCATGCTACTTTGTCCCTTCCCTTCACCCGATTCGCAGCACAGCTACTGTCTGCAGCTTTGCACATCTGGTTTGCTTCTCCCTTCCTCACTAAACTGCTTATTGTGCACACAATCCAGCCAAAGCGAGGTACAGCACTGCATTCGCAGCTGTGGGAAAGGAGAGGTGACTGCGTCAATGCCAGGTGTCGCCTGAACAGTCTGGCTGGATGGTTCTGCCTGGCCGGTTAGCAGAACCGATTCTTCGCGATTGGGTCTCCCCTTGCCCCTTTGTGTGCATCACAGCATCGACAAAACAGACAGAACTCGTCCGCGATGTCTAAAAGACTTGACTGGCGCTAAATAATCTAGTGATTTGCAGAAGTGAGAAGATAGTGGCTCTGCTTCCACTTATTTTTTTGTTTGACCGAAGTTTAAGCAGACTGCAGGCGGAGGATATTTGGCTGATCTCAGTCACACCCTCCAACTACTGTCAGTTGATTCAGAGAATCGGAGGAAAAATTAGAGGCCATGTGGTTTATTAAAAGCTTATACCTTCGGCAGAAGTAAGAAAACTTGCGTCCTTAGGACGATTAGCAATGCAGCTGCTGTGCCACCCACTACCATGCACTGCCCCAAGTCATACTTACTTCTCTGACATGTCGAATCCGTTGAGCAACTAATTGATCATTTACGTAAATAGACTAAAAAACCGGGAGTGCAGAATCTGAACTGCCTGCGTGGCCAATTGTGCGAGTAAGGAAGTAGCTCTGATTAGCCAAAAGTAAAACATCGCACCAGTGACAGGTTTCAGTGACCACTGAACCAACTTGAGTGTGCTGACTTACCCCGTATAGCTCGACTCGTACTAGACAAGAGAAGTGCCGTTCACAGTTTGGGTGAACACATTTAAAATAAGACTGGATCGGTGGCCGCCGTAGAAAGAGGGCGTAGTACCTGCAATACAATCACCTCCACCAGTAGCCACTACAGCGGCATTGCTGAGGCCTAAATACTTGGCTCTGTATGGATAGCAGTCGCTGGATGAGGGGAAACGGTTTCATTGGAAGCAGAATCACTGCTGCGAAGACGAAGTAATGCAGCTTCACTATCACCTCCGTGTACAAAGCATTCTAACACTTCAAACCCAAAACAGAACTATGGACTGTGGGAATGATGGAGAACTGGATGATTGGAACGTGAGGACAAAGACAACATGCGTTTGGCTTGATGGGAATAAAAAGCATTTGTGTTGCCGCAAGAGCGTAAGATGCAAGTGGGTGGAATTGCAAATGGGAAAAGAAATTCACCGTGCCCAGATTATTTTATCACACAAAGGCGTGCTTGCAATGCTGTGCTTTCGCCTTCACACCAACTGTTCTTGTGAAATACGGTAGAAATGATGCGTCCAGCTCACTTGTCTCTGCCATCGTAGTCACGTGTGGAGGCCCAGCATGATACCATGCAGAACAGAAAACGAAGACAAAACTAACCACACTCTAGAATGGAACTTTGGAGCCCAACTTTATGAAGGTGTCCCATCCAACCACCCCAGCTTCATTTCTCACCACTTTATACGTCTACCCATTTGATCCGCCTTTACAGCCCTGTGCATCAATCATCTAACTATTCTCATATTTGGTCCCTTCCCACCACACAAGCAATACATTCACCTGCCTGTCCAACTGTCTGCTTGGACACCTCCAATGTCAGCTTCTGTATGCATTCTCTTTTGCACGCTCCAGCACTCACAACCGACTCTGTCGTCACATTCTCAGTGAGCAGAGATGGGTAAGTGACTTCATTCCCAACGCTTGATGCTGACACACAAATCATGAACGGCATGTTTGAGTGGCTACCAGGTGCCGTAATGCCAGCTCTGGTACGCGCCCATGCCGTACTACCCTCCACGACCTTGCGATGACAGCCAGGTAGGCTAAAATGGTATGCGGAGGGAGCGCTAAGTCAAATTTGAGAGTGCATTTTTAGAAGGTCTGCTTGACACCATTGTTCAAACAACTATCAGGGGTCTAAACACCCACACGCAAACCGGTTTTGAACTATTTCTTGCCTTCGCACCAAACCTTCCCCACTAAAGCAATTTGATGAGGCCAAAGTGGAAATGCAGAACGGTGGTGAATCCAAATAAGCAAGTGAATCCCTCCACTGCTTGGATGTATTGCAGCAGTAAATTCGTTTGAGAGTGGATCCCTGGGAGATGCTGAATTATGCAGACATAAAGTGTGCTTTGATGAATGCACAGGATGCTCTTGGTGCTTCTCTCTCGTTAGACGGACCCGAAGATGAAGGGCAGAATGTGGAACTAGAGACGGCTATGAAGGCCAAATGCATGTCCAGTTTCACATGCTGCAACTCAGCGTCTCTCTAGAAGTGCCCGTTCCATAGCTTCTCCAGAAACACTAACCACTAACAGCGATGATCAGTGGGATGAATGCAATCTAGCCACCTGTCAAACTGTCAGAAGGAGGAGGGTATCATCTTTATCAAACAAGCATTCACAGCTGGCCATTTATTTGATAGGGAATCGATCAGTCCACCACGCCTTCCTTGGTACTGCCCACCCATTCACGTCATTTACAGACTGACCTCCTGCATCCTACGCTACCTTCTCTCCCACTACTCGCCACTCTCTTCTCTTAGTCCTCCTCATTGTACTTCTTTGTATCATGGATTATATCTTGCACGCCCTCTTCGTTTCAGTGAACTAAACATCGCTTGATACAACGTGCCTCAGTAACGCCGAACCAGTGGCCAAATCACGAGTAGTGCCCCTGCTTATAACCGACACATTTCTCTTCCGGACATCCAATAATCGCAGAGGAGTTGGCAATACCTCCTTCTCCTCTCACCTCAGTCGTTCCGATTGCTACCCTGATTGTCCAAATGAATGCTCACATCACTCTCTGTTACTTGGACAGCTAGAACGGAGTGGAGGATGCCTAATCTCCCGTGTGTTGATTGCTGACTCTTCGAGTTAAATTGGGCTGACGCTTGCAATCATTTGCCTGAAAGGAAGATGAGGCAAAGACGTGATTTGTTGCTTGACACCAACCACCGTTGGGATCTGCTTTGCTGAAGGTAGGGGATTAAGGCAATGGCGGCCTGCCAAGCTGATCAGAAACCACACAATGACTACTTACTACTTGCTTAATACTCACGTACACGGTTTCATCCGAGATGTCCGGAGACAGATTAATCCCACCCTATAGCATAGCCCACGCATAGTTCTGGGTTCGCGAGCTCCTGGAACGTCCATGCTGCCCGATCAAAGCTGCTAGGAGCTTTGGACACAGACTTCTTGCTCCGCAATTCCCACATCATTGACTACCTTAGCTTTGGTTGTAACAGCAGCTTTTAACCAAGCTGACCTCTGGTTCCCTTAGGCTAGCCACGGAGCCAAATTTGAGGCATAGACTTGGGTGCACGCGCAAATCAAATGCGGTGGGACTGACCCCTTTTAAGTGCATACTCTCAACACCTGAAGTATTGACGCATCCACTATCACATGTGGATATGCACGAGCGGAAGTCCACTTGTTTGTCGCTACTGCCGCCACGCCTTTGCCAATGCATGACTATGTCTAGTATCTAGGTTTAGGGGGTAATGATAGGCACCACCTTCGCACGACCTAAAATGATGTTCGCATTAAATGTCCAACTGGGAGAAGCAAAGGCGTGCGAAGTTGACGTTGTTTGTAGCTGATATTTTGCTTTGATTAAGGATTTATTTAATTCCAATTCCATGCTGACGAAGCGTCTCGCCGCTGACATCTTCATCACCGAATCAAGTGTCGTGAGCAGCGTTGGTTGCACTGGGTAGACAGCTTTAAATTTCATCCATTCGCATTATCGCACTTCCAGATGGCAGTAAAATTTAGGACACAGATTAGATCATAATGACTATCAAGATCCATTTTAGTAATTCTTGCAGGAGCAATCGCCGTAGCTAGTTTCGTGACACAATTTCTTACAAAGTTATGTTCAACAAATATCGCACCAGAAATGGCCAAGTTAATTTAGAATAAATTAAGGAGGCATCAACGCATTTGAATTAAGCTACTTCAAAACACTTCAAATTTTAAAATCTGCCTTAATGCTTATCAATCTGCTTAAACAGGATTAGAGATAAACACAAAGCTATAAAGCAGACAGAGTAAAATTGCACGTTGTTTGCACTTTGTTTGGACGCTTGCCTGGCCGTGTGGGGTCTTCCAATTAACAGCATAGCCATGAATACGGATTCCATATACATTGCTCGATAAACTCAACTTCGAGGGTGTTTCGATTAGCTGGGTAAACCGCGATCCACATAAGTCCACCGATTTGCACCCATGAGCCTTTCAAAAATCATAATGTAGGAGTTATGCTTCCCTGGTTACCTACGTGGCAGAGCGTTCAAGTAGTTTGACAGCTCCGAAATGCTGAGAGCTAGGATGCCGTTTTAGGGAACTGAAGAGAGCAAGTCAATTGGCAGTGGGCAGTGAGGTGCAGGGAAGGCGTACAACATTGCCCCAGTTGAATAGCTTGGCAGTCATGCATGCAACTAGTGGGTAAGTTGGCATGAGCTTCATCCACAAACTTATTCTACAGAATGCATTGTAATCTAGAAATGCGCCCATTAAGTTGTGATTCTGTTGCAATCGCTTAAGCACAGTAATTATTTACCAGGTGTAAAAGAAAGACTTTCTTCGGGCAAAGTGGGCCACCTCGACCACCACGTGACCCTGGCTTGCAGTAGGCTGCTGATGGCTCCTTCCGCTCGAAGTTGAAGGCTCCTCGCATACTCCTCGCTACTGGCTTCTTAAAAGCAGTGAAGGTACAGTCGGTCTTAGTGTTAGTGTAGAGCACTACTGAATACTCGGTTGTAGAATTAACGCATGGGTGCTGGTAACTGAGAAGACAACAAAGCATGGAATTCTATGGACTCCTCTAGCCAATCTGCTCGTCTCGGTGTTTTAGAGGTACAAGCGGAGAGAGATGCACCAAACGCACCGCATGTGTCTGACTTCATGAACCAAAAGTAGGTAGACCCTATTTCTCTAGCTGCCATTAGACTTCTCTCAATGGCATCAATTCCGCTTGGTGTTAGTTCAAAGAGAAGTTGGCTTTTGGGTCACCAGCGGTCGGTCGGTTGGTGGGTCGGTCAGCACGCACTGACTTTGTGACTGAGCAGACGTTTGCGACCCTCGAGAAGGAGGTGAAATCCGATGTTTCGCAAGCCTTCACCATGCTGCGCAATGCAAGAAGTCTTTCACTCCTCACTCTTTGCTTTCCCAAGAATAAAACTAATACATTTAGGCATGAGGCAATGGAGGGAATTCTTTGATTTTTGGAGGTCGTTATTCCCACACTCGCAACACGTCACCCGTATCCTCTTTTCGGATGCGTATTGCTGAGATGCTGACTAAAATGAAACGGTAGATGACCATTACTTTGCATGAAGTGCTTCGCCATTAAGGGTTCAGTTTAGTTCAAGCGCCAACTTAGGTGGAAATGGATGCAACATAGGGACGGACTTTATTTGGTCGGGCTTCCATTGCGCCATGGCCAGGCATTTGTATTTGCTAGCCTTGAAGGCGATCTTCCAAACTTTTTGCGTTTTGCGTTCAGACAGACGTCTTGATCGTGGCACTTTTATTCAGTAGTGCGTGCTGGGTGCGGGGGTGCGTGCTGCGTGCGCGGTGCGGGGTGTGGGTGTAGGAGTGTGGGGCGGCCAGCATGGCCGACCTAAAGAAAATCTAAGAATACTAAGAAACTATTTCCTTAGAATCCTTAGTCTCCTTAGTCCTGGCCTAGGTTGGCCATGCTGGAAATAGTTTCTTAGTATTCTTAGATTTTCTTTAGGTTGGCCATGCTGGCCGCCCCACACCCCTACAACCACACCCCCGCACCGCGCGCGCAGCACGCACCCCCGCACCTAGCATGCACTACTGATTAAAAGAAGAAGAAGAAGAAGGAAACAGCTAAAAGATATGAGGAAGCGTGCGTCTCTTTTTGCGTGGCCCCAGAGGTTTTCCCGGAAGAAGAAGAATAAGAAGACGAGGGGTAGTAGTTTTTGGAGAAGAATTTATTTACGTAAGGTAGTCATTGTTTCAATGGTATGGTTAGAACTGTACACCAAGTCTTCCAAATCAATAAAATGTTCGGCTCCTCGAACAGCAAATGGCAGGTCAGTGTAAAAGTGTACTTTGAATTCAGTCTCCATCATAATTGATCCATAAATGTTGACCTTGTTTGTACTCTCAGCCAAAGCGCCTACTTCAGGCATGGTGAGCACTAGCCAAGGCTGATCGCTAGTCGGAGGCTGCCAACCCGGCATGTAGTCACGCATGAATGAAGTCTTGTGACTGTCCATTGGCAATCTTTTCCATTTGAAAGCATCTTCCTTCTTTTCCTTTACGTAATTCCCAAAATAGTAACGCATAGGCGGATTACTAATTTTTCTGTAGTAGTTGTATTCTCCTTGCATTCCCAGCAATTGTATGTCATTTATTTCATGAAAATGATTAAATGGACTGTATGCACTCCCATGCACCAAATAATGCGAATTGCGCGTGCTTCTTTCGAATTGAGTGAACTTGTGGGAAGCAGAAATGATTGCTACGCGGCGACGATTTCCAACCAGCCTCTGACACGACTTCATCTCATTGGTAAGGCACTTTAGATAAGGAAAAGGAGCATGCTTTGCTTGTTGTCAGCAAATTTTATGTTGCTGTTAATCCACATCGAATAAAGTTGGACTGCTTATCGACGTGATTGTGAGAGAGGAGTTCGAAAGGCAAGTTTGCAGTCTCTTTAGACTGCAGTGACTTTGTTTCTTTCAAATAAATAGCATGTATGGTGTAGGTTTCTGATTGATCGTAACGAGAAGCCAAGAAGGCGATGAGGCAGACGGGCAGACAATTGGGCTTATGAGCGTTGAAATCTGGGTGGCTACATGGTAGGTGCGATGGAAATCAAGATCGTATGTGATGATACACTTTGGATGCGTGGAATGGAACTAAGGCCGATACTCAGAACAAGATTCGTAGTTGTGGAAATAAATGAGTTGAACGAACTTGGGCATATATGTGGGACTCGATACCTTGAGGAAAATGAGTAAGGTGGTGAGTGGAGAAGAGCTTATGCAGATGTTTGGAGATGCATGTCCTACGATAGTGGGGAAAGTGAACTGCAAGAACCTAGGGTGGGAGAATTAGGTTCTACAGTGGTAGAGGAGCTAAGCAGAATTGTTAATGAGGAGAACAGTAGGTTTGGCAATAGTGGGGAGTACAATCAACGCTGAATTGTAAGGAGTGGGAGGGGGAACTATGGTGGTGAAGATGAACCTATTGCAACTTTGCTTTGCTCATTCCTTCACTCACCTTGCCCTGCTTTACTCAGCCTGTAACAAAGAGGTAGCTTCGCCTAAACTTGGGTGGCCATGAAAGGGTGTAATCACGACTTCCCATCCTCCACTCCGTTCCGTCTGCACCAGCCTTCATTCAGGTGACTGGTACCGGTGGCAATAGCGGCAGTCCTTTTATTCTTCAGTGCAATCAGAAGTGCGAGGATGAAGCTGGGGGAGATGAGGCGTGGACAAGTAGTCCCATTGCCATTTCTGGTACGCACAGCCTGCAGTATGGGAGAAGAGATTCTCGTCGCTCCACCCGATGGTCACATCCGTATATCACATCGAACGCCCGCTCACTAAATTCGAGTTCTTCCTCTTGCATATTTGTTCTCTTGGCGCTTATTTACGCACCCGTTGGCGTGCGCCAAAAATAATGCGATGAAGAAACAAACAAGGGAAAAATTCATCAAGAAATAGGAGAAGAGCAGGAAGCAGTATTTGCGTCCAACTTAGCCCCAAAATACCAGGTTTAATGTCACGAAGTATGCTCATCAACGGTTCAAGCCAACGCGGACAGCAACGATTTGAATAAATGTAGATAGAAGCGGAGATTTTGACATTTACTGCAGCGTGCTAGCATCAGGTTCTCGTAACATAGTAAAATAATGGTGGATCCTTACTTGCGAATACCAATAGCTGATTGCGTGTCCACTGAGAATTGTCTGATGGATACCGAAGGGAGATGAGTGGGATTGGAAGAACACGAAACGAAATTCGGTGAAGAGAAAGTAAGGGCAGAGCTGATAGACGTTTCATCATGTAGAGAATAACACGCTAAGCATGGCTGATGCAGATAGACGGTGACTATTGGAGAGGGACCATGCTAGTGAAAGCACCAATTTCCATTCGCAGTTGCACAGCCTCTGCAAGCACTTTATCACCTCCTGTCAATGTGGCTGCGTTGACGCTACAAGCTTACAATGTACTTCTAGTGAATGAATATGATGTTGTGCAACTTGAAAACCGCGTATGCAACTTGCATAAAGCAGTTCAACGCCACGGCTGAAATGCTCGCGTGCTCCTACGAGGACACTTGCATTCTAACGTCACATGTCCACCTCCTTCTGCAAGCCAATGACAAGTGCTGTGGCCACACACGGCTGCATTGCCGGGAGCGATAGACGGTGAAGTGTGCACGTAATGCCACATGCACGATTCACAGAGAAAAATTTTCAGCTCTGGTGGACTTAACCCACCCCACGATCCAATGCCTTTGCCTCTTCAACCTAACTTCCTTCATCGCACCACTCAACCTTCGCCCCTTCACAACCCGGTGAAACGCGTTTTGTGCCTTCCCGTCCAAATACACAAAACGGAAGTTTGGACATATAGTTATAGCCAAGGGCTTTTGATTTTACAAACGAATGCCCGTTGGCCTTTACAAATGGGCGCTCTGGACAAAGGTGAGTAGCAGTAAAATGTTCATCAAACATAAGGGAGTGTAAATCGCTTATCTAATGAGTGCAGCGTAGTCGGCGTCCGAATGTTCAAGGGCTTCATTGAGGGGAAAATGAGTACTGTGCCAAAGTGTTGACTGGTATCGTGTGTTCCTCTTAAGGTAAATAAATTGTCCACAGAAAAGATGAGACTGCTAGTGATTGTGAACGGTTTGGCCAAGGCTTGAGTAGAATGGAACCAGTTGTTGTTGATTTGATAGAGGAATAGGCGAAGACTGTCTTTGCCTCTTGGCAACAGACCAAGCAGTCGGCAGAAACGGCATTTCAGAAATGCGACCACGTGTTTGCAATCCCTTCGTAGTTCAAAATTTGTACGTGAGACTAATGCTAATGCTTTTTAGCTGAAAATAGAGCTGAAACAATATTGTATTGGCTGGCAGTGTTTCAAGACGCACTTCCCTCCTTCTTCATTTACGGCACTTCTAGCAAGGAGGCAGTTGCGGCAGCAGAATGACGCATCAGCCAAAACGGAACTCTTGTGGAAAAGTTGTTGTCTGAATAGTGTACAGCTGGCTTGCAATCCACTGTGGCAGTAAACAGATCTGCAGAAAGTAATGTTGCATTTTGAGTAGGGGAGGGGATGTGCTTTTTAGCAAGCAAGATGCGTGTGTCAAGGAGGTGCGGAATGAGCTGATCTTGGGCGCAGCCATGTGCGATGGGGTTAACTATAACCGCGGTGAAGAACAATAATGGCTTAAAATGCGCGTTGTGTAGTGACAAAGAGAACGGGGCTAAATGTTTGGAAGTGGATTTAACTGCAATAAATGTATTCTGCACTGACGAAGCTGTCTGCTCTCTTATGCCTCTTATTAAGAGCAATGGATGCACTGATGAAAACGGGATTATGTTCGCTAAGCTAGGATGCTAATCCTCTTGCAGCACTTGGTTTTGGTGTTCGGGATTGAGAATGGCCTCAAGCCTGCAATAGATCCCGGCAAATCTGGGATTCGTCATCGTTGGAGCAGTAACGCCTTGGCATGCAATAGGTTGCTCTCCTCCTCGCTCACCCTTAGTAGCCCTCATGGCTTTCACCCGGTCCGAAGCCAGTCCCCAAGATAATAATAGTGCAACCCTCATTGCGTCTAGGTACTGCTCGCAGTGGTGGCGGTACTCGCATTTTGTGTGTTCCCTGCTTCATTCTCAACTTAACTGAGCAATTTGGTGACGCTATTGTCAATCCAAATTCTTTAACACAATCTCTTGCAGACGCAACAGAACAAATCACGCAGGGCTCTATTTTTCCAAATGGCCAATATTTCCTTTAAAAGAAAGCCGATTAAGGCTGGTCGGTGGACTGATAATAGTAATTTATGCAACAAATACGCTGCTACACCAAGTCAAAAATAAGTCACTACCGTTTCGCAACCATCATCCTACTAATCTAGCACAAGTCTTTCGCCTTCCTGCATACAATTAAGGAAATGCCAGTCGCCACATTGTACGCAGATCAAAATTCAAGAAACCCTCTTTTCGCAAGCGATTTATTCAAACAGTACACACACACACATTAGTAGGTCGGTTAGTTGGATACTGCCAGTCTACTTAAACCTGCCACTTCTTGCCTGCGGTCAGCCATCAATATCTTTACTTGCATTTCAGCTTAAGTGTAGCATAGCTTTCGACAGACATCAATTGATGCAATACCTTAGTAAAGTGACAGTAGAGAATGGTTGAAGTCTTTCCACTGAAGATGGTAGAGGTCTCTGTCTGCCTTGCTGATTGCGAACGAAATAAGCGGACTCAAATAACAAGTGGAGTGGTTGAGTGGAGGCCTCACCAGTCTACGCAACGCAGTCTGTAATGAGGTGGAGTATGACTGAGACCACTAAGCGAAAATAGGGCAGTCTGACAGGCCTGAGCACTCATTATGGCAACGAGCTGTCAACGCGACGCGATTCGATTTCCGTTCACACTTGTCAATCGGCCAATCAGACGCATTGCCTGAGCGGTGTTCAGCACGGACCAATGCCCTTTGACATGAGGTCAACCCTCTTGTATATATAGTCAGCCGCTCGGAGTTCCATATCTGCAGTGGTGACAGTTGGACAAATGCAGGAGAGGAATATAAAACGAACCTTTGATCAAGCATTTACCACCCCAACCTCCTCAACCCACTCTCACGCCTCCTCGGCCGCATGTAGCAGTCAGGTCCATACGAATAATGAAGAATGGCAAACGGTTGCCACTGACAATCCACTAAAATTAAGGCTGGCAAAGGTGGTGAGCAAACAACACCACAAAAAGTGTAAGCTAATTTTCTCTCTTTTGATCTTCTGTCTTCATGCGCGCTTTGTCACGTCCTATATTCCCAAGACTAGTTCGTAGAGGTTAGGTAGGATCAAACGTAGCCAAGATTTGCATTTATGTACTCTGTACTCGAGCTGTTCCTCGTCAGTTGCGCGTTGCCAACCTTGGTGCAACTTGCAATGACTGAGCTCCTCACGGCTTGAATATCTGTGCCACACATGGCACCTGTGCTGCATTTATGCATGTGCATGACTTCCGCCATTCCAACCTCCACCACTCCCTCTTTTTCTTCAAAGTGGACCAGCCACAGCCTGAATTGACGGCAACAGTCGGTGATGACTGCGTATCAACAAAATCGTCCGCAACCTCCGCGTGCACCTCGGTGTCAGAGCCATCACCGTCCTCTTCAAGAACCAAATTGCACGAGCCTAAGCGACGGACGGAGGTGCTGGATGATATCGACAGGATGAATCGACGAAAGCTGGCCAAGAATGGCGTGTTCAGAATGTGTGAGTGAAGTTCTTACCCTCTTTGTCACCCTCAATAGCGAATTCGCGTGCTTGCAGCGAGTCGCGTCGGCGTCGATCATTCAGAGTAGCTTGGTTCTCATTTCAGTCACCAAGGCAACTCTCGTAGCACTTAAGTGCAAGCGCCTCACATGTAGGTTTAACGCTAAGTTGGACGCGATTTCCCATTTCCAATTCGACGCTTGCAGAATAGCATTATTACCTCTTCGTAACCACGTCAAAATCATGTATAATTTCACAGCGCTCCATAAACAGCTCAAAAGTAGAGATATGCACCTACACCACTCAGAGACTAGTTGCCAGTCGAGTTTTTGCTGTGATGAGGGTGCCATATAGCCTTCAATTGTGGTTAGCGTGAGAATCTTGTTGCATTTTGTAGTTCAACAACGAAGGGCTGCAGCCGCTCCTTCCCGACGACGTAATACATAGCGACCGAAAGTTGGCGGGCAGCTATAACAATCTGATGATGTATCCCATCACAATAACAATCTCCTTGCCCTTTTGTATAGACCATTGCATTTTGATAATGAGAGTAGTCATGCTGCTTTTCTCTTCATAGAGGACATACGGGCTGGTGTCTAGAGTCTAATTGCTCATTCTGTGTGCCAAACTAACAGCATCATATTTAAATGGGCTGCCTGCCATTTAGTGGATGACATTGGTTCATACATCACCGTGGGACGAGCATTTCACGTTGTCATAAGCACATGCGGAGGAATGCTGGGAGGTCACCGAATTGATCGCAGGTCAAATGTTCCTACTAAGCATGCCTTCGCAACGTTTGACTGCATTGAATCGCACAGTTGAACAATTGAGAGTGGAAGAAGTAGAAGAAGATTATGCAATTAACTTGCTATACCAGGGTACTAGCAACACCCATTTCTCTTTTGGATTAGCATATTCCCAAACATAGCCCGAGTAGTAGGACTGCTGCACAGAGGCTACAGAAGCAGCGTGCTTGTGAATGTTCCATTTACAAGAGACCTAGTGAGTTAGCAGCTTATGCGAAGTAAGATGAAGTTGAAGTCGAATCCATATAATCATTAGCGAGAATAACAAGGGGCTGTATTTAAGCTCCACTTTCCAGTTGCTTCGATGCCGCCCTTCACGCCAATACCTTTAGTGTAGGTGTAATCGTCTTTCGTTTTGCTGATCAATCAGTTTCTCAACAGATACGACTTGTCAGAGGCGTAAGGATGACTTGTGGCACAACATGGTAGTGGTTGGCGCAGCAGCTGCATCGTTAACCACCCTGGGTACGCAAGTCTTTCTTACTTATCCCAAAGGCATAGGCTTTTGCAAAATCACATTGCCTCTGATTTATCCTCGCATTCTCTGAATCAATTGACAGTAGTTGGAGGGTGTGACTGAGATCAGCCAAACATCTACCAGTGGTCTAACTCCGCTCGCTTCCAGAGCCTACTCTTCAAACTGGCAACTTCTGCTTTGGTGCGAATTCGATACCGCATTTTTGCATTCAAATGCACCAGATAAGTAGTGACAAAATAACATCCCACAGCCCAAATTCACCCTGTCATTATGACTTACCTAACTGAAAGGCATTTAGCAGAGACCAATTCCAATTTAAAAAACTTATTTTGACTCCGTTCGCCACTCGCATTAAATTGTCAAACAACATTGCGCACATTCACCACAGACTACTTCAACGCGTAACGCCTTCAACCAGGTGGCGTTGGAAGGAAATGATAATTTGAATATTTTTATTTTTAATAGACCTGCTTCGCTGTCATCTATCACACGGTCATGGTAGTGTCCTCAAAGCCTTTACAAGGGAATTGTACATGCCATCCCATTCATGTATGTCTTCTTGTAAAATCGCCCCCCTCGCCTGCCTAGCTACCGAGATGAAGTCAACTCAAATCCAGGTGTGAGGCAGCGGTGCGCACGCGCCCAAATGGCAAACACGACAGATGTTGGCAGGCACGCTAACAGTTTCTCAGTCAAAATACGTGTAAACATGCCATCACTTGCGATGACTGTGATTTCTATTGAGCAATCCAAACCAGCTGACGCATTCCTTACTTGTACTAATATCTGTAGAATCGAGCGCCTATATCGGCTGGTATTGTAGCGAAATGCGACATGGTGAGCCCACAGATGAGGCCATTAGCATAGTAGTTGATCGACAAATTAATGGATTGTGCACAATCTACCCCGATGAGACAGACCATTTCTGACTCAAGCACTGTGTGTAGCATTTTTAATAAGCGAAGACACGATAAGAATTGTGATGAAATGCAATCATCGAGTATTACTAGGCGCAGTCTTCGGTTACGGGTAAACGCGCGTTTAAAACCATCGGTGCGATTTTACTCAATCTGTGGGGTTGGTGGTAGTTCCACAGGACCAATGCTATCACGCCATATTCAAGCATGATCCGTCATCAACCGCTGTTCCGAAATCAAAGGCACCAGCCTTGTTGTTTGTGCCTCATCCTCGACAAACCTCTCTTCTGGAAGTCAATTCGTTCCCACTGTTGCGAGCGCGTTGTCGAAAATTGTGGAAAGCCTACCCATACCACCGCTGGTGATCAGTAGCTTCGTTAGCAACAGTGCACAACTTCATCACAGACATAAGAAGAGCAAGTGCTCAGTTGCAAATACAGCCAACAGCAGTGTTGATAGGAAAATGTGGCAATGATTGGCGATGCCATGGCCGATCGTTCATCAACGTGGCGGGATTGGAGGTGGAGTAGGCCGCTGAGCGATTAAAAGCGGGGCGAAACCGAAATAAATCAAAGAGTGATAATGGGAGGAGGAAGAATAGAGTTGAGAATCAAATTAGTGAGTGTGAGCTCAACTAGCCCTCTCATTCCTCTCTTCACGGGTACAAATCACTATGCTAATGCGTGCAATTGATGAAGGAATGGATAAGAGAGGGGTAAAACGCACGAAAGTTGGTGGTAAATGCAATACGATATGACTCGTCTCCATCCCCTCAAGTTTCTCAGTCTTCTCGACTCCAGCATCAGTCTGCATTTAGAAATCTGTCTGGACCTCAGTTTGAGTCCCTGATAGCCACCACTCTGTTGAGCTATGGCTGTAGCCAATTCCCCAACCACAGCCAAACCTTCACAGTTCCTCAAGCGCAATGCGTATAAATTTGTGTTCTGTTTAACAAATGGTGGCGCTTTGCCTAAAATAAACACTTGGAAGGAATGCGGGCGATTGGGATTAGCTGGTGCCTCCCTTCCACTCACAAACAAAGCACAATTCCTCTCATGAAAAGTGCTGCAGATGTAACGAAACCTGGCTTCCCTTACAAGAGCAGCAGTAGCCTACCGGTGCAATGGATGGCAGTGATCGCGACAATGTCCGAGGCTGCAGACACTCCCATCCGAATCAAAGCGTATCAGTAAATGCTGACGAAGGAAAGCGCATCGACGAATGGACACAATAGTTGCATATTTAAGAGTTCGGTATGTACATTTGTCAACACCGAAGTGCCAGTTGAACCAGCACGCTCTCTCACACCTCCGATTGGCCTTCACTCTATGCGCCAGTACAAGTTGCACGAAGTGAGCCCTGATGTGACAGACTCTAAGTTGGTGTTTAGGTAAGGCAAAAGGACTAATTTAGCACTGGCGAAACTGGTCTAATCGTCTATTTCTATGCACATAGTAGGCATTGCAGACTACCTTTGACGCCCTCAAGTTCCATCCTAGCAACCAAACAGATGGTGATGCCACAACGGCAAAGAACAGCGCCTGTAACTTTGGTCCAAATACTTCTTTTTACCATTAAACATACCTTCCATGAATGCACACTTACCCTTCTTCTCTCTTGGCACTCTCCTCTCTGTTCACTTCTGCGCATAAAAGGATTTCATATATAACATATTTCGTAGTCCACAAAGCTTTGCCTGCTTGGACACTAAGAGGAACTATGAGATCATGTATTCTGCACACTGCTTGAGGCACAAAAATGGGCTTCTAACTAAGAAAGTAGCTGTTAATAGAGCGAATTTGGCTTGACAAATACACTTTCTTCTGACGTGACAGAGGACACTGTTCCTGGCAGTAAAATTGGTCGCTAGAAAGTCCACCCTATACGGTGGATCCGGTTTCCTTGCGCAAATTCGCTACCACTCAGTCCAAAGCCAGTTTCCATGATAATAACAGTGCGACCCCCATCGCTTTAAGATAATGCTCGCAGTGGTGGCGATACTTGCGTTTTGTGTTCCCTGCTTCAGTCTCAACTTAGATGGGCGATTTGGTGACACCGTCGAAATTCCAAATACTTTAGAACAAGCATTCGCAGACGTAACGGAGCAGATCACGCAAGGGCTCTACTTTCCCCAAAAAATAATTTTTCATCCAAAAGAAATCTGACTAAAGCTGGTCGATGGAAAAAAAAAGTAATTTTGCAAGAAATACGTTGCTACATCAAGTCAAACATAGGTCAGCTTTTAGGATTACCTGCAACTAGGCTCAGTGATCAATGCAGTCACTACCGTTTTGCAACCATCATCTTACTAATCTAGCACATGTCTTCTGCCTTCCTGCTTACCATTATGGGAAATGCCAGTCGCCACATTGTACGCAGATCAAAATTCAAAAACCCTCTTTTCTGCAAGCGATTTATTCAAACAGTACACACACAGAAGCTGCCACTTCACTCTACTAGCATTCGGTTGTGTTGCATTTTCCAAAGCCTTATTAACATTAGTAAGTCGGTTAGTTGGATACTGCCAGTCTACTTAAACCTGCCACTTCTTGCCTGCGGTCAGCCATCAATATCTTTACTTGCATTTCAGCTTAAGTGTAGCATAGCTTTCGACAGACATCAATTGATGCAATACCTTAGTAAAGTGACAGTAGAGAATGGTTGAAGTCTTTCCACTGAAGATGGTAGAGGTCTCTGTCTGCCTTGCTGATGCAACGAAATAAGTGGACTCAAATAACAAGTGGAGTGGTTGAGTGGAGGCCTCACAGTCTACTCAACGCAGTCTGTAATGAGCTGGAGTATGACTGAGACCACTAAGCGAAAATAGGCAGTCTGACAGGCCTGAGCACTCATTATGGCAACGAGCTGTCAACGCGACGCGATTCGATTTCCGTTCACACTTGTCAATCGGCCAATCAGACGCATTGCCTGAGCGGTGTTCAGCACGGACCAATGCCCTTTGACATGAGGTCAACCCTCTTGTATATATAGTCAGCCGTTCGGGGTTCCATATCTGCAGTGGTGATAGTTGGACAAATGCAGAAAAGGAACATGAAACGGACTCTTGATCAAGTATTTACCACCTCAGCCTCCTCAAGCCCCTCTCACGCCTCCTCGGCCGCATGTAGCAGTCAGGTCCATACGAATAATGAAGAATGGCAAACGGTTGCCACTGACAATCCACTAAAATTAAGGCTGGCAAAGGTGGTGAGCAAACAACACCACAAAAAGTGTAAGCTAATTTTCTCTCTTTTGATCTTCTGTCTTCATGCGCGCTTTGTCACGTCCTATATTCCCAAGACTAGTTCGTAGAGGTTAGGTAGGATCAAACGTAGCCAAGATTTGCATTTATGTACTCTGTACTCGAGCTGTTCCTCGTCAGTTGCGCGTTGCCAACCTTGGTGCAACTTGCACTGACTGAGCTCCTCACGGCTTGAATATCTGTGCCACACATGGTATCTGTGCTGCATTTATGCATGTGCATGACTTCCGCCATTCCAACCTCCACCACTCCCTCTTTTTCTTCAAAGTGGACCAGCCACAGCCTGAATTGACGGCAACAGTCGGTGATGACTGCGTATCAACAAAATCGTCCGCAACCTCCGCGTGCACCTCGGTGTCAGAGCCATCACCGTCCTCTTCAAGAACCAAATTGCACGAGCCTAAGCGACGGACGGAGGTGCTGGATGATATCGACAGGATGAATCGACGAAAGCTGGCCAAGAATGGCGTGTTCAGAATGTGTGAGTGAAGTTCTTACCCTCTTTGTCACCTTCGATAGCGAATTCGCGTGCTTGCAGCGAGTCGCGTCGGCGTCGATCATTCAGAGTAGCTTGGTTCTCATTTCAGTCACCAAGGCAACTCTCGTAGCACTTAAGTGCAAGCGCCTCACATGTAGGTTTAACGCTAAGTTGGACGCGATTTCCCATTTCCAATTCGACGCTTGCAGAATAGCATTATTACCTCTTCGTAACCACGTCAAAATCATGTATAATTTCACAGCGCTCCATAAACAGCTCAAAAGTAGAGATATGCACCTACACCACTCAGAGACTAGTTGCCAGTCGAGTTTTTGCTGTGATGAGGGTGCCGTATAGCCTTCAATTGTGGTTAGCGTGAGAATCTTGTTGCATTTTGTAGTTCAACAACGAAGGGCTGCAGCCGCTCCTTCCGACGACGTAATACATAGCGGCCGAAATTGGCGGATAGCTATAGCAAACCGATGACGGCTCCCATCGTGGTAACAATCTCTCTTACCCTTTTGTATAAAATATTGTATATTAATTATGAGAGTAATCATGCTGCTTTTCTCTTCATCGAGGGCATACGGGCTGGTGTCTGGGGTCTAATCGCTCATTCCTCTGTGCCAAACTAACAGCATCATATTTAAATGGGCTACCTACCATATAGTCGATGACATTGGTTCGTACGTCACCGTGAAACGAGCATTTCACGTTGTCATCAGCACATGCGGAGGAATGCTGGGAGGTCACCGAATTGACCGCAGGTCAAATGTTCCTACTAGGCATGCCTCCGCAACGCTTGACTGCATTGAATCGCACAGTTGAACAATTGAGAGTGGAAGGAGTAGAAGAAGATTATGCAATTAACTTGCTCTACCAGGGTACTAGCAACACCCATTTCTCTTTTGGATTAGCATATTCCCAAACATAGTTCGAGTAACAGGACTGCTGCACAGAGGCTACAAAAGCGGCATGCTTATGAATTTCCATTTACAAGAGATCTAGTGATTTAGCAACTTATGTGAAGCATGATGAAGTTGAAGTCGAACCCGCTTAATCATTAGCGGGAATAACAAGGGCTGTATTTAAGCTCCAATTTCCAGTTGCTTCGATCGCCTTCACGCCAATATCTGAAGTGTAAGCGTAATCTTCTTTACTATTGCTGATCCGTAAAACGCTGATTCATTGTAGGGGCACATCCACAGCACTACGCGCTGTTGTTGCCTCTAAGTGAAGACATCAATGCACACCGACAGTTGAATTGAGGGGATTACGCATTAAAAAATTTGGTTACGTCACCTCAGCACGTGTGATCATCGAGGCTGAGTGATGAAAGCTTACAAGGAGGAGTGTGAGTAGTCATCGCTGATGACGCCGCAGTCGACAGATGGTCTCGAAGTCCACCATGTCATGTCATGATCTGAGGTCAATATCAAACGAAGAAATGAGCTACGCTCATCTGAGCGCGACGAAGAATGTTTTGATTGTTGATAAAATTGGTGCAGCAAATGGCACGAATTTGTAAATGTGCATTGAGCATAGGTGAGAGGTCGAATGTAAATGAATTGTCTCAGGTAGGAAGGAAATGGTGGGAGGTTGAAAGTGCTGGATTTGGACAGTTATCAGGTATATGTCAAACATGTCTTCATCGTGGTGGCCAAACGCATTTTTGGCCAGTCAGAAGCTACCACGTTGGTGTCACTAACACCAAGACGAACAGTAGGCAGCTGCGACATCATTTGCTAGTTTATGTGCGTCTAACCGCCTACAGTAGTGTGGAGATTCCTATGCCCCTTGCAGTTGCTACTAGCTATGATTGGTACAGGTGATGCAAACGAATTGGGAGTTTGCTAGGTGCTCTCAACCCCAGATACTCCCCGCATCCTGCCAGGAATACAAATCCGTCTCCATGTGCCTTATTATTTGTAAACGTTTCCAAACGTTGTATAGTTGCCTGCACTACCATTTCAACCGTAGGATCGCCAGCGTCGTGGCTGCTTTGCGTAGGGTTAATAACGCGGCGCGTCATCGACTGAGTTTCATCTACCAAAATAGATTTCCTAGTTTGCGCAGAGACTTGCCTCCTAATATCCTTTCAAATTATTGGCTCCCTTATCGTATGTAAAGTCGATTTTGGAAGGGCCCTTGTGGAAATTGTCGAAAATACGAGCTGCTTAAAGGGGAAGCATATGAGTGGGTGCGGATTACTTGAGCCACGAATTAGCCGCGCTTATCAGCCTCAGTTCTATCTTGCATTTGTTTGCGAAGCTCGCATACCATTCCGCTTGTTATCAGCTATTCGCTTAGCCTTGATTGCAAGATATCAAGGTGCATGGCGATAGGGGAGCACTGCGAATGTATTATGAAGGATACGATGTAGCAAAATCCCCCTTGAACTGTGGGTTTGCATTAATTTTCATAAGCTACATTTCCACTCTGTTTTATTGTTCAAAAATTGTCAGTAGTGCCCCTTTAACTGTCATATACTTGTCTACTTTGTTTGATACAGACTTGGCCTAGTGAGACTAGTTGACGACCATGAATCTGTTTAATCATACTGATTTACTCAGCATTTAGTTTTGTGCTTATTTGATTCATTTGTTCGTTTGTTATGCAGCGGTCGTTTATAGGCTGGTGGTGAGGAGCACAGTACCGAGGAGGCGTACGAATTTAGGCTGCCATATGTCCGCGACTTAGACTTCTGACCTTTCGATCGGAGGTGTGGTTCAGAGGTGGTTGGTTGACTGAAATTTGACTTTTCGCAGTCTGATGGCAGTGCACTTGTGATTTAAAGCCACTGAAATAGGACAGTGTGGCTATAATTTTCGATGTAATGAGTTGAGGGAGGTCGCTGTTAGAATACACTCACCATGGTTTCCAGCAGGCACGGAAATTTGTCCTAGTGACTACCTGTTGGTATCTGCTTGTTTGAAGGAAGAGTAAATCGCCACCTCCACAGCCCAAATACCTCAGTGGTTTATGTGGATGGCATTTTGGTACCGAAGACCTATTGGAGGGGGAGGAGGAGGAGGAGGAGTAGATATTGAACGTATTGGTGTGCACTGACGTGACTGCACGGAAGCGAAGCAGTCAGTGTTTGATATTTACCATCCGGAAGTCATTGACAGGGTGTGTATGCTCGGTCTAGGGCGGGACGTTAGCTTTGCTGCATGCATGTGACGCAGACAATGACTGGGTGGGGCAGCAGAATTTTATCAAGTAGTCATTTTGGGGGTTGGTTGTTGGGTTGAGGGTGGTCATGCGACTGCTATTTGACTAAAGTTGGAATATTTTGCAGGCAGCCAGCATTGGAGTCGGAGATGCCTCGGGAGGAGGGGATGCGAGTGTGGGTGATGCGTAGCCGCTTTTGATGTCATTGCGTTTGTGATGCGATGCGGGGTCGGTACATGAGGTGCCGGTTTGCGCTGAAGCACTCTGCGGGCGTGTCTATTCCTGCTTACCGGTCATGAGGGGTGGGATGAACCCTGCCCGCACTGGCTACGCTGCTGTCGCTCATGTTTCTTGGCCCTCGAGCGGGGATGTTCTACCACTTCACTGGAAGGCGTGGACGAGATCTCACCCAACGGTACGTTGAAATTCACTCGTCGACATTCCTTTTTTCCTCTTTTAAGCACTACGAACTCGCGGTGGTGACGCACCGGCATTTGAAAAATCAGTGGAATGGTAGACAGTGTAGGCGTATCGAGTCACCTGCGGAGGCGTCGCCTTGGCCCTGCGATGTGGGTCATGCCGTGGATAATATTGGTGTATTTGGTGGCATTGCGATGGGTTTTGCCTCGTTTGGTACAAACATAAAATAATTGCATGGACGGAAGCTAAAGTGTCGGGACGGGTGTGGGATTGGATTTGACGTGACAGGAAGGCTTACTGTTCTGTTCGGAAAGGATGGTGCGTTTTGGTGGCGATTGTGTCACTGCTGAAACAGCGATATCGAGGAGACTTAGTGCAATTTTTGAGCAAATCTGGCTTAGTTCCTTTTGGTGAATAGGTGTTGCTTACCTTTGCGTCCCTAGCTGTGTGTTAGTTATTGTACCACTTCTTTTTCACTGTACATGGAGATGCATTTTTGTGTTGCTTCACGGGTCATCGATTTGTAAGACATGAAACGTACCAATCGGTAGTCACGCTCATGTACATGCATGTTTCGGAACGCACATTTCTGCGTGTAACGTTTTTGCCTTTTGTTCTTCGAGTCCGTCTAGCGCTTGCCCACTCACACATGCAAATGGTATGGACAGGAGATGGAATGAGCATGGAAAGTGCTTAAAAAATGCCACCTCTCCCCTGGAGTGCCAAAGTGCTTACGGTCCTGTGCGCATCGTTGCCGCTGTCGCAGAAAGAATGCCTACCTGGTCCGCGTTAGCGCACCCGTCTTGCCGTCCATCCCAACCAATGGCCATGGCCTGCCTTATCAGCCGGATCACCTCGCCCTCTTCAAAGACATTACGAGAGACAGTCGGTCCCTCTTAATGACACCTACCGTCATCTGAATGTTAGCAATGCAGTTTTCGGTGAATCACGTGTTAGTTTCCACCCACTACCTACCTGCCTACCTACCCATCTACCTATCTACCTATCTATCAACCTACCTACCTTAATAAAAAGTTTACGTAAAAGGAAGAAATACGATTAATTCGCACCACAAAAGCTTTCAAAACTATGCATAAAAGACCACCTGCCAATGTCTAATGCCAATCTGTCCTAAGCACATACCAGTGCTTTGCACCTGACAAGCATTACGCATTCTACGTAGGAGCCCTCCACCTCCATTCAAAGTCAAATGTCTATTCTGTTTAAGGCTGCAGCGGAGAAATCCCTTTTCGTCGATTAACCTGACAATGGAACCAAAATCTGTGGTTTCGCAGTCAAGGAGCCTTGAGCATTCTACACAAGAAATCACTAAACAAGCCAAACGTGACATTCTAGGAATGGGCACAAGTCATTCACGATCATCTCTCATCATGCACACGAGATATGCGAGACCGTTGAAGAGGGTAATGGGGAAGGGTAACGTGCCAGACGAGAGGATGTCCAATCACCCGACCAGTCGTGCTACCCCACTGAACGCCTTAAATGCCATGTGTGAGTTATCGGTAGCCCGACCACTTTGGAATAACATCACAGGAAGCCGGAGGGAAATGCACCCACAAGAAAGATTATCAAAAACCTATACAGCCAGACACATTACCTTTGGCAAAGGCAAGCAATGGAATGGAGGGGATGGAAGGGGAGATTACGACTAGTGAGATGCACTGACAAATGCACATCGAAGGAAAGTAGAGAAGGTGGGTGTGTGGGTGGCGGAAGCCCAAAGAAATCACAAGAGAGAAGTACAAGGGAACAATAGGCTGACAATATTACCTCCGCCATAAACAAAAATAGCCATCAAAAAGTAGGACTACAAAGAATTCTGAAGGAGTCAAAGGCATCGAATACACTGCCAAAATGATGCCATCGTTAATTTAAAGCCATTGAAGCAGAAAACAAATGTGACCGAAAATATCTGCACGATAAAATTTGTGCCCATAGACCACGCAAAAGGGAACAAAAACAACACAAAAACCAAGGCTGAAAATGTAAAAGGGCACGAAAGAATTACGAAGACACACGAACAAAAGGGGCGAAAAATCAACAAACGGAAATACCCAAAAAGAGACGTAGGGCATTCAAGCTACAAGAGAAGTAGCAGAAAACCACTTTCCTCATGCTAATAACAAGAAGATGCCTGCATATTCCATTGTCGCTCACGCCGCCATCAGAAACCCACACCAATAGGGATGGCTTGATTCCACGTAGCAGATAATGTGGATGAGGGAGAGTGTGGAGATAACAGCCCTGAGCCTCGCCTCGACTCGCCTCGTCCTCTACCGATAAGCCAGCGGCATGTGTTCCAGTTGCTTTACCGACGAGTTGGACGAAGTCGTTTCACAAATGCATTTCTACGCTTAGTGCCCAATTCTCGCGATGCACCTTTCCTTACCTTTCCATTCACCCACCTTACCTTCCTCCTCTTCGTTGCACTCTTGACACGTCTTTGTACCCTTTTTGACTAGATCCACCCTTGCACTAGAGGCTGCGCACCATCATTTACAACTTCACATACACTAGCTTTTTTGCTTCCTGAGATATTTAACCTGAAAACCTAATCCTCCTACCCTTCCACTACTATTGCTACTTTCCCTTCGCCTCTCGATGATAATCCTACTGAGCCCTCATTCAGTAGCACCAACATTGCACCCATATGTATGTGTTAGATACTACCTCGTTACGTGTGTTTTACATTTTCTAACGCTGGTCTCCTACATTTAGGGGCAGAGGCAGGTGTGATTCACCAAAAGGACCCTCTTTCCCAAACACCTGCCTGCTACGTCTACTTCCAGCGAGCAGACAGATCCCAGCCATCAGCTTCGCTAGTCTCCTGCCACTCACCGAATCACCCTAAATAACTCCATCCACATATCATCACACACACACACACCCACACACACACCAATGCACATCACAAACCCCTGTCTCTCAGACGGGCAGTGTTGAGTGCCTCACACCCACGAGGTGATCAGTGAACAGTTGAGTTGACTCTTGACACTGTATTCAATGCTCAAAGAATCAAATGGATAAATAATAGGCTAAAAAGCAAATGGATGAATAATTGCTAGAACACCGAATGCGTGGGTCGATAGGGAACTAAACTGTCAAAGGACAACACTCTGTACCTGTAGGGGAATCAGCCTTGTCTCCTACACCGCGGAGTTGACAAGCCTCCCAAATTGAGACTTCACTCCATTGTTGCTAACTCCATCTTAATGGCCAAGAAGGTGTTACTAAATCGTATATCCCACTATCGCCACTGCAACAATTCAACTCATAACCCAGTCTTCCCTCAATGGTGCATAAGCTTTGCACGAATCTTGCCTAGTCGATGCATCCCCTATACCATTGTAGCCAATGTTCTACGCTAATAGCTGCGCTAACCACAAATAGCTGGAATAACAATTACCAAGTCAATAGGAATAATGTGGAGAGTAGGTGCATCATTCGCCCACGTCATGACGGCCGCTTGTTCAAGAGGCATGCAATTAAGCAATGATTCACTAACCCTTACTGTTTCCAGCAGGAACAAAAGAGATGCGCATGTCAAAACACCTCCGCCCAATTCGACACGTCTGCATCTACATTAGCAAGGCAGAGGCATGAATGGCAAGGCTACTCCGCCATTTACACCGCCTCTGCTTTCACATGAGCAACACCGAGGCATGAACAGCGAGGCATCTCAGCCACTGACACCTAATCTACCTCTGCATGTGCAAATCAAGTACATGAATACTAAGATTTTTCCACCCAATTACCCTACGTCAGCTTCACATGAGCCAAACGGATGCAAGTGTGGCAAGATTTAGCCGTCTGTTGCACCACTTCCGCCTATGCAAAACAACACCGATGCATGAATAGCGAGGTTTCTCCATTAATCACACAAACTCTGCTCCCACGTGAGTAGAACCGAGGCGCAAATAGCAGGCTTTCTCAGCCATTTACACCACCTCTGCTTTCATACATGCAAAGTGGATGGTGGATAGTGCCACTTCTTTTCCAACTTTGCCAAAGAGTCCTCCACGTTGGGAAGAGTGTTGCATGAATGCAAGTCTTCTTCGTCCATTATGCCGCATCTGCCTTAGCATGTGCAAAACATATGCATTGATTGCAGGCTTTCTCTTCCAATTCACCATTTCTGCCTTCACGCGAGTTAAACCGATGCACAAGTAAAGAGGTTTCTTCCAACAGTTACGCTGCCTCTGCTGTCACATGAGCGAGTCCGAGGGAGGAATAGCAAATTTTCTCCGACAATCACACCAGCTTGGCCTTTGCACTATCAAGTACGATGCAAGGTATAACCGCCAATTACACCATCACCTTCAAGCGAGCGAAGTCGCTGCGTGGATAGCAATGTTTCTCTGCCAAACACACTAAATTGGATTAGAATTACTCAAAACCGATGCATGAATAGCAAGGTATACGCCAACAACAACAGCTTTGCTTCATCATTTATGAGTTACAACAGTTATGCTCCCCATTTGCAACATCTGCGTTCTCATTAGCAACATCTGTTTATGAATAACAGCATTTCTCTAATAATTTGGCCAAATCCAAAGAAATATGAGCAAAATAAAGGTATGAATTGCAAAATTTATTTGCCCAACTCACCGGTCGGCATTTCAATGAGCGAAATCAGCCCACAAATAACGACAGATCTCCCCTCACTTTGCCCAACTTGAAGTCTTTGGGGACAGCTCGATGCATGGATAGCAAGATAGCCACACCCATCGCGCCAAGTCACAAGGGTGTAAATAGCCAAATTATGGGACACACGGACAGGTAGTCATTCTTACTTAGGAATTCTCTGTCGCTCCAGTCCTACCCCCTTCTCTCTCGTCCTCCTTCTCTCCCTCACCACGTACCTATCGAAGTCCCAATGAACTCTGCATGCACTTACTCCACATCAGGAATACTTACATCGGCTCTGTCTGAGGTGGAAGAGGAGACCACCCAGGGACAGAGCAGCACTAGACCCTGTGTCCACTAACAGATTTAACGCAGCATAGCTCTGCATCGCCTTTTGGAGAGTTGGACGAGTTGCATGATTTAGATGACCTGGCGTAAGACAAGTGGGGCTGTCAGAGTGACCGGTCAACCCACCGTATGTCCAAATCTCAACTTGCTCCAGTCGAGGCGATGGTTGCTTGCCCTGTGATTTCCACGAGGAATAAACTCGGACAGCGATCTTCATATCAGGACCACCCCGAAAGCAGTACAGATCTCCACCTGGAACGAGACGGACTTGGTGGCATCATTTGCAGTGCCTTCTACCCAGAAAGCGGATACGAGTAGTAGTTTAGACTCGATATTACACAAATTCCAAATTCCAATGAGTCATCTTGAAGCTGCAAAGACTGCATCAGTGAAACATGATCTTTGAATTTTCGCTTCTGAACCCGAGTTATGGAATTCAGCACATCGGTGCCTGCGCCTCAGTGTTTGCGGTCTACACAATATTTGAAAGTAGAAGCTGCCTTTAATTGCGGTTTTGAGCCGTTCTTCCTTAAAAGACAGAGCTCGCGATCTTGACCCCATTTTAGTAGACAAATCCAATCAACTTAATGTGCCTCATTTTGCACTGATTTGTACCTTTCAAAGCAGACTGACATTGACTCCATCTTTGGCGTTTGGTCATCAAGTTTGACACCATGTTTCCTTACTCTTCTCGTGCCTTTGTCTCAGATGCAAAGGCTTCACATTTTCCATTTACCCACCCCTTTGCTTCGCTTTGGTCTTAGGCGCGACTGAGACATAACGACTTACCAGAAACTTCATAGGGTCCTGTGGTTTGGGTAAGGAACACGATTGAATTCCGTTTCGTACTAATGCGAATTCCTGTGTGATGTACCTTGACACAATCGAGAGGTCTGTCTGAGCGCAAATTCCAAGAAGTTAAGCATATTCCCATCGCGGTCAGCAATTACGGACGCTGGACCATGGTGCAATAAAGGCTCGGCGAAATGAAGTATGTCTGCCAGTTTCATCATCAGCCACCGACAGTAAGTCAGGGTCACTGGATGGTCAAAAGCTCCACAATAATTTGGAAGTTTTAGGCGCTGTCGAAGACTCACATTTTATGAAGGAATCCTTTGTCTATGCAACTGACAGAAATTATTATGGTTGCGCGCTTGTAACACCATCACTACTTGATGGGCGCACTCCACTATTAACTTAATGAGGCCGAGTTACATCCAGTGAAGGTATAAGAAAGCACTATTCCTAGGTTACTCCTGCAGACGTTGGCCTGAGATGACTTTACAAAACTGCCGACCATCTAGCGTTTGCTATTTTAACCGAGCCAATCAACCTGCGAATGACGTGACAGTTGATCTACTTTGGACTCGGTCAGGATGCCTGGACATTTCCATCAAGCCAACCATCTATGTTTTACAGCTCGATACTCTCAAGCAGAACATCCTCCATCACAGTTGCGACTTGGACAGTTGGACACTCACTTTTTATGATGAACAGCGGCAATACAGAATTTTTGGGAGGTAATAATCAACGGAAATTCGAAGTTGAACAGACGCAAGTACATGCGCAGCCCCCAATGGCGGCTCAATGCAGCGTCCTCATTAAGTGTTGGTTTGTTGTGACAAAAGTTTCCATTGCAACAGAAGTCAGGTGTGGCATGCGAGTGCGGAACCGCCACCTGTATGACAAATGCTGTATGTTGGGGTTGCCAGCCAGTGAGTGCCGAAAGGCCTCTGGAGCGAAGATGTGCAAGCAGAAGCCTCCAAATATGGGCTTCCCAAGAGCCTGACATCAAACTAGTGCTTCAAACATTGGAACATAGTATTATGTGTTCCAAATTCTGAGGAGACTTGATGCAGTCGATTGAAAGACAATGTACGATTCCGTAGTTCGGAATAGCGTTCCCCTTTTAAGAGTAGAGTGAAGGAATACTCACGCTTCCCTTGCAGCAACAACACTTACATGGGGGTCAAGACTACCCACGTTGAGAATGCATCACCACCATCCCAATCAGTGTCAGCAGTGGTCCCTGCACAGAAACTGCATGCATTCTGATTGTGCTAGATTACTTTGCCAAAGTGGCTGAGAAGTGGAAATTCCATGCGACAGAGGAGATGCTTGACAGCGATACCACCAAACCCTCCCAGCAATTATGGCTGGATTCGAAGTTTCTTCCGTGAAGAGGACTGAGTTGAGGAATAAAAACATCTTTTATTTGGAATGCGTGTCAATGCCTGGACGTCGAGTCGTCGGTCAAAGCAGATTTATTTAGTGAGGTACGGGAAATAACGCATTAAATGCTGATTACTTCTAGGGTCTGTTTATGTTGTTGACATCTTGAATCCCACTATGGTGGAAACACACCCTAACAAGCTTGTTATGATGCTTCATGCCCAGTGTCACGGGGACAGGGAAGGACTAAACAAATCCAATGACTCCTTCCAAAATGTCGTCTTTTAGGGCATGAATGCTTTCGAATGCACTCAGGCGTAGTTGGCGAGTTCCTCATTCATGTCGATGGAAACTTCCACGATCCCTTGAAGTAGCTTTTCTCACAACGGAGGGGCGTATTTTTTAAATCTGTAGGCGACAGATCACAGATCTAAACGCTGTCTTTCCCAACCTTCATCACTCCTCTGCATTACCTTCAACGCGCTTGCAACATTATGAAGGAATTGACTTCCAGAGGAAGGGTTTGTCGTGGATGAGGCACAAACAACAAGGCTGGTGCCTTTGATTTCGGAACAGCGGTTGATGACGGATCATGCTTGAATATGGCGTGATAGCATTGGTCCTGTGGAACTACCACCAACCCCACAGATTGAGTAAAATCGCACTGATGGTTTTAAACGCGCGTTTACCCGTAACCGAAGACTGCGCCTAGTAATACTCGATGATTGCATTTCATCACAATTCTTATCGTGTCTTCGCTTATTAAAATGCTACACACAGTGCTTGAGTCAGAAATGGTCTGTTTCATCGGGGTAGATTGTGCAAAATCCATTAATTTGTCGATCAACTACTATGCTAATGGCCTCATCTGTGGGCTCACAATGTCGCATTTCGCTACAATACCAGCCGATATGGCGCTCGATTCTACAGATATTAGTACAAGAAGGAATGCGTCAGCTGGTTTGGAGTGCTCAATAGTAATGACAGTCATCGCGAGTGATGGCATGTTTACACGTATTTTGACCTAAGAAACTGTTAGCGTGCCTGCCAACATCTGTCGCGTTTGCCGTTTGGGCGCGTGCGCACCGCTGTCTCACACCTGGATTTGAGTTGACCTCATCTCGGTAGCTAGGGCACGCGAGGGGAGGGGAGGGAGGAGAGGGGGCGATTTCACAAAAAGACATACATGAACGGGATGACATGCTCAATTCCGTTGTAAAGGATTTGAGGACACTACCATGACCGTGTGATAGATGACAGCGAAGCAGGTCTATTAAAAATAAAAATATTCAAATTATCATTTCCTTCCAACGCCACCTGGTTGAAGGCGTTACGCATTGAAGTAGTCTGTGGTGAATGTGCGCAATGTTGTTTGACAATTTGATGCGGAATTGGTCTCTGCTAAATGCCTTTCAGTTAGGCAAGTCATGATGACAGGGTGAATTTGCGCTGTAGGATGTTATTTTGTCACTACTTATCTGGTGCATTTGAATGCAAAAATGCGGTATCGAATTCGCACCAAAGCAGAGGTTGCCAGTTTGAAGAGTAGGCTCTGGAAGCGAGCGGAGTTAGACCACTGGTAGATGTTTGGCTGATCTCAGTCACACCCTCCAACTACTGTCAATTGATTCAGAGAATGCGAGGATAAATCAGAGGCAATGTGATTTTGCAAAAGCCTATGCCTTTGGGATAAGTAAGAAAGACTTTTGTACCCAGGGTGGTTAACAATGCGGCTGCTGCGCCAACCACTACCATGTTGTGCCACAAGTCATCCTTACGCCTCTGACAAGTCGTATCTGTTGAGAAACTGATTGATCAGCAAAACGAAAGACGATTACACCTACACTAAAGGTATTGGCGTGAAGGGCGGCATCGAAGCAACTGAAAATTGGAGCTTAAATACAGCCCCTTGTTATTCTCGCTAATGATTATACGGGTTCGACTTCAACTTCATCTTACTTCGCATAAGCTGCTAACTCACTAGGTCTCTTGTAAATGGAACATTCACAAGCACGCTGCTTCTGTAGCCTCTGTGCAGCAGTCCTGTTACTCGAACTATGTTTGGGAATATGCTAATCCAAAAGAGAAATGGGTGTTGCTAGTACCCTGGTAGAGCAAGTTAATTGCATAATCTTCTTCTGCTTCTTCCACTCTCAATTGTTCAACTGTACGATTCAATGCAGTCAAGCGTTGCGGAGGCATGCTTAGTAGGAACATTTGAGCTGCGATCAATTCGGTGACCTCCCAGCATTCCTCCGCATGTGCTTATGACAACGTGAAATGCTCGTTCCATGGTGATGTATGAACCAATGTCATCCCCTAAACGGCAGGTAGCCCATTTAAATATGAAGCTGTTAGTTTGGCACACAGAATGAGCAATTAGACTCTAGACACCAGCCCGTATGTCCTCTATGAAGAGAAAAGCAGCATGACTACTCTCATTATCAAAATGCAATGGTCTATACAAAAGGGCAAGGAGATTGTTATTGTGATGGGATACATCATCAGATTGCTATAGCTGCCCGCCAACTTTCGGTCGCTATGTATTACGTCGTCGGGAAGGAGCGGCTGCAGCCCTTCGTTGTTGAACTACAAAATGCAACAAGATTCTCACACTAACCACAATTGAAGGCTATACGGCACCCTCATCACAGCAAAAACTCGACTGGCAACTAGTCTCTGAGTGGTGTAGGTGCATATCTCTACTTTTGAGCTGTTTATGGAGCGCTGTGAAATTATACATGATTTTGACGTGGTTACGAAGAGGTAATAATGCTATTCTGCAAGCGTCGAATTGGAAATGGGAAATCGCGTCCAACTTAGCGTTAAACCTACATGTGAGGCGCTTGCACTTAAGTGCTACGAGAGTTGCCTTGGTGACTGAAATGAGAACCAAGCTACTCTGAATGATCGACGCCGACGCGACTCGCTGCAAGCACGCGAATTCGCTATTGAGGTGACAAAGAGGGTAAGAACTTCACTCACACATTCTGAACACGCCATTCTTGGCCAGCTTTCGTCGATTCATCCTGTCGATATCATCCAGCACCTCCGTCCGTCGCTTAGGCTCGTGCAATTTGGTTCTTGAAGAGGACGGTGATGGCTCTGACACCGAGGTGCACGCGGAGGTTGCGGACGATTTTGTTGATACGCAGTCATCACCGACTGTTGCCGTCAATTCAGGCTGTGGCTGGTCCACTTTGAAGAAAAAGAGGGAGTGGTGGAGGTTGGAATGGCGGAAGTCATGCACATGCATAAATGCAGCACAGATACCATGTGTGGCACAGATATTCAAGCCGTGAGGAGCTCAGTCAGTGCAAGTTGCACCAAGGTTGGCAACGCGCAACTGACGAGGAACAGCTCGAGTACAGAGTACATAAATGCAAATCTTGGCTACGTTTGATCCTACCTAACCTCTACGAACTAGTCTTGGGAATATAGGACGTGACAAAGCGCGCATGAAGACAGAAGATCAAAAGAGAGAAAATTAGCTTACACTTTTTGTGGTGTTGTTTGCTCACCACCTTTGCCAGCCTTAATTTTAGTGGATTGTCAGTGGCAACCGTTTGCCATTCTTCATTATTCGTATGGACCTGACTGCTACATGCGGCCGAGGAGGCGTGAGAGGGGCTTGAGGAGGCTGAGGTGGTAAATACTTGATCAAGAGTCCGTTTCATGTTCCTTTTCTGCATTTGTCCAACTATCACCACTGCAGATATGGAACCCCGAACGGCTGACTATATATACAAGAGGGTTGACCTCATGTCAAAGGGCATTGGTCCGTGCTGAACACCGCTCAGGCAATGCGTCTGATTGGCCGATTGACAAGTGTGAACGGAAATCGAATCGCGTCGCGTTGACAGCTCGTTGCCATAATGAGTGCTCAGGCCTGTCAGACTGCCCTATTTTCGCTTAGTGGTCTCAGTCATACTCCACCTCATTACAGACTGCGTTGCGTAGACTGGTGAGGCCTCCACTCAACCACTCCACTTGTTATTTGAGTCCACTTATTTCGTTCGCAATCAGCAAGGCAGACAGAGACCTCTACCATCTTCAGTGGAAAGACTTCAACCATTCTCTACTGTCACTTTACTAAGGTATTGCATTAATTGATGTCTGTCGAAAGCTATGCTACACTTAAGCTGAAATGCAAGTAAAGATATTGATGGCTGACCGCAGGCAAGAAGTGGCAGGTTTAAGTAGACTGGCAGTATCCAACTAACCGACTTACTAATGTTAATAAGGCTTTGGAAAATGCAACACAACCGAATGCTAGTAGAGTGAAGTGGCAGCTTCTGTGTGTGTACTGTTTGAATAAATCGCTTGCGAAAAGAGGGTTTCTTGAATTTTGATCTGCGTACAATGTGGCGACTGGCATTTCCCATAATGGTAAGCAGGAAGGCAGAAGACATGTGCTAGATTAGTAAGATGATGGTTGCAAAACGGTAGTGACTTATTTTTGACTTGGTGTAGCAGCGTATTTCTTGCATAAATTACTATTATCAGTCCACCGACCAGCCTTAATCGGCTTTCTTTTAAAGGAAATATTGGCCATTTGGAAAAATAGAGCCCTGCGTGATTTGTTCTGTTGCGTCTGCAAGAGATTGTGTTAAAGAATTTGGATTGACAATAGCGTCACCAAATTGCTCAGTTTAGTTGAGAATGAAGCGGGGAACACATAAAACGCGAGTACCGCCACCACTGCGAGCAGTACCTAGACGCAATGAAGGTTGCACTATTATTATCTTGGGGACTGGCTTCGGACCGGGTGAAAGCCATGAGGGCTACTAAGGGTGAGCGAGGAGGAGAGCCACCTATTGCATGCCAGGGCGCTACTGCTCCAACGATGACGAATCCCAGATTTGCCGGGATCTATTGCAGGCTTGAGGCCATTCTCAATCCCGAACACCAAAACCAAGTGCTGCAAGAGGATTAGCATCCTAGCTTAGCGAACATAATCCCGTTTTCATCAGTGCATCCATTGCTCTTAATAAGAGGGCATAAGAGAGCAGACAGCTTCGTCAGTGCAGAATACATTTATTGCAGTTAAATCCACTTCCAAACATTTAGCTCCGTTCTCTTTGTCACTACACAACGTGCATTTTAAGCCATTATTGTTCTTCACCGCGGTTATAGTTAACCCCATCGCACATGGCTGCGCCCAAGATCAGCTCATTCCGCACCTCCTTGACACACGCATCTTGCTTGCTAAAAAGCACATCCCCTCCCCTACTCAAAATGCAACATTACTTTCTGCAGATCTGTTTACTGCCACAGTGGATTGCAAGCCAGCTGTACACTATTCAGACAACAACTTTTCCACAAGAGTTCCGTTTTGGCTGATGCGTCATTCTGCTGCCGCAACTGCCTCCTTGCTAGAAGTGCCGTAAATGAAGAAGGAGGGAAGTGCGTCTTGAAACACTGCCAGCCAATACAATATTGTCTCAGCTCTATTTTCAGCTAAAAAGCAGTTAGCATTAGTCTCACGTACAAATTTTTGAACTACGAAGGGATTGCAAACACGTGGTCGCATTTCTGAAATGCCGTTTCTGCCGACTGCTTGGTCTGTTGCCAAGAGGCAAAGACAGTCTTCGCCTATTCCTCTATCAAATCAACAACAACTGGTTCCATTCTACTCAAGCCTTGGCCAAACCGTTCACAATCACTAGCAGTCTCATCTTTTCTGTGGACAATTTATTTACCTTAAGAGGAACACACGATACCAGTCAACACTTTGGCACAGTACTCATTTTCCCCTCAATGAAGCCCTTGAACATTCGGACGCCGACTACGCTGCACTCATTAGATAAGCGATTTACACTCCCTTATGTTTGATGAACATTTTACTGCTACTCACCTTTGTCCAGAGCGCCCATTTGTAAAGGCCAACGGGCATTCGTTTGTAAAATCAAAAGCCCTTGGCTATAACTATATGTCCAAACTTCCGTTTTGTGTATTTGGACGGGAAGGCACAAAACGCGTTTCACCGGGTTGTGAAGGGGCGAAGGTTGAGTGGTGCGATGAAGGAAGTTAGGTTGAAGAGGCAAAGGCATTGGATCGTGGGGTGGGTTAAGTCCACCAGAGCTGAAAATTTTTCTCTGTGAATCGTGCATGTGGCATTACGTGCACACTTCACCGTCTATCGCTCCCGGCAATGCAGCCGTGTGTGGCCACAGCACTTGTCATTGGCTTGCGGAAGGAGGTGGACATGTGACGTTAGAATGCAAGTGTCCTCGTAGGAGCACACGAGCATTTCAGCCGTGGCGTTGAACCGCTTTATGCAAGTTGCATACGCGGTTTTCAAGTTGCACAACATCATATTCATTCACTAGAAGTACATTGTAAGCTTGTAGCGTCAACGCAGCCACATTGACAGGAGGTGATAAAGTGCTTGCAGAGGCTGTGCAACTGCGAATGGAAATTGGTGCTTTCACTAGCATGGTCCCTCTCCAATAGTCACCGTCTATCTGCATCAGCCATGCTTAGCGTGTTATTCTCTACATGATGAAACGTCTATCAGCTCTGCCCTTACTTTCTCTTCACCGAATTTCGTTTCGTGTTCTTCCAATCCCACTCATCTCCCTTCGGTATCCATCAGACAATTCTCAGTGGACACGCAATCAGCTATTGGTATTCGCAAGTAAGGATCCACCATTATTTTACTATTTACGAGAACCTGATGCTAGCACGCTGCAGTAAATGTCAAAATCTCCGCTTCTATCTACATTTATTCAAATCGTTGCTGTCCGCGTTGGCTTGAACCGTTGATGAGCATACTTCGTGACATTAAACCTGGTATTTGGGGCTAAGTTGGACGCAAATACTGCTTCCTGCTCTTCTCCTATTTCTTGAGGAATTTTTCCCTTGTTTGTTTCTTCATCGCATTATTTTTGGCGCACGCCAACGGGTGCGTAAATAAGCGCCAAGAGAACAAATATGCAAGAGGAAGAACTCGAATTTAGTGAGCGGGCGTTCGATGTGATATACGGATGTGACCATCGGGTGGAGCGACGAGAATCTCTTCTCCCATACTGCAGGCTGTGCGTACCAGAAATGGCAATGGGACTACTTGTCCACGCCTCATCTCCCCAGCTTCATCCTCGCACTTCTGATTGCACTGAAGAATAAAAGGACTGCCGCTATTGCCACCGGTACCAGTCACCTGAATGAAGGCTGGTGCAGACGGAACGGAGTGGAGGATGGGAAGTCGTGATTACACCCTTTCATGGCCACCCAAGTTTAGGCGAAGCTACCTCTTTGTTACAGGCTGAGTAAAGCAGGGCAAGGTGAGTGAAGGAATGAGCAAAGCAAAGTTGCAATAGGTTCATCTTCACCACCATAGTTCCCCCTCCCACTCCTTACAATTCAGCGTTGATTGTACTCCCCACTATTGCCAAACCTACTATTCTCCTCATTAACAATTCTGCTTAGCTCCTCTACCACTGTAGAGCCTAATTCACCCACCCTAGGTTCTTGCAGTTCACTTTCCCCACTATCGTAGGACATGCATCTCCAAACATCTGCATAAGCTCTTCTCCACTCACCACCTTACTCATTTTCCTCAAGGTAGCGAGTCCCACATATATGCCCAAGTTCGTTCAACTCATTTATTTCCACAACTACGAATCTTGTTCTGAGTATCGGCCTTAGTTCCATTCCACGCATCCAAAGTGTATCATCACATACGATCTTGATTTCCATCGCACCTACCATGTAGCCACCCAGATTTCAACGCTCATAAGCCCAATTGTCTGCCCGTCTGCCTCATCGCCTTCTTGGCTTCTCGTTACGATCAATCAGAAACCTACACCATACATGCTATTTATTTGAAAGAAACAAAGTCACTGCAGTCTAAAGAGACTGCAAACTTGCCTTTCGAACTCCTCTCTCACAATCACGTCGATAAGCATCCAACTTATTCGATGTGGATTAACAGCAACATAAAATTTGCTGACAACAAGCAAAGCATGCTCCTTTTCCTTATCTAAAGTGCCTTACCAATGAGATGAAGTCGTGTCAGAGGCTGGTTGGAAATCGTCGCCGCGTAGCAATCATTTCTGCTTCCCACAAGTTCACTCAATTCGAAAGAAGCACGCGCAATTCGCATTATTTGGTGCATGGGAGTGCATACAGTCCATTTAATCATTTTCATGAAATAAATGACATACAATTGCTGGGAATGCAAGGAGAATACAACTACTACAGAAAATTAGTAATCCGCCTATGCGTTACTATTTTGGGAATTACGTAAAGGAAAAGAAGGAAGATGCTTTCAAATGGAAAAGATTGCCAATGGACAGTCACAAGACTTCATTCATGCGTGACTACATGCCGGGTTGGCAGCCTCCGACTAGCGATCAGCCTTGGCTAGTGCTCACCATGCCTGAAGTAGGCGCTTTGGCTGAGAGTACAAACAAGGTCAACATTTATGGATCAATTATGATGGAGACTGAATTCAAAGTACACTTTTACACTGACCTGCCATTTGCTGTTCGAGGAGCCGAACATTTTATTGATTTGGAAGACTTGGTGTACAGTTCTAACCATACCATTGAAACAATGACTACCTTACGTAAATAAATTCTTCTCCAAAAACTACTACCCCTCGTCTTCTTATTCTTCTTCTTCCGGGAAAACCTCTGGGGCCACGCAAAAAGAGACGCACGCTTCCTCATATCTTTTAGCTGTTCCCTTCTTCTTCTTCTTTTATTCAGTAGTGCGTGCTAGGTGCGGGGGTGCGTGCTGCGCGCGCGGTGCGGGGTGTGGTTGTAGGGGTGTGGGGCGGCCAGCATGGCCGACCTAAAGAAAATCTAAGAATACTAAGAAACTATTTCCAGCATGGCCGACCTAGGCCAGGACTAAGGAGACTAAGGATTCTAAGGAAATAGTTTCTTAGTATTCTTAGATTTTCTTTAGGTCGGCCATGCTGGCCGCCCCACACCCTACACCCACACCCCGCACGCGCACGCAGCACGCACCCCGCACCCAGCACGCACTACTGAATAAAAGTGCCACGATCAAGACGTCTGTCTGAACGCAGAACGCAAAAAGTTTGGAAGATCGCCTTCAAGGCTAGCAAATACAAATGCCTGGCCATGGCGCAATGGAAGCCCGACCAAATAAAGTCCGTCCCTATGTTGCATCCATTTCCACCTAAGTTGGCTGATGAAACTGAACCCTTAATGGCGAAGCACTTCATGCAAAGTAATGGTCATCTACCGTTTCATTTTAGTCAGCATCTCAGCAATACGCATCCGAAAAGAGGATACGGGTGACGTGTTGCGAGTGTGGGAATAACGACCTCCAAAAATCAAAGAATTCCCTCCATTGCCTCATGCCTAAATGTATTAGTTTTATTCTTGGGAAAGCAAAGAGTGAGGAGTGAAAGACTTCTTGCATTGCGCAGCATGGTGAAGGCTTGCGAAACATCGGATTTCACCTCCTTCTCGAGGGTCGCAAACGTCTGCTCAGTCACAAAGTCAGTGCGTGCTGACCGACCCACCAACCGACCGACCGCTGGTGACCCAAAAGCCAACTTCTCTTTGAACTAACACCAAGCGGAATTGATGCCATTGAGAGAAGTCTAATGGCAGCTAGAGAAATAGGGTCTACCTACTTTTGGTTCATGAAGTCAGACACATGCGGTGCGTTTGGTGCATCTCTCTCCGCTTGTACCTCTAAAACACCGAGACGAGCAGATTGGCTAGAGGAGTCCATAGAATTCCATGCTTTGTTGTCTTCTCAGTTACCAGCACCCATGCGTTAATTCTACAACCGAGTATTCAGTAGTGCTCTACACTAACACTAAGACCGACTGTACCTTCACTGCTTTTAAGAAGCCAGTAGCGAGGAGTATGCGAGGAGCCTTCAACTTCGAGCGGAAGGAGCCATCAGCAGCCTACTGCAAGCCAGGGTCACGTGGTGGTCGAGGTGGCCCACTTTGCCCGAAGAAAGTCTTTCTTTTACACTGGTAAATAATTACTGTGCTAGGATTGCAACAGAATCACAACTTAATGGGCGCATTTCTAGATTACAATGCATTCTGTAGAATAAGTTTGTGGATGAAGCTCATGCAACTTACCCACTAATTGCATGCATGACTGCCAAGCTATTCAACTGGGGCAATGTTGTACGCCTTCCCTGCACCTCACTGCCCACTGCCAATTGACTTGCTCTCTTCAGTTCCCTAAAACGGCATCCTAGCTCTCAGCATTTCGGAGCTGTCAAACTACTTGAACGCTCTGCCACGTAGGTAACCAGGGAAGCGATAACTCCTACATTATG
This sequence comes from Taenia multiceps, assembly GCA_001923025.3. Taxonomy (NCBI): domain Eukaryota; kingdom Metazoa; phylum Platyhelminthes; class Cestoda; order Cyclophyllidea; family Taeniidae; genus Taenia; species Taenia multiceps. Next base: position 6,724,054 of record CM010316.2, read on the forward strand.
ATTTTTGAAAGGCTCATGGGTGCAAATCGGTAGACTTATGTGGATCGCGGTTTACCCAGCTAATCGAAAACCCTCGAAGTTGAGTTTATCGAGCAATGTATAGGAATCCGTATTCATGGCTATGCTGTTAATTGGAAGACCCCACACGGCCAGGCAAGCGTCCAAACAAAGTGCAAACAACGTGCAATTTTACTCTGTCTGCTTTATAGCTTTGTGTTTATCTCTAATCCTGTTTAAGCAGATTGATAAGCATTAAGGCAGATTTTAAAATTTGAAGTGTTTTGAAGTAGCTTAATTCAAATGCGTTGATGCCTCCTTAATTTATTCTAAATTAACTTGGACCATTTCTGGTGCGATATTTGTTGAACATAACTTTGTAAGAAATTGTGTCACGAAACTAGCTACGGCGATTGCTCCTGCAAGAATTACTAAAATGGATCTTGATAGTCATTATGATCTAATCTGTGTCCTAAATTTTACTGCCATCTGGAAGTGCGATAATGCGAATGGATGAAATTTAAAGCTGTCTACCAGTGCAACCAACGCTGCTCACGACACTTGATTCGGTGATGAAGATGTCAGCGGCGAGACGCTTCGTCAGCATGGAATTGGAATTAAATAAATCCTTAATCAAAGCAAAATATCAGCTACAAACAACGTCAACTTCGCACGCCTTTGCTTCTCCAGTTGGACATTTAATGCGAACATCATTTTAGTCGTGCGAAGGTGGTGCCTATCATTACCCCTAAACCTAGATTACTAGACATAGTCATGCATTGGCAAAGGCGTGGCGGCAGTAGCGACAAACAAGTGGACTTCCGCTCGTGCATATCCACATGTGATAGTGGATGCGTCAATACTTCAGGTGTTGAGAGTATGCACTTAAAAGGGGTCAGTCCCACCGCATTTGATTTGCGCGTGCACCCAAGTCTATGCCTCAAATTTGGCTCCGTGGCTAGCCTAAGGGAACCAGAGGTCAGCTTGGTTAAAAGCTGCTGTTACAACCAAAGCTAAGGTAGTCAATGATGTGGGAATTGCGGAGCAAGAAGTCTGTGTCCAAAGCTCCTAGCAGCTTTGATCGGGCAGCATGGACGTTCAGGAGCTCGCGAACCCAGAACTATGCGTGGGCTATGCTATAGGGTGGGATTAATCTGTCTCCGGACATCTCGGATGAAACCGTGTAGGTGAGTATTAAGTAGGTAGTAAGTAAGTAGTCATTGTGTGGTTTCTGATTCAGCTTGGCAGCCGCCATTGCCTTAATCCCTACCTTCAGCAAAGCAGATCCCAACGGTGGTTGGTGTCATGCATCGAATCACGTCTTTGCCTCAGCTCCCTTTCAGGCACATGATTGCAATCGTCAATCCAAACTTAGCTTGAAGAGTTAGCAATCAACACACGGGAGATTAGGCATCCTCACTCCGTTCTAGCTGTCCAGTAACAGAGAGTGATGTGAGCATTCATTTGGACAATCAGGGTAGCAATCGGAACGACTGAGGTGAGAGGAGAAGGAGGTATTACCAACTCCTCTGCGATTATTGGGTCCGGAAGAGAAATGTCGGTTATAAGCAGGGGCACTACTCGTGATTTGGCCACTGGTTCGGCGTTACTGAGGCACGTTGTATCAAGCGATGTTTAGTTCACTGAAACGAAGAGGGCGTGCAAGATATAATCCATGATACAAAGAAGTACAATGAGGAGGACTAAGAGAAGAGAGGGGAGTAGTGGGGGAGAGAAGGTGCCGTAGGATGCAGGAGGTCAGTCTGTAAATGACGTGAATGGGTGGGCAGTACCAAGGAAGGCGTGGGGACTGATCGATTCCTATCAAATAAATGCCAGCTGTGAATGCTTGTTGATAAAGATGATACCCTCCTCCTTCTGACAGTTTGACAGGTGGCTAGATTGCATTCATCCACTGATCATCGCTGTTAGTGGTTAGTGTTCTGGAGAAGCTATGGAACGGGCACTTCTGAGAGAGACGCTGAGTTGCAGCATGTGAAGTTGGACATGCATTTGGCCTTCATAGCCGTCTCTAGTTCCACATTCTGCCCTTCAT
>CM010316.2:6726206-7001341 GCA_001923025.3 Taenia multiceps
ATTAAGACTTAGCATTCTTGATGAGAAGCAGGAGCTTGCACAAATTCTGTCATTCCCTGGGCGCATTGTCATCAGATGCAGGGAAGTGTGCATTTGCCATGGAAGTTGATGATACTCACACCACAAGTGGGTGTGGAAAATGCTCATATAGGGAAGCAGAAGACCAATCGCGTCGTCCGTTCTGTGAACAAGGCCATTGTCATCGGAATTGTGAGGGGAAGCTGGAGGAGAAGAGGCGTGACAATTACCCTTGTTATTTCTGGTACGCACAGCCCGCAGCATGGGAGAAGAGACTCCCGTCGCTCCACCTTATAATCACATCCAAATGTGATATCGAACGCACGTTCCCTAAATTCGAGTTCTTCTTTCCACACATTTATTCTCCTAGTGCTTATTTACGCACCCGTCGCAATATTCCGTCCTGGCATTTCGTTTTCTGCAAACTTTGCCAAGGACTCCTTTGCCAAAGCTTGCAGGTGATGGCAGTCTGTCTGAAGTGAGAGCACGTAACTTATTCGGAGTGTTGGTGCATGGCTGGTCGTCGCATAACTATGGAGCAGTGATTGCAAATCATCCACAAAGTCGTAGGCACCAACAGATCAGATCAAGTCACACAATTGCAATCGCACATGTGCTGCAAGCAAACGATGGCGACGACGACGGATGCAGCAGCATCAGGATTGACGTCGCTCAACTGCACATATTTTTCCACAACACTAGGCATTTGAAGCAAAACTGCCTTCCTTCTAAGACTTACTAGTTGGTGTGCGCCAAAAATAATACGGTAGAGCAAAAAAACAAGGAAGAATTTCATCAACAAATAGGAGGAGAGTAGGAGGCGCTATTTGTGTCCAACCAGCCCCAAAATACCAGATGTAATACCACGAAGTATGTCCATCAATGGTTCAAGCATTGAGTGCACAGTAGAGGTTCAAGTTTATTTTTGACGAAATTGGCGAGATGTGGCCAATGCAGACAGCACCGATTTAAATAAATGCAGATTGACGCAGAGATTTGATATTCACCATAGCGTAGAAGCATCAAATTCACAGAAATCAGTAAAATAGCGGTAGATCCGCACTTCCAACATCAATCGCTGACTGCGCGACTATGGAGAGTAGTCAAATGGATACGCAAGAGAGATGCGAGGGGATGGAAGAACACGTAACGAAATTTGATGGAGAGAAAGTAGAGACACAGTTAATAGGCTTTTCATAATGCAGAAAACAATCACTAAGCATATCTGATGCAGGTAGACGGTGACTACAAGACAGGGACCATGCTAGTGAAAGTACAATTTCCATTCTCAGTTACGCAACCTCTGCATGCACTTAATCACCTCCCGTCAAAGTGTCTAATTTGACACCAAAGCTAGCAATGTGCTTTGAGTGAATAATATGGTGTTGAGAAAGAAAACACTTTTATTTTATCGTCACATTCCCCTCCTTCCGCAAGCCAATGACAAGTGCTGTGGCCACACACACGGCTGCATTGCCGAGAGCGATAGACGGTGAAGCGTGTATGTAAAGCCGTGTCGAAATCGGCCCAAAGGTCGAACCGTTTTGTATGATTCGCACAGAAGAATCTTCTGCTCTGGTGGGCTCGTTAGCCCTGCAATCCGATGCCTTTGGCTCTTCAACCCAGCTTTCTTCATCGCAATACTCACCTTCCGTCCCTTCACAACCCAGTGAAATGCGTTTTGTGCCTTCCTGTCCAAACACACGAAATCGAGAGTCTAGGCATATAGTTGTGTCCAAGGGTTTTCCGATTCTGCCGACGAATTCCTTTTTGTCCTTAAAAATAGGCGCATTGGACAAAGGTGAGTAGCAGCAAAACGTTCATCAAACATGGGATTGCGTTAATCGCTAGTCGAATGAGTGCAACCTAGTCGACGTCCGAATGTTGGAGGGCTTCATTGTGGGGAAAATGAGCACTGTGCCCAAGTGGTGACTGGTAAAGTGTGCTCTACTTAGGAAAAATTAACCGTCCACAGAAAAGATGAGATTGCTAGTGTCTGTAAACGGTTTGGCTAAGGCTCGAGTGGTAAAACCAGTTGTTGTTGATTTGATGGGGGAATAGGGAAAGACCGTCCTCGCCTCTTGGCAACAGACCGAGCAGTCGGCGGAAACAGCATCTCAGAAATGCGACCACGTGACTGCAATCCCTTCGTAGTTCCAAAATTTGTATGTGAGACCAATGCGAAGTGCGCGCAAAAATGTTACAATTGCAGCATGCGGAGGAACCTAATTGGACCACAGCGCAGGGTGGAACGTAGCAGACTTGTGGCGCATCACCATCCAGATCTGGAACAAAGATGCAGTAATTTTAGTCATAAATTAGACAGCTTCAAGCATAAAACGTGGCATCAGGTGATGCGAATGGAAGGCACATTTACTAGCCATGAGTTCGACAACCTGCTGCTAAATTGGCATCGCTGCTGAGCATCACCACACACCAACATCCAATGCTGGGTGACTGAGATGTTGCCCATGTTGTTGTGTTGGTGGAGAGCAGGCCTGCATTGTACCAGCAGCCTAATGCAGCAGCGCATCGCATTAGTCGAGAAGTCAGTGGGACGAACTGCAGGCAGACAAGGGTTAAGGCGCAGGCTGGAAGCCAGATTCTTACGGCTTCGAGCGCAGATGCGCGCGCACTGGCCAACTGGACAACCTTCGCTACCACACAGACGAACTCGAGGAGTAGCTTATTATACCTGACCGTCGTGAATATGGCGACAGACGAGAGCGTGCCAGAGAATGCGCATTGACAAGAACGCAAAGCGAACAAGCGTAGGAGCAGGAGTTGAACCTACGCGCGGAGTCCTCAATGCATTTCTAGTCCATCGCCTCAACCACTCGGCCTTTGCTACGAACCTTTTGGAATTAAATATTATACATGTCTAGACTTCCACACAGTTGCAACCAAGTTATTAAATGTGGCACATACTTGAGCACTGTAGAGGAGAAATGCGGTAAACTGAATGCCAAACATCATTTACAAATTGCAACCCACGCAAATACAGTTAACGGCTTTGGAAACTGCTTATAATTGCAATTTCAATCACGCAAGAAGTAGTGAGATTCACTCATTCAACGCGCTTTACCTTAAACCTGCTGATGCGAAGTTCCGAGGAGGAAAGTGAGAAGATCCCATTCCCATCACTCAATCAATCACACAGCGTGCGTGCGTGCCTGTACACAATCCTCCAGGTTCACTGGGATTGCTCTCCATGGGACATGGTTGCTTGATGGATGAGAGCTGAAGATGGCATTCCAATGCATCCTCCTACTGAAGCAAACACAGCCAGGCTAGTGAGGCGCCAAATCGTTTTCCACCTTATCAGTGCGGAAAGCTGTCGCAGGTTATGATGGCCTAGTGGTTAGTGGTGGTGGCTACGCATTCGCCGCAGGCTGACGGAAAGTGAGGATGGTGGAGTGCATGTGGAAGTGGAATTGCAACAACTACGATATGCTTGCGGCAGCTCACCTCAACTCTTCCTTCACAATTTTTTACGTTTAGATTTTGAAAACATTTTGTAGGATCATTACTAATGTGCTGCAAGTGCTGCGTTTCAATGACGCTTGCGTTCCCATCGTACTTCGATAACGTGCTGCCAGTTTACAGCACCACTTTGCGTGACTTGGCAACAGTTCCTACTCTTCTTAAAGTTCGCGTCAGCTGTCTTCGCCTATTAGATAAGAAAATGTCTCAAGTACGATGTGATTTGAACGGCGTTTCTAGCCGCAGCGACCCGGCTGTCATAAGTTTGCGCTTTGTGATGAAGAACTATTGCTTCTGTTGCATTGAAAGCCTTGCGGCGAGCAGTCTGCCAGCACTCTTGCAGGCACCAGACTCGGGTGGTCCAACTCCAGTAGACGCAGTCAGAGACATGCTGGGTGGTGATTCGTATCCTCCAACAACAGCATGCCAATGACGGTGTCGTGCGGGAATTTCGTACATCAAGATTGAATGCTTTTGGTGACCGAATGTTCTACTGTCATTTGGCGAGAGCAAATGGCCAAAATTTTGCATTTATTCTTTTCCTTGCGACCAACCGCAACCCAGTATTTAAAATTAGGTGTACTGCTCGGTTTTGCGCATTTTCACGCCTCCTGTATGATGTTCGCCTGAAAGATGCACGCTCAATTCACAATGAGACCGTGAGTAACTCTAGAAACTGTCGCTGCATTTGCTATGAATTAAGCTACAATGTGTTATTGGCCGAGAATGTGTGTTCGTGTGCCCTGTTGTGGATAGTGTCCCACCCGTCAGTCACAGCATCAGTTTCTATTTTTCGACAGATGTGAGCTGGCACAGTGGTGAAACTTGCGTGTGTGAAGCATAGATGGGGCCGGAGGAGATTGGACACTGTCTAATACAACTGTGGTGACTGTTTGGCCATGCACTTTGACTGACTGATAGCGCAGCTATCGCATTGTAAAGGACTCAGTAAGAACGCAATTCATCGAGTGTTTAACCAATTGTTCAGAAACAAATGCCTACGGAGTCACTTCTATTTAGTACTCGGATTCAGTAAGAGCCCGCTTCAAGGAACTTGCTGCTGGTAAACTGGAAAGATACTGTAGCAAGGCAAATATGCCTAGAAGTTCTACGATTGGAAGGAAAATGTAGTTTGCGACCCTTTTCATGCACCTTCTTAGGAAAGCGGCTTGAGATAAGGAGGTGAGATCAGAACAACGCGAAATAACTCGATGGCTGGCCAAAGACTAGCATTCTTAGAACTGGGACCAAAGATGTGTAGTAAGCTTCTGTCATCAACAAAGCTTTCCCTTGCAGTTGTGTCAACTTCTGTACTGCCCTGCAGAAAAGCACGAATGTGGCTGATTAGGCGGTCCTTCAGTTGGTTTGTTTAACTATTTCTCATCACACGACACAGCCTCAACTATGCTTCACGTCACCGGAAACGCATAAATTACAATCTGCTTAGATTCGCTTCGGTAGGGAATTCTTTCAAGGAACTGTTGATTGCATCATTGTGGTTCTAGCCTTGAGTGTGTTTTGCCGTGGTCAAACCATTATTCGTGGGTGCTACACATTTTGTGTGGGTTTACTTATTGCGATGGTATATGATCAACTCGGTGCATTGGCCTCGAAACGGAAATGCGGGACGTCTGGTATGGTTGGGAACAGTAACTAAGTTTGGAGCAGTCACGACCATCAGGCACCCACTGCACGTGCCCATGGGCTATACATTGGTCTGCATAGCGGTTAGTTGGATGTACCTCCACCTTCTTCCCTTCCTCATCCATCTCTGCAAGATGCACACCAAGTTGTCCAATTGGATGTCAGCAGCACGCCCCAACGTCTTTAGTAACCTATCGTTGCAGTGATCAGCTGACCATTTACACATTGCTGGCGATGTTGCCATGCCATTCCACCATCCCCACAATTGGTGATACAGACTAATGTATGTATCTACAGTACTGCATGTGTGCATTTGAACTCAAGTAGCTTAGCCTTCACTTTACTTAAGACTGCAAAATAATGCGATTTGTTGCATGGCATTGAGGGCAAGATGCTTGGCCCACTAACAGGCCTCTGTGGTGCTGGTGCCGTAAGACCTACGATGCCTCGCCTCTCTCTCGGTGACGCCGTCAATCAAGCACTGAAGTTGGAGTCGTCTGGAGCGGGTTAATGGAATTCGCCCTCAACTACTTTTCCCCTCCCGGCAAGCCAGTTGCAACTGCTCTGCACACTTACACACGGCTGCACTGCCGCAAGCAATGGAAGGTGAAGTGTGCCTGTAAAGGCACACGCACGCGTCGGCTTAGGGAATGGGCTACTTCGCATAAATGGTTTGTCTGCTTTGATGGACTTTGCCTGTCCTGCGATCCGGCACTTTCGCCTTTCTCAACCCAACTTCCCCCATCACACCGCTCACATTTCATCCCTTCACCATTAGGCGCTACGCCGATTTCTTCCCGCATAACACACGCATTTCATCCCGCATCACTCGTTCGTCCTTGCGTTCATGCAATCCATGGTCATTATCAGGTCTCTCAATCTCATCGTTATGTGGAACCATTGAGACCTCAATCTGACATAATCACCAAATGATAGTTTTGCTTTTGAAACCGTCTCAATGGTGCTGATTTGGCGCATGTCACTGCACCAGGCTGAGCTTAATCGCGTTGAATTACTGTCAGTGCTATTTTCATGCAGCCGTCAAAGCGGATTCATGCTGCGATCGCCGACACACCATATCGCCTGCTACACCACTGCATTGTGCGAACAACTTGCTGCTAAAAGCATGACTTTCCTTATTTCAATGCACCGAACCAATTTGAGCAACGATTCTCTTGCAGTATTGGGTGCGTTGATGTCAAGATCGAAAATTGTTCATGGATGCCAGGCTTGCTGCGAAATTGAAGTTTGAGTGAACTGCAGTTTTATTGCATCGAATTGCGGTGAATGCCACATCTAAACGCCAGCCAATGCTGATTCGCTGAGCGGATGATTGCTGCTGATAGAAGGCAGTGGTCTTATTGAAAGAGTTATAACAATCGTCAACAAGGAACCTTTCGTCTTGTCGATTTACTTAGAGGAAGAGGATAGTGAGTAAAGTGTAAGCCAGATGTACTTACCCTTCTCAAAAGCGTTGCTAGTGCTCAACTCGTTGCACTTTTCACGCAGGTTATTGGATTCTCTCGCAACTCTGCAGGCTGTGACTAAATCCTGGCTGGATGTGTAGATTGTAGAGACGCCGTGACTTGTGACTGATTTACCTCCAACCGAGTTGTCACACTCATCTCGCATATTGTTTGGTGAAAGCAATTTAAATTGATGCTAATCCACTGCCTCCCATGTGTCCAAATCATTCAGCACAATCACATTTGCTAACTTGATGTCTATATCGAATCCCGATTTGTGTCCATGCATGTTCTGTATGCCCACATTCATACTTATCTTTCGGGTTCAATGGCAGTCTTTCCTTAGCCTACAGGCTCTTTTTTCTCCTGCACTTTCAGCTCTGTCTCTGTTAGTGGCTACTCACCTGCTTCTTCCTCATACACGGCAGTGGCGCATTGACGATTATAAGTGTGCCCAAAAATTTCATCTCGATTCGCCAAAATGTCCTACAGCAGCAAATTTGAACAAGTGAAAATTCCTTCCTTTCCATTTTCTTATCATCTTACACACGTGCAATGCAAACGAGGAGTTGACAACTTCCACGCGAAACTTGTTGCCATGGTGGTCGCAGTTTCACCTAGCTCTGGTTGCGTTTGTATGTGCGCACGAGTGTGGGTGCACGCGCTCTCATTAGGACAACTCTCGAAAATATGATTCTCTCTCTTTTGTCTTGTATTTTCCGGGTTGAGTTTAAGTATTCTGTTGTCAGCGTGGGCAATTGTCTTGGTGCTTCTCTTCCACTCTCCCATTATTCCAACCGACTGCTGTCTCCGTCTCTACTGGATGAGTGTGCAGATGGACAAATGGAAGGGTAGAGAGATGTGGGCGGTGCTTCGGTCCACAACCAGGAGTGCGAGCTGCAGTGATCACACCACTCAGTAATAAGTGGCGAGATCGTCCCCTGCCAATGCTCAGTGAAATCGGAGTAGCACAGGGATATTGGGCTGTGCTTCAGGGTTTCTGATTCCGAACTCACCTCCCACGTGGTACGGTACATCACAGTGCAGGAGAAGGTCCACAGCAACACAGTGGAAGCTCAGAGGCGTCGGTCCGACCCCGCTACCTCACAACTGTGGACGGCATCGTGCTTAATGATTGGAAATGATTTTGGGTCTCATTCCTCTCGTATCTGTGTTCGAATGGTCCGAAGAAAGCCTTGGCAATAATAACAATAATAGCAGCTGTATTGACTTATTAAAACAGCGAATATTGCTGTTCCTTCATAGCAGTTCGTCCGTTCCAATAAACACTTCTAGCATGGCGAATGCGATTAGAGATCGTCTGACACATAGGCCTCCCTTCGTTTGTGGCGAGCCATTTGAAGAATATATGGTGGAGAGTAACGGAACGCACCACCCACCAATTTTGTGATGGTTCACACGAGGATGCACCACGTTGAATATAAGCCTAATGGCCAAGTGATGAAGAAATGTGTCGCGAGCATCTATCACTGCATCACATAAGCGGTAAGGGTGTTAGCTGGCGCTACATTACCCAAAGTTATCAATTCGAAGCATTCTGGGCACACAAGTTCCATGTGTTATCCATTAGCAGACGATGGAGAGTTCCGAAGTTCAAGCACTTGTTTGTCTTCACTCTTTGGAGCACCTCGCGAGTGTGTGACAATTTTTCCTTGATCGCTGACTGACAAATGACATCCATGGTTTGCCGTAGCAAATCAAAGCACTGTTCATCCTGAGGCGACCTGCATTCTGTCCCACCACCAATCCTCCAAGACGAAGACTTTCAACACCTCGTTCTCGCCACGTTGCCTGCCTGGATGTTGGCTACACTGAGGGCCAAGCAAACACATCGAGGATTAACCCATCCACCTACCTACCTACCCTACTACCTGTCTGCCTCTCTTCCTCTCTCCTGACCCCGAGTGGCTTGACACTATCTAACACGTCTCAATGCAACTAAGAGGTAGTTAAGGCTTATTTATTCTTTAGAATGGCCGAATTTAGAGACGGAACTAAGTGATTAGTGACTGCTGAGTCTGCAAGAGAAAAATGCTCTAATTTTGCTTTCATTTCAGCTAGTTGAAGCAGTTCAACGCAATGGAACCCACGACCTCAAGCCTCAGGAATTCGAGTCTCACCAACTATTCTTGCCTGCTCTTACGAGCTCCGTGAACTGTCACACGTCAGTGAGAGGGATGAAGCCTACGCATGACAATCACACATGCTGCGTGTTGGAACGTCAGGAGATTGGGGCAGCAAGAGGCACCAGCCTCCAGATTATTATTCTTATGTGTTCATCGTAGGATTTATGGAGGCACTATTAGCAGCATTAGTAGTCGGGTCATAAGCCGTCCGCCTGTGAGGCAAAAGGGACGATCTCGTACTTACGGAAGCCTTTGGACTGAACGATCAAATCTACTGGTACATGCTAAGGTGTTTGCAGTCAACCCTTCTTTCCTTTAAAACCATGACGATATTGCAAAGCCGTAGGCGCGAAACCCGTGGGCGAACTTCTGGACCATTGGCCATCACACAGTGCGCAAGCAGGTGGTTGACACGGTTCTTGTCACTGCGGTTCCACTTTATCCTCTCTTGTAGTAGTGGGGTATTTGTGGTTGATTGGTTGGTAGAAGGACAATAGGTGCGAGCTATTCATTATTATTGACTGGTTACTACTTTGGTTGAGCCACGATTTGAACGCTCTTGCTGCGCCGCTGGGAGATGGGACACAACAGGAATGGAACACCTCGGCTTCGCAGCAGTACGATAGGCAGTTAGTTCAGCACGTATTTACCTGATCTGATGCCAGCCAGCAGGTACGAATGAGACATGTGAACTGAGGGCAGAAGAAAAGATTAAGGGAATTCAAGGTCTGGTGTTATATTTTTCTGTTTCCATTGAGCCTGCGTGTAAGTAGCCTGGGGCGAATAAGGATGAAGGATGGAAGGATGGCCGCTGTTGCCACCGTTACCAGTTGCCTGGTTGAAGGCTGGTGCAGATGGAACGAAGTAGAGAATAGAAATTCTGTCTATTAGAGAGGTGGGAAAAGTGGAGAAACAAGGGAGGAGTGCTTGTGAGACAGAAGTCGATGTTAGTGGAGGTAATCAATTGGTTTAAGCTTAAATTGAAGGTGTGGCGTTGAACAGATGAGACAGCTAGTGAATGTGAACCGCATTGTTAAAAGTTGAAGTTGACATGCTGAGTGGGCGCGAGGCAGATCATCTTAACGCATGCAAAGATCTAGCAGTTTATGAGTGCTTGCTTCTGTTCACTCCCTGAGCTGTTGAAGGCAAGCACGAACGGCTTCAGCCCTGCGGAGAGTAGGTCTCATTTCGCCTCCACTTCCAGCACCCAATCTCCTACTTACCCACTCACCCACTCATTCACATCCATCTACGTCCAACGGCAGTCCAAAGGCTTCCCAATGTTTCGTCCCAGTAACAGTCAAATTTGCCGCGAAGTTATGCGACAGGAGGTGTGACTTGCGACCTAGAAAACTACGACTCCTAATGCGACTACGAATGTTCACTGATTGGCGCATCTTAACGCAACTTGGCTGTACTTCATTCAGTTCTCCGAGCAGAAACAATGATGCCCCACATAATAGTGCAACGTGACTGAGTTAGCGTCACCAGACAAATCCCGACAATTTGTTGCATTCATTTGCCAATTATACCAGTTTTGAACCTCATCTGTTTAAAAGTCGACATGATTGAGGACCACGTGCACAGATCCTATTTTGAATGATGATGACTGCCGACTGGTGGGATGACTTTTGTAGGTCCATTAACGAGAAGTGGATGAAACACCCAATGGTGAAGCGGTGTATTGTGGGAAGTGACATGGAGAAGGTTAGCGTGATGGAGCCATACGCAAAGTCGGGCAAGACGAGCAAGGTCCATTAGAGTCTAGCCAGTGAAAAGTGAAGCTGTAGAAGCTCAGGTGAACTCCGACCTAATTGTTGCAATTGAATGAATGACTGAGTGACCAACTTTCCCGGTAAAATGAGAAGTGGGGTGTCCAAATGAGAGCAGCGTGTCAGAACACTGCTTTAACAAACTAACTTCTCAATCAGGCAATCCAAGCAGTTGTGCCACTTTGTCACCGATGTGACCGAAATCCTCCCACTCTGTAGCACTCCTCGGTTGTGCTAGAAGCAAATATTGCACATCTAAGTCAAAGCACTGCTTCATTATTTTGATAGATGTGGATCAAGCATTCCATCACCATGTCAATCGAATGCCTTCGTTTAGAAGTTTGCTTCACTAAAACTGTAGCTCCCGTTCATGCAGACAAATCAGACATAGCTCTCTTACCATTTTGCGTTGGTAGAGGCTGGAAGAATATGCGAGATGAATGTGACACGCTCTCAGGAGCCAAACTAGTCACAAGTCGTGGCGTCTAATTATTCGGCGCATTTATTTGTGGGTCCGTCTCAGGCGGAAGTACTGCGAGGAAAGCCAGATAACGTGCGTGGGAAGTGCTGCAAGTTTAGCAATGGCAAATGCTACCATCTTAGAAAATGGCAAGTTCATTTTGCGTTTAAACCTTTACCATATCATTGTGCAATTGAGATGGCAATATCTATCATTGCTTTCACTTGCTCAGGTCAAAGCGGAATTGAGTTGTTAACCTAAGTAGGTGCAGTTTGAATTAGCATACCCATTTCCTCTGCATCCTATCGCTTACACAATGGTTGACCATGTCCCTGCCAAATAGTCTCATTCCATCACGTCATGATGTCGACTGACCAGATCTAATCATGCTTTGTTGAAATGTGACATGTTTCAGTGATCACGGATGTGCGGTTCAGCTTGGTGGTTTGGTGTAACTACCGGCAAACTCTTCTTCATCGACTGTATATAGATGCAGCACGCAGCATTGAAGGTGTATCCACCACAGATTTGGTCAGATAAGCCTCAGACGGACCAGTGAGAGTGGCCACCCGAGAGAACCCTCGCGCACTGTAGCGCACTCGACTTCGCTGTTAGTTGCAATGCTCTGCAGAGTATCTTTATCCATGTGGCAACTTCTTCAGTCACCGAGCTAGTGTACGCACTGATCTACACCAGAGTGCCTGCACTGCTCCGAAAACACCACTTGTCACTCATGAAGAGGCACAGTTGCAGACATTTGGTGCTTGATCCTATTAGACGGGCACTATATTAACATAAAGCATGGGTTGTAGGCAGAGGCTTCTATTGTATTCAATGTTACCCACCACCCAGTTAAAAGTGCCCTAATTAATGTCGAAAGTTAAATGCTGATTTGCTTTTCCCACATTGGGGCATCTTATTCACTACCAGAAAGTGCTTTTAAATGATTTTGACATAGTTCAATTGGTAATAATCTGCTCAGATCGCCTCATTGTTCGAGAACCACCACCACCCACCTCCATCCCTTCTCTCCACGTATCTGCAGTCACCCTTTCGTCTGTACACCTCTCTTTAATGCGTGCTTCTCAAGGTGTGATTTCGACTTGCAGCATAGATTGGTAGCTCTTGCCAGATGCTACAGATCCTGCTTGCATCACTGGAGGACAACTGCGACTGACTGTGGGAGGCACCATTTCCTCACAAGTGTTAGGCGGCTCTAGCCTTCGGTCCCAGTTCCGAAACATGCTCACATGGGCGTATGTGCACACGCTGCTGCTCCATACCCAAGCGTCGTGCCTTTTAGTACATAATTATTGCTCGGAACCTCACATTCGCACTGCAGCCTTTGAAGGCGCTGTGCATTAGCAGAGCATTGAATCTTTCCTGCAATTTATTGGACCTCTTATATTGTCGTTTGTATGAAAGTTCAGAATGCCCTTCGGAACTATTTACTGGCATTTCTGGCTTAGTAAACAGCTACTATTTGTTCTGATGAAACCGATTCCATGCCACTACTCTAGGGACACGTGGAATTCAATCGAGCTCAACCATCCACCCATTATTGGCTCCCGATAATCTTATGTGTAGATGCTATTAAATAATTAATTCCACCCAACGAAATGGTGTCATCCTCCTTTTCAGCTCATGCATCCTGCTCAACCTTCTGCGTTTCCTATATGATCGCATAATGCTGCACCCACAAATCTCGGCTTAGTTTTATAATATTATTATCCAGAAGGATGTCCGATGCAGACCTTCAAATGTGCGCACAACTGAAGCTGACGTTGCAGGGTGCTCCACCATGTGACTCTGCCCTCCCAACAGCTCACTCAATCGTACAGCGTAAGTAACAGCGACTGACAGACAGAACTGACATTTTGCTGCAATCTTGTGCTCACCTTAATCCATGTCACGGTCAATGAGCAGAGATGCAGCCATTCCTATCCTAGCAGTTCGGTTCATCGCCTGTATACATCACGAGTGAGCATCACATGACACCATCGCCTGCTCTAACTTGTGCTGCGGGTTAATTTCATTCACTGGAGCAAACAAATTCCACGTAGTCCTACGTTAAAACGTCAACAAAAGGCCAAGTGGATGGTGGGGTAAGAAGCAGCACACCGTGAACAACTTCGAGTTATTCCTAAAGGTAGCTAAAAAGAGCATGCTTTAATTGAGCATGTGTGAGGAGACAGAAATGAGCGTCATAAGATCCACCATTGGAAGACCGAGTTTTCGGATGGCAAATTATGATTCCGGATAGCTAATTATCCCATGCGTTGTGACCGATTTCTGCAGATTTCCAGCGAACTGAGGCTGAGATTAGAACGTAATAGCTGTTGCGATTGTCGCCCAATTTCGTGATGCTGCTGCGTATTTAGATCCGCTGCGTGGCTTGTGAGAAATAGGCAAATTTGCAAAGCCTTACACTCAAGGTCTGGTCGTTTGACGTAATTTAGCACTGGGTGTCATCCCTGGGTTTCATTACACGGCTCACAAATAAATGAGAATACGTTGTGTTCGCTGACATTCCACTGGGCATGAAGGTGGCGTTGGGTTTCATCCTTTGGCTCACTTCCTTTTTTACTAAGTGAGCCTATGCACTCTACTTCAGAACTGGCATTCGAAAATATTTCACTGGCAGCACTCCGCCAAGCACTGCGTTCGAGCTTTGCTATCGCAGATAGGGGGTTTGCAGTTTTGTTTAGACAACGATTTTCTGTCAGATTCATTCTCTTCATGGCTTAGAAATACGAACTTCACTCGCACATGCACCGATGCACTCATCAGCTTACAGTAGGCAGAACTCGGAAAGCATCTGCAAGTGGATGCAGCACCTATTCAGTGCTATTGAATGGTGAGGAGGGAGAGCACCTATTTAGCTGAGTGTGATCGGCGCACAAGGTGTAGTTGATGCGGTCGAAATGCCTAAGTGCGTCAGAGATTCAGTTAGTGTTGATATACCAGCACCACCAGGGCCAGGTCTGACGCCGCCATGCAGTCTTATAACAAGTGTAAGCGTAGAATGAATGCTGTAGATGCAAAGTCAACAAATCAATGTGCTGGAGTGAACCCACTGATTACTGAAAGGCAGTACCTGTATTTTGGCAGGCCTGCATGCGGAGACCAACGGGATTCCAGTCATCAAGAGTAGCGTGGACTAGCTCACTACATCGAATCTGGTGACACCACGCTCAGGTGTGCATCCTGTAGGCTTACAGTCACTCCAATCACAAGATCGACCCACCACCATCAAAGCGCATTTGTTATTCAATCAAGCTTCCAGCTGCTTAGCCAAGCTGCTAGCCTCGTGGTTTTGTCACTCTGTAGTCTTTTGTCAGCCGTCTATCCGGAAGGCAATGGAGTAGGTTTACTGCTGTCACCGCTAGGATACTAGTCGAAAATCGCAAAGGATGGGAAGGAAAAGAGGTGTAGTGCAAAGAAAAAAATAGGGACGATCAGTCCTGCGCTTATCTACTCATCCTCCTATGAGGTGTAAAGGAGAAGCCGACGAAAGAGTTAGATAGGTGGATGGGTGAATTGCAGAAACGAGTAACCCCAAAATGTCCCAAGTCAATAAGTACAGGCCTATGCTTAGTTGAAGGAGCAATTTCCACACCCTCACAACGGTTGTTGAGTGGCTGTTAAAAGGGCTAAAGACGAGGAGGATAAACGCACTCAGGTGAAGGGATGGGCAAGAAGAGGAAATAAAAGAGAGGAACACAACAGGCCAGGATGAAGACAACGGCACTGTCGCTTTAGCGGTCGTCATGGCATCGACTAAGCTCGTGGCAGTAAAGAAGGACACTGGAGCAGTAATGACAGAGCAAGGAGTAGCGATAATCAGCGGCACGGTATAGTCGTTCACTTTGGACTCCGGTTTTCCCAACTGGCATTGGCTAGGACTCACCAACCGATGACCAATTGAACAGCACTGAGGAGGCGACCGGCAGTGTGGAGGTGGTTTTGACAACAATCTCAGGTGACCGAGGAATGCGTCTGGTCCGCACAATTAGGTGGATCCACCTGATATACTGCTGATGCTGCTGAACATGTGTTGCTGCCGCTGATGCTGTTGTAGCTAGTGATGAATCGGAAGTATGGGCTGCACTCTGACACTGCGAGTGGAGGAGGACAACTGGTAGGCAGTCGTTGTATCGTCCGAGACCGCGAAGGAGATGGTCATTTGCTGGTTCGCCTTTTCTGAGGCAAGTGGCAGCCAGCAGTAGTAGGTGGCCTGCTCCGATGTACCTTCGTGAATCACGTCACCTCCAGGGACACAAGAGAGCCAACAATTCTTCACTTTGTGGTGCCGCCATTCTCGGTCTATCTGCACTCAGAGATCAACTACAATCGATTCCGCCCTTACCAGACTCCGTATTTTAGAGTTATTAAGGTGGTTAGATTAAACATCATAGCTACCATGGCAGCTTAGAAATCAATGCTGCAACATTAACGTCAAAGCAACATATGATGCAACAGACGCCGGCACGAGTAGGGACGACATACGCATACCAGCACAATTTGGTGAAAGCCGGAAGTGTTCAACGAGCGCAATACCTAGATAGGTATACAAAGTTTTAGACAGTTGATAATTCAAATCATGTTCTGAATCAGCTCAAGTTTGGCCTAGCGTTTAAGCAGAGTCTCGGAAGAAGCGTCGCAACAGTCTTTTGCGAGGACTACACGTCTGTAGCCCTAACACTAATTCCATTCATGCACGCCAAGCACTTGGTGCAATGATACACGACACACATCCACCTATGCTTCTAGTGGTCAGAAATGCATGAATTTCAATCTGCCTAGAGTTGCCTCGGTGGAGAATTCTTTCCAGAAACTGATGATTGTTCAATTATAGTTATAGTCTTCAGTGTGTTTCCCGTGGTCAAATCATTGTTCGTGGGTACTACACTTTCTGTGTGGGTTTACTCGTTGCGACGGCATATGATTAAATTAGTGCATTTTGTAATGGAACAAAAAAGGCGGGATGGTTGGGCATGGTAGAAAATGGCAATTATGTTTGAAGCAGCCACGACTATCAAGTATTCACTGCACGTGCCCATGAGTCTACGCATTGGTCTGCATGGCTGTTAGTTGGATGTACCTCCGGACAAACGTTCAGTTGCTATTCCTACGATCATCCAGATTCTTGTTGGAGATTCAGGAAGTAGACGTTTGAGATGTACGGTGCAGATCGACACCTCCATGCGGTGACATTAGGCCAGTGTCAGTCGCATCCCACGAACGCACACAGATAATCACCTACGGTAAGCGCAGAATGCCATGCACTAGTGACATGCACTTCGACATTTGCATCGCAGAGAGCAACAGATGAGTGAATGTATTTGTAAGTGCATGTTCACACGTCCATTTAAGAAGGAAGGCTACCTAGCTTTGGTTTTGCTGGCTAGACTCTAATGGACCTTGCCCGTCTTGCCCTACTTTGCACTTGCCCCCTCACGCTAACTTTATCCATGTCACTTCCCACCATAAACCGCTTCACTATTGGGTGCTTCATCCACTTCTCGTCACTGGACTCACCAAAGCCATCCTACCAGTTGACGGTCACCGTCATTCAAAATGAGACCACCGGAAGTGGTCCTCAATCATGTCGACTTTTAAACAGGCGAGGTTCTCAACTGGAATAGTTGGCAAATGAATGCAACAAATTGTTGGAATTTGTCTGATGACACTAACTCAGTCACATTGCACCACTATGAGGAAGTCATCGCCCTGCTTGGAGGACTGAATGAGGCACAGCCAAGTTACACTGAAATGCTCCAATCGGAGAATATTCGTAGTCGCATTAGCAGTCGTAGTTTACCAAGTCGCAAATCACACCTGCCGCATAAATTCACGGCGAAATTGATGGCTACTGAGACGAAACAATGGGGAGCCTTCGGATTGCCGTTGGAAGTGGGCTGAGACCTACTCTCCACAGGACTGAAGCCGTTCGCGCTTGCCTTCAACAGCTCAGGCACTGAGCAGAAGCAAGCATGTATAAACTGCCATCTCTTCACATACACATTAAGATGATCTGTCTCGCGCCCAATTAGCATGTCGACTTCGACTTTTAACCACACCGTTCACATTCACGAGTCATCTCATCTGTACAACGGCACACTTTCAATTTAAGCTCAAACGAATTGATTATTATCGCTAACGCTGTCGCATCAAGCATTGCGCCTTCGGATTGGTGCAATCATCAGAGTGTCGCTTCGCAAATCCTTAAATTTGATCCGCCTCCTGTCACCACTCGGTCTCATCCTAGAGAACCTACATTTGCAAGTGCAAACCCCAAAGTAGGAAATGAGATGGATTCAATCAATTGATGGAATTCCCAGCCATTTTCGGTATATTAAAACACATGCTTGATTAATTTGGATTTTATGCGCAAAAGTTTACCAAACACATTCCGTATTGAGCTTTGTGATTCATCGGAAATATGTTGCTCACTTTTAATTTGCCTAATTTTCTCAAGTCCAAACTGTGGGGGCCAACCCAAAGCCGCCTTCCTCAACTGTGATAGACCATCCTCGGTTCGAGTGCCACGCCCAAATAAATCATTCATCATTCCTGTTTTGTTCCCACAAGCCTCTTCCTAAATCGGGCAGATGAATTTAGGAGAAGGGGAATGGTAACTTGTTTGATCAATGAATACGAGGTGCGTAAGGGTGGGTAGGAAGGCATTGTGATCGCTCGATTGCGCATACCCTCAGGCTTAAATCATGCCTCGGGCTGATGGTGGAGAAAAGGAAGTAATGGGTGATAGGTGGTTAAGTGATTCGTGGGCATGAGTGCAGGTGCATAACTTGAGCTTGATGTATGGTCAGCCTAGTTTTCATGACATGCAACACAACTGCTTCAAGAGGATGCCCAAACACAATGTCACATTGTAAATAGTTCCTTGGCAGCTAATGATGAGGAAATAATCACGTATTTCACGTGAAGCCAAGTTAGCTTGCCTCACAAAAACGGGCGAGTGCAGTGCCCTCGTTGTCTTTCCTCCATACACATCAAAAGCAAGACGCATAGCGTTTCGCGTTGGTGGAAGCTGGAGGTGTATCCTTCGCACCCACTGCCTCGAGATACCATAGGAAAGACTGTGATCGAACCTGAAAGCTAAGTATGAACGTGGGCATACAGAACATGCATGGACACAAATGGGGATTCGATATAGCCATCAAGTCAGCAGATGTGACTTGTGCTGAATGATTTTGACACATAGGAGGCAGTGGATTGGCATCAATTTAAATTGGTTTCACCAAACAATATGCGAGATGAGTGTGACAACTTGGTTGGAGGCAAATCAGTCACAAGTCATGGCGTCTCTAAAATCTGCACACCCAGCCAGGATTTAGTCACAGCCTGTAGAGTTGCGAGAGAGGCCAATGGCATGGCAACATCGCCAGCAATGTGTAAATGGGTCAGCTCGATAACTGCAACGATAGGTTACTAAAGACGTTGGGGCGTGCTGCTGACATCCAATTGGACAACTTGGTGTGCATCTTGCAGAGATGGATGAGGAAGGGAAGAAGGTCGGAGGTACATCCAACTAACCGCTATGCAGACCAATGTATAGCCCCATGGACACGTGCAGTGGGTGCCTGATGGTCGTGACTGCTCCAAACTTAGTTACTGTTCCCCAACCATACCAGACGTCCCGCATTTCCGTTTCGAGGCCAAATGCACCGAGTTGATCATATACCATCGCAATATGTAAACCCACACAAAATGTGTAGCACCCACGAATAATGGTTTGACCACGGCAAAACACGCTCAAGGCTAGAACCACAATGATGCAATCAACAGTTCCTTGAAAGAATTCCCTACCGAAGCGAATCTAAGCAGATTGTAATTTATGCGTTTCCGGTGACGTGAAGCATAGTTGAGGCTGTGTCGTGTGATGAGAAACTAGTTAAACAAACCAACTGAAGGACCGCCTAATCAGCCACATTCGTGCTTTTCTGCAGGGCAGTACAGAAGTTGACACAACTGCAAGGGAACTTTGTTGATGACAGAAGCTTACTACACATCTTTGGTCCCAGTTCTAAGAATGCTAGTCTTTGGCCAGCCATCGAGTTATTTCGCGTTGTTCTGATCTCACCTCCTTATCTCAAGCCGCTTTCCTAAGAAGGTGCATGAAAAGGGTCGCAAACTACATTTTCCTTCCAATCGTAGAACTTCTAGGCATATTTGCCTTGCTACAGTATCTTTCCAGTTTACCAGCAGCAAGTTCCTTGAAGCGGGTTCTTACTGAATCCAAGTACTAATAGAAGTGACTCCGTAGGCATTTGTTTCTGAACAATTCGTTAAACACTCGATGAATTGCGTTCTTACTGAGTCCTTTCCAAATGTGATAGCTGCGCTATCAGTCATCAAAGTGCATGGCCAAACAGTCACCACAGTTGTATTAGACAGTGTCCAATCTCCTCCGGCCCCATCTATGCTTCACACACGCAAGTTTCACCACTGTGCCAGCTCACATCTGTCGAAAAATAGAAACTGATGCTGTGACTGACGGGTGGGACACTTATCCACAACCAGGGCACACGAACACACATTCTCGGCCAATAACACATTGTAGCTTAATTCATAGCAAATGCAGCGACAGTTTCTAGAGTTGCTCACGGTCTCATTGTGAATTTAGCGTGCATCTTTCAGGCGAACATCATACATAGGAGGCGTGAAATGCGCAAAACCGAGAGTACAGCCCTAATTTTAAATACTGGTTGCGGTTTGGTCGCAAGGAAAAGAATAAATGCAAAATTTTGGCCATTTGCTCTCGCCAAATGACAGTAGAACATTCGGTCACCAAAAGCATTCAATCTTGATGTACGAAATTCCCGCACGACACCGTCATTGGCATGCTGTTGTTGGAGGATACGAATCACCACCCAGCCTGTCTCTGACTGCGTCTACTGGAGTTGGACCACCCGAGTCTGGTGCCTGCAAGAGTGCTGGCAGACTGCTCGCCGCAAGGCTTTCAATGCAACAGAAGCAATAGTTCTTCATCACAAAGCGCAAACTTATGACAGCGGGTCGCTGCGGCTTGAAACGCCGTTCAAATCACATCGTACTTGAGACATTTTCTTATCTAATAGGCGAAGACAGCTGACGCGAACTTTAAGAAGAGTAGGAACTGTTGCCAAGTCACGCAAAGTGGTGCTGTAAACTGGCAGCACGTTATCGAAGTACGATGGGAACGCAAGCGTCATTGAAACGCAGCACTTGCAGCACATTAGTAATGATCCTACAAAATGTTTTCAAAATCTAAACGTAAAAAATTGTGAAGGAAGAGTTGAGGTGAGCTGCCGCAAGCATATCGTAGTTGTTGCAATTCCACTTCCACATGCACTCCACCATCCTCACTTTCCGTCAGCCTGCGGCGAATGCGTAGCCACCACCACTAACCACTAGGCCATCATAACCTGCGACAGCTTTCCGCACTGATAAGGTGGAAAACGATTTGGCGCCTCACTAGCCTGGCTGTGTTTGCTTCAGTAGAGGATGCATTGGAATGCCATCTTCAGCTCTCATCCATCAAGCAACCATGTCCCATGGAGAGCAATCCCAGTGAACCTGGAGGATTGTGTACAGGCACGCACGCACGCTGTGTGATTGATTGAGTGATGGGAATGGGATCTTCTCACTTTCCTCCTCGGAACTTCGCATCAGCAGGTTTAAGGTAAAGCGCGTTGAATGAGTGAATCTCACTACTTCTTGCGTGATTGAAATTGCAATTATAAGCAGTTTCCAAAGCCGTTAACTGTATTTGCGTGGGTTGCAATTTGTAAATGATGTTTGGCATTCAGTTTACCGCATTTCTCCTCTACAGTGCTCAAGTATGTGCCACATTTAATAACTTGGTTGCAACTGTGTGGAAGTCTAGACATGTATAATATTTAATTCCAAAAGGTTCGTAGCAAAGGCCGAGTGGTTGAGGCGATGGACTAGAAATGCATTGAGGACTCCGCGCGTAGGTTCAACTCCTGCTCCCTACGCTTGTTCGCTTTGCGTTCTTGTCAATGCGCATTCTCTGGCACGCTCTCGTCTGTCGCCATATTCACGACGGTCAGGTATAATAAGCTACTCCTCGAGTTCGTCTGTGTGGTAGCGAAGGTTGTCCAGTTGGCCAGTGCGCGCGCATCTGCGCTCGAAGCCGTAAGAATCTGGCTTCCAGCCTGCGCCTTACACCCTTGTCTGCCATGCAGTTCGTCCCACTGACTTCTCGACTAATGCGATGCGCTGCTGCATTAGGCTGCTGGTACAATGCAGGCCTGCTCTCCACCAACACAACAACATGGGCAACATCTCAGTCACCCAGCATTGGATGTTGGTGTGTGGTGATGCTCAGCAGCGATGCCAATTTAGCAGCAGGTTGTCGAACTCATGGCTAGTAAATGTGCCTTCCATTCGCATCACCTGATGCCACGTTTTATGCTTGAAGCTGTCTAATTTATGACTAAAATTACTGCATCTTTGTTCCAGATCTGGATGGTGATGCGCCACAAGTCTGCTACGTTCCACCCTGCGCTGTGGTCCAATTAGGTTCCTCCGCATGCTGCAATTGTAACATTTTTGCGCGCACTTCGCATTGGTCTCACATACAAATTTTGGAACTACGAAGGGATTGCAGTCACGTGGTCGCATTTCTGAGATGCTGTTTCCGCCGACTGCTCGGTCTGTTGCCAAGAGGCGAGGACGGTCTTTCCCTATTCCCCCATCAAATCAACAACAACTGGTTTTATTCCACTCGAGCCTTAGCCAAACCGTTTACAGACACTAGCAATCTCATCTTTTCTGTGGACGGTTAATTTTTCCTAAGTAGAGCACACTTTACCAGTCACCACTTGGGCACAGTGCTCATTTTCCCCACAATGAAGCCCTCCAACATTCGGACGTCGACTAGGTTGCACTCATTCGACTAGCGATTAACGCAATCCCATGTTTGATGAACGTTTTGCTGCTACTCACCTTTGTCCAATGCGCCTATTTTTAAGGACAAAAAGGAATTCGTCGGCAGAATCGGAAAACCCTTGGACACAACTATATGCCTAGACTCTCGATTTCGTGTGTTTGGACAGGAAGGCACAAAACGCATTTCACTGGGTTGTGAAGGGACGGAAGGTGAGTATTGCGATGAAGAAAGCTGGGTTGAAGAGCCAAAGGCATCGGATTGCAGGGCTAACGAGCCCACCAGAGCAGAAGATTCTTCTGTGCGAATCATACAAAACGGTTCGACCTTTGGGCCGATTTCGACACGGCTTTACATACACGCTTCACCGTCTATCGCTCTCGGCAATGCAGCCGTGTGTGTGGCCACAGCACTTGTCATTGGCTTGCGGAAGGAGGTGGACATGTGACGATAAAATAAAAGTGTTTTCTTTCTCAACACCATATTTATTCACTCAAAGCACATTGCTAGCTTTTGGTGTCAAATTAGACACTTTGACGGGAGGTGATTAAGTGCATGCAGAGGTTGCGTAACTGAGAATGGAAATTTGTACTTTCACTAGCATGGTCCCTGTCTTGTAGTCACCGTCTACCTGCATCAGATATGCTTAGTGATTGTTTTCTGCATTATGAAAAGCCTATTAACTGTGTCTCTACTTTCTCTCCATCAAATTTCGTTACGTGTTCTTCCATCCCCTCGCATCTCTCTTGCGTATCCATTTGACTACTCTCCATAGTCGCGCAGTCAGCGATTGATGTTTGGAAGTGCGGATCTACCGCTATTTTACTGATTTCTGTGAATTTGATGCTTCTACGCTATGGTGAATATCAAAATCTCTGCGTCAATCTGCATTTATTTAAATCGGTGCTGTCTGCATTGGCCACATCTCGCCAATTTCGTCAAAAATAAACTTGAACCTCTACTGTGCACTCAATGCTTGAACCATTGATGGACATACTTCGTGGTATTACATCTGGTATTTTGGGGCTGGGTTGGACACAAATAGCGCTCCTACTCTCCTCCTATTTGTTGATGAAATTCTTCCTTGTTTTTTGCTCTACCGTATTATTTTTGGCGCACACCAACTAGTAAGTCTTAGAAGGAAGGCAGTTTTGCTTCAAATGCCTAGTGTTGTGGAAAAATATGTGCAGTTGAGCGACGTCAATCCTGATGCTGCTGCATCCGTCGTCGTCGCTGCCATCGTTTGCTTGCAGCACATGTGCGATGCAATTGTGTGACTTGATCTGATCTGTTGGTGCCTACGACTTTGTGGATGATTTGCAATCACTGCTCCATAGTTATGCGACGACCAGCCATGCACCAACACTCCGAATAAGTTACGCTGCTCTCACTTCAGACAGACTGCCATCACCTGCAAGCTTTGGCAAAGGAGTCCTTGGCAAAGTTTGCAGAAAACGAAATGCCAGGACGGAATATTGCCGACGGGTGCGTAAATAAGCACTAGGAGAATAAATGTGTGGAAAGAAGAACTCGAATTTAGGGAACGTGCGTTCGATATCACATTTGGATGTGATTATAAGGTGGAGCGACGGGAGTCTCTTCTCCCATGCTGCGGGCTGTGCGTACCAGAAATAACAATGGGACTAATTGTCCACGCCTCTTCTCCTCCAGCTTCCCCTCACAATTCGATGACAATGGCCTTGTTCACAGAACGGACGACGCGATTGGTCTTCTGCTTCCCTATATGAGCATTTTCCACACCCACTTGTGGTGTGAGTATCATCAACTTCCATGGCAAATGCACACTTCCCTGCATCTGATGACAATGCGCCCAGGGAATGACAGAATTTGTGCAAGCTCCTGCTTCTCATCAAGAATGCTAAGTCTTAATTGTCAGCACGCCAAGAATACCTCCGCTCATGTAGACACATAATGGGTGGAATGGCATCACTCTGTTTCATATTTAATGCGATTTCTTACGATTCGTGTACCTAGTGCTTAGTGAGTCCTGTGGGACCAGCAGGAACAGACCATGCCAGGGAGATTTGCTGCCTGCACTTCGCACACAACTGCGACTTGCAATCGACGAACGATATGATTGTTGGAACGATGCCTTGTTTCTACACGGAAGCGGTGCAAGTGAAGAAAAAAGAGAGGCGTGATGGTGGAGACGAGGTATTGTGCTGTTCCCGACAGCATGCACCCTCCAAAGAGGTGGGACAAGCTGCCAAGTTTATTATTAGAGCAAGGCGCGAGCAAAGGCGGAGTGGCTTAATTGCATGCGAATGCAGCAAAGTGTCGCTTCTGTTAAGGCAATTTGGTGTTTGCCATGGCTTATTAAACATCATATGGTCTTAGTCCTGCCCATGAACAGAAGGTAGTCTAGGTGACTGTAGTTGACGATCAGAATTGGGCTTACCTCCACGTTCGGAGTGCGGGAGTGGTGCCATGCTGCCTAGACAAGCATGGAACGGGAAATGGCTTTAAGTGAGAGATAGCCTAGTCACGGCATTCAGTTTCAGCTAGGTCGGAGGCGGCCTGCTTGTTTGCTGCTGCCATGCATCTCCATCTACCATTATGCATGTGCCATTCTCAAACACGATGCAGCCAAGTTCTCTTCAAGCATATGCATCATGCACAAGAGCCAGCAGGATGGATGCAAGCAGAGTTTCCTCCACGCGCTTATGCCCACAACCATAGACTACCTCATTGCCCTCTACCCATTTCTTCCTTTACCGTGCTTTTGGCCTAAAATGCGATTAAAGCATGAGAATATGCGCACCAAACCAATTTTAACGTATCCATACCCACATATACGCTTCATAGCCCTGTCCATTATCCAAAACATACTTTCCTCACACAACATTGGTTAATCTGCCAAATTACGAGTCAATTTGGACGCAGACGTTATGCGGTTTCGACCGCCGTAGTTGAACGCAGAACCTGGATGAGAGGCGTTTCATTTTAGCTGTAGAGACGATATGTTTGCATTCCACAAAACATGCGTTGCATATTATGAAGCAGAAGCCCGTTGATTCCTAGTTACACATTTTCCCACTGCAGACGGAGTTGAAATGCAAAATAAAACAGGTTTCGCGCACTTTCATCCAAATAAGCCGGATCGGTTGTGTGAGTACGGAGACGGGGATTCTACGGATGCATCGAATATGGCTTGCCCTCGATATCACAGCAAACCTCCGCAATTTAGGTAGCTCTGAATCAAGTTGGACGCAAGTGAATATTGTTAATCCCCGCAAAATCAAGAACACAACCAGATGAGTTTGCTACTCGGAAGGCACGATGTTTGGGTTCTAAATTACAGGAATGAAATTATTTGGTTATTGGTGACCAACATGTAGACAAAGTTCTATGAAGAGTAAATTTCAACCATTTACTAAACTGATGACGTTGATGGTGCAGTTTCGTCCGTCTAAATGGGGAGCAGGAGGCTTTGCATCCAATTACACTGACGTAAGTCGGCGTTGATCTGAAGAAGGAGCACACAAGGTGGCTGTGACACTGAAGGTACAATTAGAGAATCAGGCAATGCTCAAAGGGCACAACACATGGAATAGTGGTAAGGACTGAGGTGTGTCGGCCACATTGTACTGTGCGATGAGAGGAAACAGTAAGAAATGAAGGGAGAATGCTTGTTAGCTCCAGCGGAGCAAGCGTGATCTTCAGCTGTGGCTAGGGATGTTTAAGCCTAACATTTAACTGCACAGTATGGTCTTTCTGTTAGTGAGTTGTAAGTTGACGAGCGTGAGAGAATTGTAACCCCGACCAAGCCTCGATGAAGGGAGTTCCTTAATGAAGGCAGGAAAGGAACCCACGAGACATGGAGGCTTATTTGTTGATTCCACACATCGACCTCAATCGCAATGTCCCGTTTGGGTCAGTATGCTCAGCAGTCGAGTGGATCGGTATCAGTTGCTGTTAATTCGCCAGAGAGTGAGCAAGGCGAATGCGTAACTATGACGATTCGCAAAGCAGTTGATTATAATGACGTCGCAATAATGCACAGACGCACATTTAACCTCACCTCAGACTCAAAAGACCTTGACTAGGCTCGATAAAATTGATCCATACAATGTCTGAATTCAATCAGTCGCATTACAGCTCGCCACAGCGTTGGGAGCAAAGGCAATGTAAATTGCATGCGAAAATGTTGTAATTCCAGCATGGTTGCTATTATTCATCTAAGATTACGTGGATGCAAAAGGAAACGGTTAATGATAACAGCGCCAACTATGGGAGGCAAGTAAAGCGAGTTTACACTAGAAAATTAAAAGCTTATTCGTCTCATTCTTTTGCCACTCATTCAATTCACACTAACCCACGCTAAACGATATTTTCGAGAGCCCTCATCAACAACCAGTTCAATTTACTCACTTATAGTACTCCTTTCTTTTCAGTAACAAGTGCCCGTGAATGGAGATGCGACGTGAGACTTGAGACAATCCGCCTGCGAATGCGACTACAAATCAGCCTCGATTTACACCCAACTGTTAGTTTAGTGTAATCGGAGCACTGAGGCATGACAAAGGCAACGATGGCTGACACATACACAGTTGACAGATGTTCCATCCTCCAGAGAATATCTTGTTAAGCATTGCCGAAGCAGGTAGACGGTGCCTATTCAAACAGAACCTTGTTAGTAAGCACACCTATTTCTGTTCTCAGGTGAGCAGATTTTGCAAGCACTTTATTGCATTCCGTCAAGATGGCTGAGTTGGTACGCACACCTAACAAATTCCTGTAGGTGTATGAATGTGTTGAGGAAATAAAAGTGGAATGAGCCAGGTGCGAATTCAAAGCTAGCCATCGAGCACGATGAAGTGCACGTTCTAGAGTAGGTAATTTGAGACTGGCACTTCAGAATGGGCAGTGCTAAGTT
This sequence comes from Taenia multiceps, assembly GCA_001923025.3. NCBI lineage: Eukaryota > Metazoa > Platyhelminthes > Cestoda > Cyclophyllidea > Taeniidae > Taenia > Taenia multiceps. Next base: position 6,753,012 of record CM010316.2, read on the forward strand.
CGGCGCAATTCCTTGCATCAAAATCGAACACTTTGTTGAGAAAGGATTCGCTGTTCACTCAAGAAGGGTTCGCTATGAGCTAAAGTCCAAAGTGCAGGCCATACATAACCGGCGCGAATGCGGTTTGTAACAGCGCCAACCGGAGGCGCTAGAGAAAGGGGTTTTAGCGTTCGATTTCCAAAGAGGCAACAGCTTTTGCAGTGGAGCACACTCCAACTATGCAATAAAAATGCTCTCATTCTATGCTTCATCAGGTCGGTTAATGCCAATGTGTAGTGCGGCATAATTCATTGACAATGAGTGATACGCCACCATCGAGGGCAAGTGTTTTGTGACCAAAAATAAATCCGTAATCCATTTTGGCGTCGAATGCATGGCTGTACTGCTAATGGCACTAGCTAGTTGGCAGCACACTAATCCATGCCCAGCCATCTGTTGTCCTAAACACTGAATCCAAACCCTCGAGCGGTAGACCTAATGGACGTTCATGATTGTCTCGCAGATGGACGTGCTTGACGAGAGCGGGCGACGTTGGACTCTGAATGCCAGCAATAATAGTAGGAATGTGAGGGCAGCTAGAGGAAAGGAGGTGAAACTTAGGGACTGAAAGGGGACTAATGCGGTAGGCTAAGCAGAGAACTACGATAATTTCGACCCCTCAGGCTATGCTGAAGCTACGTTCACCGACAACACATCCTTCCTTCCCATCCCACCTGTCACGATATTGGCAGCAACAGGGACAAAGCCGTCATCTATTTCGCAGACAATTACATTTGCGCGCGTCTGCTTCCAGTCGTTTGGAATTCCTCGATTGCAATCACCACCTATCACATTCTGCCCCGCTCTCAGCACTCAATGCGATGCATGTGGACTTATCAACTTGTTTCTCGTATGTCTAGAAAGGGAATAATTTGACGCGACAAGGCTACGCACACTTCGATCTGTCATGACTTTATCGATGGATAGAATTGTAGCATGCTACTTTGTCCCTTCCCTTCACCCGATTCGCAGCACAGCTACTGTCTGCAGCTTTGCACATCTGGTTTGCTTCTCCCTTCCTCACTAAACTGCTTATTGTGCACACAATCCAGCCAAAGCGAGGTACAGCACTGCATTCGCAGCTGTGGGAAAGGAGAGGTGACTGCGTCAATGCCAGGTGTCGCCTGAACAGTCTGGCTGGATGGTTCTGCCTGGCCGGTTAGCAGAACCGATTCTTCGCGATTGGGTCTCCCCTTGCCCCTTTGTGTGCATCACAGCATCGACAAAACAGACAGAACTCGTCCGCGATGTCTAAAAGACTTGACTGGCGCTAAATAATCTAGTGATTTGCAGAAGTGAGAAGATAGTGGCTCTGCTTCCACTTATTTTTTTGTTTGACCGAAGTTTAAGCAGACTGCAGGCGGAGGATATTTGGCTGATCTCAGTCACACCCTCCAACTACTGTCAGTTGATTCAGAGAATCGGAGGAAAAATTAGAGGCCATGTGGTTTATTAAAAGCTTATACCTTCGGCAGAAGTAAGAAAACTTGCGTCCTTAGGACGATTAGCAATGCAGCTGCTGTGCCACCCACTACCATGCACTGCCCCAAGTCATACTTACTTCTCTGACATGTCGAATCCGTTGAGCAACTAATTGATCATTTACGTAAATAGACTAAAAAACCGGGAGTGCAGAATCTGAACTGCCTGCGTGGCCAATTGTGCGAGTAAGGAAGTAGCTCTGATTAGCCAAAAGTAAAACATCGCACCAGTGACAGGTTTCAGTGACCACTGAACCAACTTGAGTGTGCTACTTACCCCGTATAGCTCGACTCGTACTAGACAAGAGAAGTGCCGTTCACAGTTTGGGTGAACACATTTAAAATAAGACTGGATCGGTGGCCGCCGTAGAAAGAGGGCGTAGTACCTGCAATACAATCACCTCCACCAGTAGCCACTACAGCGGCATTGCTGAGGCCTAAATACTTGGCTCTGTATGGATAGCAGTCGCTGGATGAGGGGAAACGGTTTCATTGGAAGCAGAATCACTGCTGCGAAGACGAAGTAATGCAGCTCACTATCACCTCCGTTACAAGGCATTCTAACACTTCAAACCCAAAACAGAACTATGGACTGTGGGAATGATGGAGAACTGGATGATTGGAACGTGAGGACAAAGACAACATGCGTTTGGCTTGATGGGAATAAAAAGCATTTGTGTTGCCGCAAGAGCGTAAGATGCAAGTGGGTGGAATTGCAAATGGGAAAAGAAATTCACCGTGCCCAGATTATTTTATCACACAAAGGCGTGCTTGCAATGCTGTGCTTTCGCCTTCACACCAACTGTTCTTGTGAAATACGGTAGAAATGATGCGTCCAGCTCACTTGTCTCTGCCATCGTAGTCACGTGTGGAGGCCCAGCATGATACCATGCAGAACAGAAAACGAAGACAAAACTAACCACACTCTAGAATGGAACTTTGGAGCCCAACTTTATGAAGGTGTCTCATCCAACCACCCCAGCTTCATTTCTCACCACTTTATACGCCTGCCCATTTGATCCGCCTTTACAGCCCTGTGCATCAATCATCTAACTATTCTCATATTTGGTCCCTTCCCACCACACAAGCAATACATTCACCTGCCTGTCCAACTGTCTGCTTGGACACCTCCAATGTCAGCTTCTGTATGCATTCTCTTTTGCACGCTCCAGCACTCACAACCGACTCTGTCGTCACATTCTCAGTGAGCAGAGATGGGTAAGTGACTTCATTCCCAACGCTTGATGCTGACACACAAATCATGAACGGCATGTTTGAGTGGCTACCAGGTGCCGTAATGCCAGCTCTGGTACGCGCCCATGCCGTACTACCCTCCACGACCTTGCGATGACAGCCAGGTAGGCTAAAATGGTATGCGGAGGGAGCGCTAAGTCAAATTTGAGAGTGCATTTTTGGGAGGTCTGCTTGACACCATTGTTCAAACAACTATCAGGGGTCTAAACACCCACACGCAAACCGGTTTTGAACTATTTCTTGCCTTCGCACCAAACCTTCCCCCACTAAAGCAATTTGATGAGGCCAAAGTGGAAATGCAGAACGGTGGTGAATCCAAATAAGCAAGTGAATCTCTCCACTGCTTGGATGTATTGCAGCAGTAAATTCGTTTGAGAGTGGATCCCTGGGAGATGCTGAATTATGCAGACATAAAGTGTGCTTTGATGAATGCACAGGATGCTCTTGGTGCTTCTCTCTCGTTAGACGGACCCCGAAGATGAAGGGCAGAATGTGGAACTAGAGACGGCTATGAAGGCCAAATGCATGTCCAGTTTCACATGCTGCAACTCAGCGTCTCTCTAGAAGTGCCCGTTCCATAGCTTCTCCAGAAACACTAACCACTAACAGCGATGATCAGTGGGATGAATGCAATCTAGCCACCTGTCAAACTGTCAGAAGGAGGAGGGTATCATCTTTATCAAACAAGCATTCACAGCTGGCCATTTATTTGATAGGGAATCGATCAGTCCACCACGCCTTCCTTGGTACTGCCCACCCATTCACGTCATTTACAGACTGACCTCCTGCATCCTACGCTACCTTCTCTCCCACTACTCGCCACTCTCTTCTCTTAGTCCTCCTCATTGTACTTCTTTGTATCATGGATTATATCTTGCACGCCCTCTTCGTTTCAGTGAACTAAACATCGCTTGATACAACGTGCCTCAGTAACGCCGAACCAGTGGCCAAATCACGAGTAGTGCCCCTGCTTATAACCGACACATTTCTCTTCCGGACATCCAATAATCGCAGAGGAGTTGGCAATACCTCCTTCTCCTCTCACCTCAGTCGTTCCGATTGCTACCCTGATTGTCCAAATGAATGCTCACATCACTCTCTGTTACTTGGACAGCTAGAACGGAGTGGAGGATGCCTAATCTCCCGTGTGTTGATTGCTGACTCTTCGAGTTAAATTAGGGCTGACGCTTGCAATCATTTGCCTGAAAGGAAGATGAGGCAAAGACGTGATTTGTTGCTTGACACCAACCACCGTTGGGATCTGCTTTGCTGAAGGTAGGGGATTAAGGCAATGGCGGCCTGCCAAGCTGATCAGAAACCACACAATGACTACTTACTACTTGCTTAATACTCACGTACACGGTTTCATCCGAGATGTCCGGAGACAGATTAATCCCACCCTATAGCATAGCCCACGCATAGTTCTGGGTTCGCGAGCTCCTGGAACGTCCATGCTGCCCGATCAAAGCTGCTAGGAGCTTTGGACACAGACTTCTTGCTCCGCAATTCCCACATCATTGACTACCTTAGCTTTGGTTGTAACAGCAGCTTTTAACCAAGCTGACCTCTGGTTCCCTTAGGCTAGCCACGGAGCCAAATTTGAGGCATAGACTTGGGTGCACGCGCAAATCAAATGCGGTGGGACTGACCCCTTTTAAGTGCATACTCTCAACACCTGAAGTATTGACGCATCCACTATCACATGTGGATATGCACGAGCGGAAGTCCACTTGTTTGTCGCTACTGCCGCCACGCCTTTGCCAATGCATGACTATGTCTAGTATCTAGGTTTAGGGGGTAATGATAGGCACCACCTTCGCACGACCTAAAATGATGTTCGCATTAAATGTCCAACTGGGAGAAGCAAAGGCGTGCGAAGTTGACGTTGTTTGTAGCTGATATTTTGCTTTGATTAAGGATTTATTTAATTCCAATTCCATGCTGACGAAGCGTCTCGCCGCTGACATCTTCATCACCGAATCAAGTGTCGTGAGCAGCGTTGGTTGCACTGGGTAGACAGCTTTAAATTTCATCCATTCGCATTATCGCACTTCCAGATGGCAGTAAAATTTAGGACACAGATTAGATCATAATGACTATCAAGATCCATTTTAGTAATTCTTGCAGGAGCAATCGCCGTAGCTAGTTTCGTGACACAATTTCTTACAAAGTTATGTTCAACAAATATCGCACCAGAAATGGCCAAGTTAATTTAGAATAAATTAAGGAGGCATCAACGCATTTGAATTAAGCTACTTCAAAACACTTCAAATTTTAAAATCTGCCTTAATGCTTATCAATCTGCTTAAACAGGATTAGAGATAAACACAAAGCTATAAAGCAGACAGAGTAAAATTGCACGTTGTTTGCACTTTGTTTGGACGCTTGCCTGGCCGTGTGGGGTCTTCCAATTAACAGCATAGCCATGAATACGGATTCCATATACATTGCTCGATAAACTCAACTTCGAGGGTGTTTCGATTAGCTGGGTAAACCGCGATCCACATAAGTCCACCGATTTGCACCCATGAGCCTTTCAAAAATCATAATGTAGGAGTTATCGCTTCCCTGGTTACCTACGTGGCAGAGCGTTCAAGTAGTTTGACAGCTCCGAAATGCTGAGAGCTAGGATGCCGTTTTAGGGAACTGAAGAGAGCAAGTCAATTGGCAGTGGGCAGTGAGGTGCAGGGAAGGCGTACAACATTGCCCCAGTTGAATAGCTTGGCAGTCATGCATGCAACTAGTGGGTAAGTTGGCATGAGCTTCATCCACAAACTTATTCTACAGAATGCATTGTAATCTAGAAATGCGCCCATTAAGTTGTGATTCTGTTGCAATCCCTAGGCACAGTAATTATTTACCAGGTGTAAAAGAAAGACTTTCTTCGGGCAAAGTGGGCCACCTCGACCACCACGTGACCCTGGCTTGCAGTAGGCTGCTGATGGCTCCTTCCGCTCGAAGTTGAAGGCTCCTCGCATACTCCTCGCTACTGGCTTCTTAAAAGCAGTGAAGGTACAGTCGGTCTTAGTGTTAGTGTAGAGCACTACTGAATACTCGGTTGTAGAATTAACGCATGGGTGCTGGTAACTGAGAAGACAACAAAGCATGGAATTCTATGGACTCCTCTAGCCAATCTGCTCGTCTCGGTGTTTTAGAGGTACAAGCGGAGAGAGATGCACCAAACGCACCGCATGTGTCTGACTTCATGAACCAAAAGTAGGTAGACCCTATTTCTCTAGCTGCCATTAGACTTCTCTCAATGGCATCAATTCCGCTTGGTGTTAGTTCAAAGAGAAGTTGGCTTTTGGGTCACCAGCGGTCGGTCGGTTGGTGGGTCGGTCAGCACGCACTGACTTTGTGACTGAGCAGACGTTTGCGACCCTCGAGAAGGAGGTGAAATCCGATGTTTCGCAAGCCTTCACCATGCTGCGCAATGCAAGAAGTCTTTCACTCCTCACTCTTTGCTTTCCCAAGAATAAAACTAATACATTTAGGCATGAGGCAATGGAGGGAATTCTTTGATTTTTGGAGGTCGTTATTCCCACACTCGCAACACGTCACCCGTATCCTCTTTTCGGATGCGTATTGCTGAGATGCTGACTAAAATGAAACGGTAGATGACCATTACTTTGCATGAAGTGCTTCGCCATTAAGGGTTCAGTTTAGTTCAAGCGCCAACTTAGGTGGAAATGGATGCAACATAGGGACGGACTTTATTTGGTCGGGCTTCCATTGCGCCATGGCCAGGCATTTGTATTTGCTAGCCTTGAAGGCGATCTTCCAAACTTTTTGCGTTTTGCGTTCAGACAGACGTCTTGATCGTGGCACTTTTATTCAGTAGTGCGTGCTGGGTGCGGGGGTGCGTGCTGCGTGCGCGGTGCGGGGTGTGGGTGTAGGAGTGTGGGGCGGCCAGCATGGCCGACCTAAAGAAAATCTAAGAATACTAAGAAACTATTTCCTTAGAATCCTTAGTCTCCTTAGTCCTGGCCTAGGTCGGCCATGCTGGAAATAGTTTCTTAGTATTCTTAGATTTTCTTTAGGTCGGCCATGCTGGCCGCCCCACACCCCTACAACCACACCCCCGCACCGCGCGCGCAGCACGCACCCCGCACCCAGCACGCACTACTGAATAAAAGAAGAAGAAGAAGAAGGAAACAGCTAAAAGATATGAGGAAGCGTGCGTCTCTTTTTGCGTGGCCCCAGAGGTTTTCCCGGAAGAAGAAGAATAAGAAGACGAGGGGTAGTAGTTTTTGGAGAAGAATTTATTTACGTAAGGTAGTCATTGTTTCAATGGTATGGTTAGAACTGTACACCAAGTCTTCCAAATCAATAAAATGTTCGGCTCCTCGAACAGCAAATGGCAGGTCAGTGTAAAAGTGTACTTTGAATTCAGTCTCCATCATAATTGATCCATAAATGTTGACCTTGTTTGTACTCTCAGCCAAAGCGCCTACTTCAGGCATGGTGAGCACTAGCCAAGGCTGATCGCTAGTCGGAGGCTGCCAACCCGGCATGTAGTCACGCATGAATGAAGTCTTGTGACTGTCCATTGGCAATCTTTTCCATTTGAAAGCATCTTCCTTCTTTTCCTTTACGTAATTCCCAAAATAGTAACGCATAGGCGGATTACTAATTTTTCTGTAGTAGTTGTATTCTCCTTGCATTCCCAGCAATTGTGTGTCATTTATTTCATGAAAATGATTAAATGGACTGTATGCACTCCCATGCACCAAATAATGCGAATTGCGCGTGCTTCTTTCGAATTGAGTGAACTTGTGGGAAGCAGAAATGATTGCTACGCGGCGACGATTTCCAACCAGCCTCTGACACGACTTCATCTCATTGGTAAGGCACTTTAGATAAGGAAAAGAAGCATGCTTTGCTTGTTGTCAGCAAATTTATGTTGCTGTTAATCCACATCGAATAAAGTTGGACTGCTTATCGACGTGATTGTGAGAGAGGAGTTCGAAAGGCAAGTTTGCAGTCTCTTTAGACTGCAGTGACTTTGTTTCTTTCAAATAAATAGCATGTATGGTGTAGGTTTTTGATTGATCGTAACGAGAAGCCAAGAAGGCGATGAGGCAGACGGGCAGACAATTGGGCTTATGAGCGTTGAGAACTGGGTAGCTACATGGTAGGTGTGATGGAAATCAAGATCGTATGTGATGATACACTTTGGATGCGTGGAATGGAACTGAGGCCGATACTCAGAACAAGACTCGTAGTTGTGGAAATAAATGAGTTGAACGAACTTGGGCATATATGTGGGACTCGATACCTTGAGGAAAATGAGTAAGGTGGTGAGTGGAGAAGAGCTTATGCAGATGTTTGGAGATGCATGTCCTACGATAGTGGGGAAAGTGAACTGCAAGAACCTAGGGTGGGAGAATTAGGTTCTACAGTGGTAGAGGAGCTAAGCAGAATTGTTAATGAGGAGAACAGTAGGTTTTGAAATAATGGGGAGTACAATCAACGCTGAATTGTAAGGAGTGGGAGGGGGAACTATGGTGGTGAAGATGAACCTATTGCAACTTTGCTTTGCTCATTCCTTCACTCACCTTGCCCTGCTTTACTCAGCCTGTAACAAAGAGGTAGCTTCGCCTAAACTTGGGTGGCCATGAAAGGGTGTAATCACGACTTCCCATCCTCCACTCCGTTCCGTCTGCACCAGCCTTCATTCAGGTGACTGGTACCGGTGGCAATAGCGGCAGTCCTTTTATTCTTCAGTGCAATCAGAAGTGCGAGGATGAAGCTGGGGGAGATGAGGCGTGGACAAGTAGTCCCATTGCCATTTCTGGTACGCACAGCCTGCAGTATGGGAGAAGAGATTCTCGTCGCTCCACCCGATGGTCACATCCGTATATCACATCGAACGCCCGCTCACTAAATTCGAGTTCTTCCTCTTGCATATTTGTTCTCTTGGCGCTTATTTACGCACCCGTTGGCGTGCGCCAAAAATAATGCGATGAAGAAACAAACAAGGGAAAAATTCCTCAAGAAATAGGAGAAGAGCAGGAAGCAGTATTTGCGTCCAACTTAGCCCCATAATACCAGGTTTAATGTCACGAAGTATGCTCATCAACGGTTCAAGCCAACGCGGACAGCAACGATTTGAATAAATGTAGATAGAAGCGGAGATTTTGACATTTACTGCAGCGTGCTAGCATCAGGTTCTCGTAAAATAGTAAAATAATGGTGGATCCTTACTTGCGAATACCAATAGCTGATTGCGTGTCCACTGAGAATTGTCTGATGGATACCGAAGGGAGATGAGTGGGATTGGAAGAACACGAAACGAAATTCGGTGAAGAGAAAGTAAGGGCAGAGCTGATAGACGTTTCATCACGTAGAGAATAACACGCTAAGCATGGCTGATGCAGGTAGACGGTGACTATAAGAGAGAGACCATGCTAGTGAAAGCACCAATTTCCATTCGCAGTTGCACAGCCTCTGCAAGCACTTTATCACCTCCTGTCAATGTGGCTGCGTTGACGCTACAAGCTTACAATGTACTTCTAGTGAATGAATATGTTGTTGTGCAACTTGAAAACCGCGTATGCAACTTGCATAAAGCAGTTCAACGCCACGGCTGAAATGCTCGCGTGCTCCTACGAGGACACTTGCATTCTAACGTCACATGTCCACCTCCTTCCGCAAGCCAATGACAAGTGCTGTGGCCACACACGGCTGCATTGCCGGGAGCGATAGACGGTGAAGTGTGCACGTAATGCCACATGCACGATTCACAGAGAAAAATTTTCAGCTCTGGTGGACTTAACCCACCCCACGATCCAATGCCTTTGCCTCTTCAACCTAACTTCCTTCATCGCACCACTCAACCTTCGCCCCTTCACAACCCGGTGAAACGCGTTTTGTGCCTTCCCGTCCAAATACACAAAACGGAAGTTTGGACATATAGTTATAGCCAAGGGCTTTTGATTTTACAAACGAATGCCCGTTGGCCTTTACAAATGGGCGCTCTGGACAAAGGTGAGTAGCAGTAAAATGTTCATCAAACATAAGGGAGTGTAAATCGCTTATCTAATGAGTGCAGCGTAGTCGGCGTCCGAATGTTCAAGGGCTTCATTGAGGGGAAAATGAGTACTGTGCCAAAGTGTTGACTGGTATCGTGTGTTCCTCTTAAGGTAAATAAATTGTCCACAGAAAAGATGAGACTGCAGGTGATTGTGAACGGTTTGGCCAAGGCTTGAGTAGAATGGAACCAGTTGTTGTTGATTTGATAGAGGAATAGGCGAAGACTGTCTTTGCCTCTTGGCAACAGACCAAGCAGTCGGCAGAAACGGCATTTCAGAAATGCGACCACGTGTTTGCAATCCCTTCCTAGTTCCAAAATTTGTACGTGAGACTAATGCTAATTGCTTTTTAGATGAAAATAGAGCTGAAACAATATTGTATTGGCTGGCAGTGTTTCAAGACGCACTTCCCTCCTTCTTCATTTACGGCACTTCTAGCAAGGAGGCAGTTGCGGCAGCAGAATGACGCATCAGCCAAAACGGAACTCTTGTGGAAAAGTTGTTGTCTGAATAGTGTACAGCTGGCTTGCAATCCACTGTGGCAGTAAACAGATCTGCAGAAAGTAATGTTACATTTTGAGTAGGGGATGTGCTTTTTAGCAAACAAGATGCGTGTGTCAGGGAGGTGCGGAATGAGCTGATCTTGGGCGCAGCCATGTGCGATGGGGTTAACTATAACCGCGGTGAAGAACAATAATGGCTTAAAATGCACGTTGTGTAGTGACAAAGAGAACGGGGCTAAATGTTTGGAAGTGGACTTAACTGCAATAAATGTATTCTGCACTGACGAAGCTGTCTGCTCTCTTATGGCCTCTTATTAAGAGCAATGGATGCACTGATGAAAACGGGATTATGTTCGCTAAGCTAGGATGCTAATCCTCTTGCAGCACTTGGTTTTGGTGTTCGGGCTAGAGAATGGCCTCAAGCCTGCAATAGATCCCGGCAAATCTGGGATTCGTCATCGTTGGAGCAGTAACGCCTTGGCATGCAATAGGTGGCTCTCCTCCTCGCTCATCCTTAGTAGCCCTCATGGCTTTCACCCGGTCCGAAGCCAGTCCCCAAGATAATAACAGTGCAACCCTCATTGCGTCTAGGTACTGCTCGAAGTGGTGGCGGTACTCGCATTTTGTGTGTTCCCTGCTTCATTCTCAACTTAACTGAGCAATTTGGTGACGCTATTGTCAATCCAAATTCTTTAGCACAATCTCTTGCAGACGCAACAGAACAAATCACGCAGGGCTCTATTTTTCCAAATGGCCAATATTTCCTTTAAAAGAAAGCCGATTAAGGCTGGTCGGTGGACTGATAATAGTAATTAATGCAAGAAATACGCTGCTACACCAAGTCAAAAATAAGTCACTACCGTTTCGCAACCATCATCTTACTAATCTAGCAGAAGTCTTTCGCCTTCCTGCATACCATTAAGGAAATGCCAGTCGCCACATTGTACGCAGATCAAAATTCAAGAAACCCTCTTTTCGCAAGCGATTTATTCAAACAGTACACACACACACATTAGTAGGTCGGTTAGTTGGATACAGCCAGTCTACTTAAACCTGCCACTTCTTGCCTGCGGTCAGCCATCAATATCTTTACTTGCATTTCAGCTTAAGTGTAGCCTAGCTTTCGACAGACATCAATTGATGCAATACCTGAGTAAAGTGACAGTAGAGAATGGTTGAAGTCTTTCCACTGAAGATGGTAGAGGTCTCTGTCTGCCTTGCTGATTGCGAACGAAATAAGCGGACTCAAATAACAAGTGGAGTGGTTGAGTGGAGGCCTCACCAGTCTACGCAACGCAGTCTGTAATGAGGTGGAGTATGACTGAGACCACTAAGCGAAAATAGGGCAGTCTGACAGGCCTGAGCACTCATTATGGCAACGAGCTGTCAACGCGACGCGATTCGATTTCCGTTCACACTTGTCAATCGGCCAATCAGACGCATTGCCTGAGCGGTGTTCAGCACGGACCAATGCCCTTTGACATGAGGTCAACCCTCTTGTATATATAGTCAGCCGTTCGGAGTTCCATATCTGTAGTGGTGATAGTTGGACAAATGCAGAAAAGGAACATGAAACGGACTCTTGATCAAGCATTTACCACCCCAACCTCCTCAACCCACTCTCACGCCTCCTCGGCCGCATGTAGCAGTTAGGTCCATACGAATAATGAAGAATGGCAAACGGTTGCCACTGACAATCCACTAAAATTAAGGCTGGCAAAGGTGGTGGGCAAACAACACCATAAAAAGTGTAAGTTAATCTTCTCTCTTTTGATTTTCTGTCTTCATGCTCGCTTTGTCACGTCCTATATTCCCAAGACTAGTTCGTAGAGGTTAGGTAGGATCAAACGTAGCCAAGATTTGCATTTATGTACTCTGTACTCGAGCTGTTCCTCGTCAGTTGCGCGTTGCCAATCTTGGTGCAAGTTGCACTGACTGAGCTCCTCACAGCTTGAATATCTGTGCCACACATGGTATCTGTGCTGCATTTATGCATGTGCATGACTTCTGCCATTCCAACCTCCACCACTCCCTCATTTTCTTCAAAGTGGACCAGCCACAGCCTGAATTAACGGCAACAGTCGGTGATGGCTGCGTATCAACAAAATCGTCCGCAACCTCCGCGTGCACCTCGGTGTCAGAGCCATCACCGTCCTCTTCAAGAACCAAATTGCACGAGCCTAAGCGACGGACGGAGGTGCTGGATGATATCGACAGGATGAATCGACGAAAGCTGGCCAAGAATGGCGTGTTCAAAATGTGTAAGTGAAGTTCTTGCTCTCTTTGTCACCCTCAATAGCGAATTCACGTGCTTGCAGCGAGTCGCGTCCGCGTCGATCATTCAGAGTAGCTTGGTTCTCATTTCAGTCACCAAGGCAACTCTCGTAGCACTTAGGTGCAAGCGCCTCACATGTAGGTTTAACGCTAAGTTGGACGCGATTTCCCATTTCCAATTCGACGCTTGCAGAATAGCATTATTACCTCTTCGTAACCACGTCAAAATCATGTATAATTTCACAGCGCTCCATAAACAGCTCAAAAGTAGAGATATGCACCTACACCACTCAGAGACTAGTTGCCAGTCGAGTTTTTGCTGTGATGAGGGTGCCGTATAGCCTTCAATTGTGGTTAGTGTGAGAATCTTGTTGCATTTTGTAGTTCAACAACGAAGGGCTGCAGCCGCTCCTTCCCGACGACGTAATACATAGCGACCGAAAGTTGGCGGGCAGCTATAGCAATCTGATGATGTATCCCATCACAATAACAATCTCCTTTCCCTTTTGTATAGACCATTGCATTTTAATAATGAGAGTAGTCATGCTGCTTTTCTCTTCATAGAGGACATACGGGCTGGTGTCTAGAGTCTAATTGCTCATTCTGTGTGCCAAACTAACAGCATCATATTTAAATGGGCTACCTGCCATTTAGTGGATGACATTGGTTCATACATCACCGTGGAACGAGCATTTCACGTTGTCATAAGCACATGCGGAGGAATGCTGGGAGGTCACCGAATTGACCGCAGCTCAAATGTTCCTACTAAGCATGCCTTCGCAACGTTTGACTGCATTGAATCGCACAGTTGAACAATTGAGAGTGGAAGAAGTAGAAGAAGATTATGCAATTAACTTGACCTCAAAGTGCACTAGCAACACCCATTTCTCTTTTGGATTAGCATATTCCCAAACATAGCCCGAGTAGTAGGACTGCTGCACAGAGGCTACAGAAGCAGCGTGCTTGTGAATGTTCCATTTACAAGAGACCTAGTGAGTTAGCAGCTTATGCGAAGTAAGATGAAGTTGAAGTCGAATCCATATAATCATTAGCGAGAATAACAAGGGGCTGTATTTAAGCTCCACTTTCCAGTTGCTTCGATGCCGCCCTTCACGCCAATACCTTTAGTGTAGGTGTAATCGTCTTTCGTTTTGCTGATCAATCAGTTTCTCAACAGATACGACTTGTCAGAGGCGTAAGGATGACTTGTGGCACAACATGGTAGTGGTTGGCGCAGCAGCTGCATCGTTAACCACCCTGGGTACGCAAGTCTTTCTTACTTATCCCAAAGGCATAGGCTTTTGCAAAATCACGTTGCCTCTGATTTATCCTCGCATTCTCTGAATCAATTGACAGTAGTTGAAGGGTGTGACTGAGATCAGCCAAACACCTACCAGTGGTCTAACTCTGCTCGCTTCCAGAGCCTACTCTTCAAACTGGCAACTTCTGCTTTGGTGCGAATTCGATACCGCATTTTTGCATTCAGATGTACCAGATAAGTAGTGACAAAATAACATCCTACAGCGCAAATTCACCCTGTCATCATGACTTGCCTAACTAAAAGGCATTTAGCAGAGACCAATTCCAATTTCAAAAACTTATTTTGACTCCGTTCGCCACTCGCATTAAATTGTCAAACAACATTGCGCACATTCACCACAGACTACTTCAACGCGTAAGGCCTTCAACCAGGTGGCGTTGGAAGGAAACGATAATTTGAATATTTTTATTTTTAATGGACCTGTTTCGCTGCCATCTATCACGTGGTCATGGCAATGTCCTCAAAGCCTTTACAAGGGAATTGAGCATGTCATCCCGTTCATGTATGTCTTTTTGTGAAATCGCCCCCCCCTCCCCTCCCTCCCCTCCTCTCGCCTGCCCTAGCTACCGAGATGAGGTCAACTCAAATCCAGGTGTGAGACAGCAGTGCGCACGCGCCCAAACGGCAAACGCGACAGATGTTGGCAGGCACGCTAACAGTTTCTTAGGTCAAAATACGTGTAAAGATGCCATCACTCGCGATGACTGTCATTAATATTGAGCACTCCAAACCAGCTGACGCACTCCTTACTTGTACTAATATCTGTAGAATCGAGCGCCAATATCGGCTGGTATTGTAGCGAAATGCAACATGGTGAGCCCACAGGTGAGGCCATTAGCATAGTAGTTGATCGACAAATTAATGGATTTTGCACAATCTACCCCGATGAGACAGACCATTTCTGATTCAAGCACTGTGTGTAGCATTGCATTATTAATAAGTAAAGACACGATAAGAATTGTGATGAAATGCAATCATCGAGTATTACTAGGCGCAGTCTTCGGTTACGGGTAAACGCGCGTTTAAAACCATCGGTGCGATTTTACTCAATCTGTGGGGTTGGTGGTAGTTCCACAGGACCAATGCTATCACGCCATATTCAAGCATGATCCGTCATCAACCGCTGTTCCGAAATCAAAGGCACCAGCCTTGTTGTTTGTGCCTCATCCTCGACAAACCTCTCTTCTGGAAGTCAATTCGTTCCCACTGTTGCGAGCGCGTTGTCGAAAATTGTGGAAAGCCTACCCATACCACCGCTGGTGATCAGTAGCTTCGTTAGCAACAGTGCACAACTTCATCACAGACATAAGAAGAGCAAGTGCTCAGTTGCAAATACAGCCAACAGCAGTGTTGATAGGAAAATGTGGCAATGATTGGCGATGCCATGGCCGATCGTTCATCAACGTGGCGGGATTGGAGGTGGAGTAGGCCGCTGAGCGATTAAAAGCGGGGCGAAACCGAAATAAATCAAAGAGTGATAATGGGAGGAGGAAGAATAGAGTTGAGGATCAAATTAGTGAGTGTGAGCTCAACTAGCCCTCTCATTCCTCTCTTCACGGGTACAAATGACTATGTTAATGCGTGCGATTGATGAAGGAATGGATAGGAGAGGGGTAGAACACACGAAAGTTGGTGGCAAATGCAATACGATGACTCGTCTCCATCCCCTCAAGTTTCTCAGTCTTCTCGACTCCAGCATCAGTCTGCATTTAGAAATCTGTTTGGATCTCAGTTTGAGTCCCTGATAGCCGCCACTCTGTTGAGCTATGGCTGTAGCCAATTCCCCAACCACAGCCAAACCTTCACAGTTCCTCAAGCGCAATGCGTATAAATTTGTGTTCTGTTTAACAAATGGTGGCGCTTTGCCTAAAATAAACACTTGGAAGGAATGCGGGCGATTAGGATTAGCTGGTGCCTCCCTTCCACTCACAAACAAAGCACAATTCCTCTCATGAAAAGTACTGCAGATGTAACGAAACCTGGCTTCCCTTACAAGAGCAGCAGTAGCCTACCGGTGCAATGGATGGCAGTGATCGCGACAATGTCCAAGGCTGCAGACACTCCCATCCGAATCAAAGCGTAGCAGTAAATGTTGACGAAGGAAAGCACATAGACGAATGAACGCAATAGTTGCATATTTAAGAGTTCGCTATGTACATTTGTCAACACCGAAGTGCCGGTTGAACCAGCACGCTCTCTCGCGCCTCCGATTGGCCTTCACTCTATGCGCCAGTACAAGTTGCACGAAGTGAGCCCTGATGTGACAGACTCTAAGTTGGTGTTTTAGACAAGGCAAGAGGACTCGACTTTACGCAAACCCTTTTTCATAAGAAATGGAATAAAACCTGTAAAGACTGCTTCAATGCAACAAGATTTATCCACTTTCGCCTCAGAAACCGAGTTGCAAGGCACAGCACATCGATGCTTAAGCCTCAGAATGTATGAGCTGCACAGTATTTGAGAATGGAAACTGATTCACTTGCAGAGCTCATTTCTATGAACTGGTTGTTGCAAATGCATTCTGTCAATTCAATGTGTCTCATTTTGCACCGAATCGCACCTTACACAACAGACGTAGGATCATTAAATGTGACACCATTATCCCCTACTCCTCTCGTGCCGTTATCTCTGATACGAATGCTTCACATTGCCCATTTACTTGGTTGTAGACTCAACTGAGTTAGCACAACCTACTGTCACTTCCCCGAGTCCTGTGGATTGAGTAAGGAAGATGATAGGATTCCCACTTGTGCAAATGCGAATTCCCTGCTTGATATACCTTGCCATGATCAAGACGTCTGTCTGAACGCAGAACGCAAAAAGTTTGGAAGATCGCCTTCAAGGCTAGCAAATACAAATGCCTGGCCACGGCGCAATGGAAGCCCGACCAAATAAAGTCCGTCCCTATGTTGCATCCATTTCTACCCAAGTTGGCGTTTGAACTAAACTGAACCCTTAATGGCGAAGCACTTCATGCAAAGTGATGATCATCTACCGTTTCATTTTAGTCAGCATCTCAGCAATACGCATCCGAAAAGAGGATCCGGGTGACGTGTTGCGAGTGTGGGAATAACGACCTCTAAAAATCAAAGAATACCATCCATTGCCTCATGCTTAAATGCATTAGTTTTATTCTTGGGAAAGCAAAGAGTGAGGAGTGAAAGACTTCTTGCATTGTGCAGCATGGTGAAGGCTTGCAAAACATCGGATTTCACCTCCGTCTCAAGGGTCGCAAGCGTCTGCTCAGTCACAAAGTCAGTGCGTGCTGACCGACCCACCGACCGACCGCCTTCCCTGCACCTCACTGCCCACTGCCAATTGACTTGCTCTCTTCAGTTCCCTAAAACGGCATCCTAGCTCTCAGCATTTCGGAGCTGTCAAACTACTAGAACGCTCTGCCACGTAGGTAACCAGGGAAGCAATAACTCCTACATTATGATTTTTGAAAGGCTCATGGGTGCAAATCGGTGGACTTATGTGGATCGCGGTTTACCCAGCTAATCGAAACACCCTCGAAGTTGAGTTTATCGGGCAATGTATATGGAATCCGTATTCATGGCTATGCTGTTAATTGGAAGACCCCACACGGCCAGGCAAGCGTCCAAACAAAGTGCAAACAACGTGCAATTTTACTCTGTCTGCTTTATAGCTTTGTGTTTATCTCTAATCCTGTTTAAGCAGATTGATAAGCATTAAGGCAGATTTTAAAATTTGAAGTGTTTTGAAGTAGCTTAATTCAAATGCGTTGATGCCTCCTTAATTTATTCTAAATTAACTTGGCCATTTCTGGTGCGATATTTGTTGAACATAACTTTGTAAGAAATTGTGTCACTAAACTATCTACGGCGATTGCTCCTGCAAGAATTACTAAAATGGATCTTGATAGTCATTATGAGCTAAGCGGTGTCCTAAAGTTTACTGGTACCTGGAAGTGCGATACTGCTCACGACACTTGAATCGGTGATGAAGATGTCAGCTGCGAGACGCTTCGTCAGCATGCAATTTGAATTAAGTAAGTCCTTAATAAAAGCAGAATACCAGCTACGAACAAATTGTCAGCATTTCTGAGGCCATGGCAGGCGAAAGGCACTTCATGTGGTAGCCATGAACGGAATTGCTAATGACTATCTATCTATCTATCTATCTAGAGACTTGAAAGTGGGTGTCTCCTAAGCCTGGGGATTGCGTTTTACCCCTTGATCAGCGGAATAACCGCGACTGTTGCTTTGTGTGTTGTGTCTCCAGGCAAAGATGGGGTTTCCTGGATTGCATCGGCACATACTACAAAAGTGAAGTGCAGAAGTTGCTTCCGCCCCGAGGCACTGGAGGCTCGCACAACAAGGCATACAGAGAACAGTTAAATGTTGGACATGGCCGGAAGAAAATGACATTTCTGTTCCCACAATTCAGTCCTCTTCCTTTGCAAACGCTTTATCATAAGCTTGAATTAGCATTGTTGCAATGTGTGGTGATGGGTTCCACTACGCCTGAAATCAGTTTGGTGACTGAACACAAGCTGTAGGATGGTGAATGTGTCTCACTACTGATGGGTGCATAAGCGAATGCTCAATTGGGCCAGCAGAGCTCTTGATCGCAGGTTTCACTGTCCTGGCTCATCTCCTCTATCCTCAATCCCATTCATCACATTCGACCATACTGGCATGCTAACAGGCACCTGACCATCCACGGTGAGACTGCATGTGTGGCAAGTCCAATTTGTGAAGGTCTTGAAAGGGACAGTGCATAAACTGCTTTCCTGCCTGCATTCTTCTAAGCTCGCCTTACAGAGCACCAATTCAATGCTTTAAAACAGACCATCCTTTTCGCGCAGCATCTAATCTCTGCTGTCGCCCTCCAACCACCATTTCATTGGGTGGCGCACACGTTGACCAACCACGACTCAAGAAGGAACGCTCCAATGCAAATTATTGCAAAGCCTTACTAGGCGTTAGTTTTGGGATTCTGGATGCCAACAATTTGAAGGAGATTCATCTGCATCGGTTATTTGCATCATCTGGTTTAGATTGGCAAGTAAATCATGTGCTGTTTGCATCACAGCTGCATGATCCTTGCTAGCCAAGTATTTCTTTGCGTACGCGATTTTCGCACCATTCTCAACCAATAGTCTTTTAAAAATTGTGCGAATTGAGACATCAGTCACGGTGGTGCTGCTGCCGTGGCCGATATCCTGCTAAGTAGCAATTCGAAATTTAACATCTCCCGTCAATAAATGCACCCACCACTTGCATTTCAGCGACATTAATGGATGCACACGCTTCTCTTAGTTTGCATGCATCCTCCTGCAACCCTCTCTCACCGCAGACAACAGCAGTGATTCGGTCCATTGGAAAATGATGTAGGAATCACGATAGCAGAGGTTAGAGCAAAGCGCAGCAAATAAATACTTGTTTGAATAGATTCAAATTGCCTTATCGGCCCTATCACCGTTTCAGCTCTCAAGAAACTTTACCATGCCACGGTCTCTATTCTGATCACCCGCAGAGGAGCAGACTACGGTTCTGCTGATGTGGGTCCATTGTTTCACTTTGAATGGCAAGGTAAAATGGGTTCTCGTACGTGCACACTGGCATGTACCCACAATCCACACTTCTGTTTAAGTGGTGCTGCACTTAGGGATGGGATTTAACTGCCGTCCTTAGTATTTTGCTTACAAATCCGAAGAATGGCTTTGGGCTCTTTACTACAAAGCACTGTACACTAGGAACACGCTTTTCTGTATTGTCTATGGAATTAGTGCATGTGGAAACAACTGCCGGACGACCTCATGCGTGGGTGGAACCACGGTACTACGTGAATAAGAGGTGAGATTATAAGATCATTGATTATGTTGTGCATTGTTCCTTACCACTTTCCACCATGTCACATTTGCTTTTGACGCAGTTCAAGTGCAGCAACACGCATTGCTGAAGGGGTGCTGCTGGATGAGGTTAATGTTGGAACAGAAATTTGCAGTGGCAAGCTGGACTTGCCTGCTTGTGTGCATCAAATGCGTAGACATGCGAGTCTGTCTGCGAGAACTCTCCTTGCTTTGCACACCATCACAAAGTGAGCTTTATTTATTTATATGGTTCCCAAACACTAGGGACCTCTCTGAGGATGCACAGAGATGGCCGATTGTCCACATCTTCTACTTTGTACACACGCACCGTCTTCCAGTTGCCTCTTTGATGCTCGGTTCTTTTCCAACCCTGATTAAGGACAAGAACATACTTTGGTTGTCCTTTGGTTGGCAATCCGACTTCGCTCGCACTTTGCGCCTAGTGGCGGAACATGGTCGACCTGCACATTATCGTCCTCATGAAAAGGTTTTGATGGAGTTGACTATCTGTCTTTTGGATACCTCAAGTGTCCTCCATTCTGCTACGACTTTTGTGATTGCAAGTGGCTGCCTTGTGAAGCGCTACTCCCTACTTACAAGTAGCACTTCACACCAAATATTTGCGCCTCTGTTCTGCAGGCGGCAGAATGATTCAAGCGGTGTAAATGGAAAGGGCATGCGCTTCTAGCCTTCCTACTATTCAAATTGAAATAAAACCTTTCATGGGTGGCATTTTGTGCGCATTGCTGTATTCTGAGAGAGGCATTGATGTCATTTTACAAAGAGACATAAATGAAGGAGGAAAGATGTGGGTGAGGAGTACCGGCTTGTCGTTGATCGAATGAGGTGTTGTCAGCACTCACGCTAACATCAATGCGATCACCTATGCCACCAGCCACAAAGCGAACACTATCCCATGCATTAATTCAAATGCGCTCACCATGACATAGGAGCGAATTCGGGGCACGAAGTGGCTGCTGATCTGTCATTGCTGAGTAACTACATGCACAGCCATTGGGCTCCTGAAGAGCCTTGCAGCGAAGGAGGGAAAGAGGACGAGAGAGAATGTATGTAGGAAAGGATGGAAAATGCCCAGGTTCTTATGACTGCCTGTCCGTCTCTCCCCATAATTCTGTCCATCTACATTCTAGAGGCTCAACTGACCCACTGATCACTGGCCGCAATTCATTGGCGTTAGGAAGCCGCACATGCGGTCGGATCTATCCCAAAGGCTTTCTCATTCAGTTGCGCAAATGACTAGGTTTGTTTTGGTACAGGTCCAAGTGTTAAGTGTTGATAGTTTACGTTCAAACGTCCGTACCAGAATAGTGGAAAATGTGCAAAAGCAAAGCATGAATTCTAGGAATGACTGCAGCCTCTAGAAATGATCCTGTGGTTGTTTGTTCATTTCTACAGGCTTCAGTGTTACTCCAGTCCCACGATTTAGCAGTGATTACTTCTTCACTACCAATTCTTAACGTTTGTAAGAGCTTAACGTCTTTTCACTTCATCTTCATTGGCTCATATGGAGCAGAGACATGCTGGGAGTGAAAAGACAACTCCTCGAAGGCCAAGACAACTCAAGAACTACGAAGGCACCGAGATCACACTGCCACCAACTGGTCAGTAAACCGGTCATCAGACATGAATTTGTATGTTCCACCCCTCCTCATGCATTTGCACACATCCACAGTGATGTAGGCACTGCTGACCTGTTTCGGCAAAGCAGTAGCTAGTTTGTTAGGAGGGGGGAAGGACCCTCGCACAGCACTGTTAATTTTAGGTTTTTGTGCATCTAAAACACACCTACTTTACGCCAGTTCTTGCACCAACCAGCGAAGCAAGTCGCCTAATCGGACGTCACTGTCGATCTCTTCTGACAACGCTTCAATACCTTTCGTGACTGAGGGTCCACTGCACGGAGGGAATACAGGACATTTTGATTTCCCTCGAACAACAAACAAAGGGATCGGATTTGCTTCCTACCATCCCTTTCATGTGTTTTTGCGATGGCGTGGCCGATCGACGGAGATTATACGGAGCACCGCATAGGTAATCCAACGCACAAGTCTCGTGCAAAGTTACAGTCAACCTCAACTATCCTCCATTTATGCTCCGCCGTCCTGCCCTCACACATCACATATTCTCTCAGTGCAAACCCCTCTGAAGTGCACGCCACACAATCTCGTCACCAAAGCCTACACACAAGAATTAATGGCTTTATTGACCACACAAGCACAGCGACTTCTAAGAGGAACAACGCAGTCATTACTGAAACGATCTTTCACAATGCTATGCCTTGTTATACTTTGAAATGGAGGTGTTAGGGGTTCATAAGGAGGAAGTTCTTTAACCGGCAGTCAATTGGCTTGCGGCAAATGCAGAAGTGACCTGACTGCGACCAAACAGTGGTCCGGGTTGACCTGTTCTACAACCAACCACCATGTGATTCATTATTTGCCTTTCCACTGCTTGATTTGAGCACGTCAAAAGCAAAAAGTGACTTGTAGGGGAAAGGGTCATCGCATTTGCCTCTACAAATTCCTAATCGCAACTCACGTAAGAACGCGGCTGCTACGGGTGAGCAGACAGAGTACTGAGCGGTGTAATCAGTCTAAATTTGCTGCTGTCCATTTCAGTGATTCCAGCACGGCATCCCATCTTATGAACAAATTGACGTCTTCAACTCACCCCTTGCAAGCGTGCTAGGCACTCTTCTTCTTAAGGAGTGGACTTAGACCTTTTGGCACCTACTTGCTCAATTTGTACACTACGTCTCCTACCTCGTTGCCGATTTCACCTCGGCACACTGCTCTCCCAGACTTGTCACCCGGAGGGACGATCCGGCACTGCATCGCTTGTCGGCAGTGGTGAGAAAGAAATATCACATGTGCGTAATTTATGCAGTTAATACAGTCAAATGCTGTCACAATTATTTGCTGTCTAGCATGATAGGGTTTTGCGCAATACCGTTAGCCTTCAAAGCGGTTGACACAGGAGAGGATAGTTATGCACAGGTTGTGTTGAAATAGCAATGGGATTGTAAGGGTCGTGGTGAACAGAACCTCAGAGTATTCTCGATGCATCGGTGAATGCATGCATCCTCATGAAATGCCCAGTGACCCTAGCATTCATGTTGTTAATAGTCCTTTCCACTGTCTGAACCCCTTTATATTGGAGCTCTGGATTCTCAGCGAGCACATTCAGCTAAATATGCTAGACGGCAGCAAACTACTACATCCGCGATCGTGTGATTCTTCCACCTCTCAACTTTGTTAGTGTAAGTTCCCAAGAAGAAAATCACCCTTCTCGATTTCAAGTCATTCCCCACGGATAAGCAGCAGCATGCTGACACGCATGAATGCTTGAACACCACCACCACCACCACAGGCAAGGAGTGATAATTAGTGCAGTCTGTTTTGGACCGCCAACGCAGGCTAGAACCGGGAATCAGCTGCATGGTGTGATGAATGTCAGACATGACTGCTATGCCGATGCCAGTAATAGCGAGGGTAGTGATAGCGACAGTGAAGTTGCGTTTTGCGACAGACTCGTGCACCTCCCATTCACTTGGAAGGGTGTTGTGATGGCACCCTTCTGGCATGCTGACATGTTTCATGCATGCGGTCGATGAGCGGTGTAAAGTTGTTTCCCACAAAACTACTCACAGGAGACCATCAACCTACGTGCGTACATCTATGTCCACATGCACGATGTGATTGCGCGCCAGGCGTGGTTTATCTTGGCTGACTGCCGAAGACTGGGTCAATCATCGCTATAAGGGCATTCGGTATTATGCCAATAACTTCCATAGAGAAATTTGCAGCTGAGATGCAAAGCCAACTGCTTACATCACTCTTGTTGAGATACAACGTCATCTCACTGTAATTAAAATTTTGTGTTCTTCTGTTCAAGGATCTTTAAATCACATCGCATGATGTAGTCATCGGTAGGGGAAAGCGACGATATGGTGAGTCAGAACAGAAAATTGGATATGGAAAATAGTAGCTACTCATCTTCATCAAGGCGTTTGTGGAGCCAAACGCCAAGACAGCCCAGCAAATAAGTGTCTCCCGATGCTCCAAGTCTGCTATTCACTTGATAAAGCGGTATTGTAAGACTATTCGAGTGAAGAGGTCGTATGTCTGTACCACTCCTGAATCAGCAGCGCATTTGGATGGTCCGAACCAGTCGTGTTCGTTGCGTGTTGCACTCTGACCGGCGGTGCTGATGAATGGGATCCATTGTCAGTCAGTGCATAGTAACACTTAGGTGAAAACCTAGTGGCATAAGTGACTGCCAACGACTGTGCGATGCCGATCCATGACTAAAATGAAATTATGCAAAAATATAGACCAAGCAGGGATTCTAGGGAATAAAATCAACAAAACGTGCAAAAAGCACTTTTAGTTGTTCACAATAATACATATGTACATCTACGAATGATTTTTCCGAAGGCGATTTAGCAAATGTAGATAATAAATTTGCGTTGCTTGTATCTACTTCGCTCAAGTGACTGCATAGTAGGCGAAATGAGAGGTGGATCCACGCCACTCATGAGAGAAATTGCCCATGTTACCACAGAGCTGGTGAGCTGAGAGGAGGAAATTTGCTACACGCGCATCGGTTCCGCTACTTGAAATACAGAGTAGGAGAACTGAGGGGAGAACTTCCGCTATTCATTGCGAAAATTGCCCATGTTGAGGCACAGCTGGTGGAATAGGACGAATAATTTGCCTCATGCAATTGCAGAGCTCAAGTATCGTGAGGCGGACTCCTTCCATTCATCAAAGCAGCTTTCCATACTAGCAGAGGGCCGGTAAAATGAGGATAGAAATCTTGCATTTCATGCATCGATGAGAGGACGATATACGCTATTCATTGCAAAATCGCCAATAAGCCAACAGAGTTGGTGGAATGAGAAGAGGAAACCCACTATCCATGCACTAATTCTGCTCACGTAGCTTCAGAATTGACGAAATCGGAGCAAATGTTTTGCCATCACTTCGTCCATTCTCCTCATTTCATTCTGGAGTTAGCGGAATTTGGCATTTTCCGAATCGATTTCGCTCCTCCAACTGTGGAGTTGGCGAATGTGGAGGAGACATTTTGCTTTGCGCGCATGCAATTGGCCTACGACTCTGCTTTGCTTGCACCTCTGTTGCTGCTGTTGCTGCCTCTTGCTCGACTGACAGCAGTAATTCTGCTTTACTTGCCTCGATTTTGCCAAAGATTTTTCTGTCACTTGGAAACAAAATTAGATTTCTTAATTTTCGCCCTCAGTATTTGAAATTTTTGCCTAAACATTTTGTGAGAACTTGCCAAGTATCTTTTCCACAATGCGTAAAGTCATCACTTTCCTCCATAATTTCCGCCTTTTCCCATCCGAAACTCCTTCTCTGTGTTCATTGCTTTGATTTCGCTCATTCGACTTTTCTTATGCAGCATCATGCGCAGTTGACTCAGTCATGAACTCGTGTGAATTATCACTTGTGTTAGGATTTATCATCTCTTCCCAGTCCTGCACATCTTCTCCCGGTTGGTTTTTAAGACTGTCCACATGAGCCATACATTCGGCTGATTTCGCATGCGGTGGAATGACCTAAGTAAGGAAATCACACACCCAATTTAGGCTTAGGCAACGCACACGCGTTTTGTCCCACTGGAAATCATTTTGCAATTATGCCTATTAATGTTTCAAATGGTGTAGTCGTTCACCGAGTAAATGTCGAGGCATCATGTTAGGGTCCAAGCCACTTCGCCTCCGTGAGCCCCTTTCTACAAACTCGTATGGTATCTAATGAGACGTCCTGCATGGAATCCCTTTGAGTTACGGAAATCACTGTATCCATAAGGAGTGGCTGCCGTAAGTAAAAAGGGCCAGAAGAGAAAGAATACGGAGAATTGCGCGAAGAGATTAGGCTTTGACATAGAAAGTGCATTTGAAGGTAATGCAGAGGAGTGGTGAAGGTAAGGAAAGACAGCGTTTAGATCTGTGATCTGTCGCCTACAGACTTAACAAAGACGCCCCTTCGTTGTGACAAAAGCTACTTCAAGGGATTGTGGAAGTTTCGCTTGTTGCTGTTGCTGTATGCACACTGTCCATCGACATGAATGAGGAACTCGCCCACTACGCGTGAGTGCATTCGAAAGCATTCATGCCCTAAAAGAAGACATTTTGGAAGGAGTCATTTGATTTGTTTATTCCTTCCCTGTCCCCGTGACACTGGGCATGAAGCATCATAACAAGCTTGTTAGGGTGTGTTTCCACCGTAGTGGGATTCAAGATGTCAACAACATAAACAGACCCTAGAAGTAATCAGCATTTAATGCGTTATTTCCCGTACCTCACTAAATAAATCTGCTTTGACCGACGACTCGACGTCCAGGCATTGACACGCATTCCAAATAAAAGATGTTTTTATTCCTCAACTCAGTCCTCTTCACGGAAGAAACTTCGAATCCAGCCATAATTGCTGGGAGGGTTTGGTGGTATCGCTGTCAAGCATCTCCTCTGTCGCATGGAATTTCCACTTCTCAGCCACTTTGGCAAAGTAATCTAGCACAATCAGAATGCATGCAGTTTCTGTGCAGGGACCACTGCTGACACTGATTGGGATGGTGGTGATGCATTCTCAACGTGGGTAGTCTTGACCCCCATGTAAGTGTTGTTGCTGCAAGGGAAGCGTGAGTATTCCTTCACTCTACTCTTAAAAGGGGAACGCTACTCCGAACTACGGAATCGTACATTGTCTTTCAATCGACTGCATCAAGTCTCCTCAGAATTTGGAACATATAATACTATGTTCCAATGTTTGAAGCACTATCTTGATGTCAGGCTCTTGGGAAGCCCATATTTGGAGGCTTCTGCTTGCACATCTTCGCTCCAGAGGCCTTTCGGCACTCACTGGCTGGCAACCCCAACATACAGCATTCGTCATACAGGTGGCGGTTCCGCATTCGCATGCCACACCTGACTTCTGTTGCAATGGAAACTTTTGTCACAACAAACCAACACTTAATGAGGACGCTGCATTGAGCCGCCATTGGGGGCTGCGCATGTACTTGCGTCTGTTCAACTTCGAATTTCCGTTGATTATTACCTCCCAAAAATTCTGTATTGCCGCTGTTCATCATAAAAATGAGTGTCCAACTGTCCAAGTCGCAACTGTGATGGAGGGATGTTCTGCTTGAGAGTATCGAGCTGTAAAACATAGATGGTTGGCTTGATGGAAATGTCCAGGCATCATGACCGAGTCCAAAGTAGATCAACTGTCACGTCATTCGCAGGTTGATTAACTCGGTTAAAATAGCAAACGCTAGATGGTCGGCAGTTTTGTAAAGTCATCTCAGGCCAACGTCTGCAGGAGTAACCTAGGAATAGTGCTTTCTTATACCTTCACTGGATGTAACTCGGCCTCATTAAGTTAATAGTGGAGTGCGCCCATCAAGTAGTGATGGTGTTACAAGCGCGCAACCATAATAATTTCTGTCAGTTGCATAGACAAAGGATTCCTTCATAAAATGTGAGTCTTCGACAGCGCCTAAAACTTCTAAATTATTGTGGAGCTTTTGACCATCCAGTGACCCTGACTTACTGTCGGTGGCTGATGATGAAACTAGCAGACATACTTCATTTCGCCGAGCCTTTATTGCACCATGGTCCAGCGTCCGTAATTGCTGACCGCGATGGGAATATGCTTAACTTCTTGGAATTTGCGTTCAGACAGACCTCTCGATTGTGTCAAGGTACATCACACAGGAATTCGCATTAGTACGAAACGGAATTCAATCGTGTTCCTTACCCAAACCACAGGACCCTATGAAGTTTCTGGTAAGTCGTTATGTCTCAGTCGCGCCTAAGATCAAAGCGAAGCAAAGGGGTGGGTAAATGGAGAATGTGAAGCCTTTGCATCTGAGACAAAGGCACGAGAAGAGTAAGGAAACATGGTGTCAAACTTGATGACCAAACGCCGAAGATGGAGTCAATGTCAGTCTGCTTTGAAAGGTACAAATCAGTGCAAAATGAGGCACATTAAGTTGATTGGATTTGTCTACTAAAATGGGGTCAAGATCGCGAGCTCTGTCTTTTAAGGAAGAACGGCTCAAAACCGCAATTAAAGGCGGCTTCTACTTTCAAATATTGTGTAGACTGCAAACACTGAGGCGCAGGCACTGATGTGCTGAATTCCATAACTCGGGTTCAGAAGCGAAAATTCAAAGATCATGTTTCACTGATGCAGTCTTTGCAGCTTCAAGATGACTCATTGGAATTTGGAATTTGTGTAATATCGAGTCTAAACTACTACTCGTATCCGCTTTCTGGGTAGAAGGCACTGCAAATGATGCCACCAAGTCCGTCTCGTTCCAGGTGGAGATCTGTACTGCTTTCGGGGTGGTCCTGATATGAAGATCGCTGTTCGAGTTTATTCCTCGTGGAAGTCACAGGGCAAGCAACCATCGCCTCGACTGGAGCAAGTTGAGATTTGGACATACGGTGGGTTGACCGGTCACTCTGACAGCCCCACTTGTCTTACGCCAGGTCATCTAAATCATGCAACTCGTCCAACTCTCCAAAAGGCGGTGCAGAGCTATGCTGCGTTAAATCTGTTAGTGGACACAGGGTCTAGTGCTGCTCTGTCCCTGGGTGATCTCCTCTTCCACCTCAGACAGAGCCGATGTAAGTATTCCTGATGTGGAGTAAGTGCATGCAGAGTTCATTGGGACTTCGATAGGTACGTGGTGAGGGAGAGAAGGAGGACGAGAGAGAAGGGGGGAGGACTGGAGCGACAGAGAATTCCTAAGCAAGAATGACTACCTGTCCGTGTGTCCCATAATTTGGCTATTTACACCCTTGTGACTTGGCGCGATGGGTGTGGCTATCTTGCTATCCATGCATCGAGCTGTCCCCAAAGACTTCAAGTTGGGCAAAGTGAGGGGAGATCTGTCGTTATTTGTGGGCTGATTTCGCTCATTGAAATGCCGACCGGTGAGTTGGGCAAATAAATTTTGCAATTCATACCTTTATTTTGCTCATATTTCTTTGGATTTGGCCAAATTATTAGAGAAATGCTGTTATTCATAAACAGATGTTGCTAATGAGAACGCAGATGTTGCAAATGGGGAGCATAACTGTTGTAACTCATAAATGATGAAGCAAAGCTGTTGTTGTTGGCGTATACCTTGCTATTCATGCATCGGTTTTGAGTAATTCTAATCCAATTTAGTGTGTTTGGCAGAGAAACATTGCTATCCACGCAGCGACTTCGCTCGCTTGAAGGTGATGGTGTAATTGGCGGTCATACCTTGCATCGTACTTGATAGTGCAAAGGCCAAGCTGGTGTGATTGTCGGAGAAAATTTGCTATTCCTCCCTCGGACTCGCTCATGTGACAGCAGAGGCAGCGTAACTGTTGGAAGAAACCTCTTTACTTGTGCATCGGTTTAACTCGCGTGAAGGCAGAAATGGTGAATTGGAAGAGAAAGCCTGCAATCAATGCATATGTTTTGCACATGCTAAGGCAGATGCGGCATAATGGACGAAGAAGACTTGCATTCATGCAACACTCTTCCCAACGTGGAGGACTCTTTGGCAAAGTTGGAAAAGAAGTGGCACTATCCACCATCCACTTTGCATGTATGAAAGCAGAGGTGGTGTAAATGGCTGAGAAAGCCTGCTATTTGCGCCTCGGTTCTACTCACGTGAGAGCAGAGTTTGTGTGATTGGTGGAGAAACCTCGCTATTCATGCATCGGTGTTGTTTTGCATAGGCGGAAGTGGTGCAACAGACGGCTAAATCTTGCCACACTTGCATCCGTTTGGCTCATGTGAAGCTGACGTAGGGTAATTGGGTGGAAAAATCTTAGTATTCATGTACTTGATTTGCACATGCAGAGGTAGATTAGGTGTCAGTGGCCGAGATACCTCGCTATTCATGCCTCGGTGTTGCTCATGTGAAAGCAGAGGCGGTGTAAATGGCGGAGTAGCCTTGCCATTCATGCCTCTGCCTTGCTAATGTAGATGCAGACGTGTCGAATTGGGCGGAGGTGTTTTGACATGCAAGCATCTCTTTTGTTCCTGCTGGAAACAGTAAGGGTTAGTGAATCATTGCTTAATTGCATGCCTCTTGAACAAGCGGCCGTCATGACGTGGGCGAATGATGCACCTACTCTCCACATTATTCCTATTGACTTGGTAATTGTTATTCCAGCTATTTGTGGTTAGCGCAGCTATTAGCGTAGAACATTGGCTACAATGGTATAGGGGATGCATCGACTAGGCAAGATTCGTGCAAAGCTTATGCACCATTGAGGGAAGACTGGGTTATGAGTTGAATTGTTGCAGTGGCGATAGTGGGATATACGATTTAGTAACACCTTCTTGGCCATTAAGATGGAGTTGGCAACAATGGAGTGAAGTCTCAATTTGGGAGGCATGTCAACTCCGCGGTGTAGGAGACAAGGCTGATTCCCCTACAGGTACAGAGTGTTGTCCTTTGACAGTTTAGTTCCCTATCGACCCACGCATTCGGTGTTCTAGCAATTATTCATCCATTTGCTTTTTAGCCTATTATTTATCCATTTGATTCTTTGAACATTGAATACAGTGTCAAGAGTCAACTCAACTGTTCACTGATCACCTCGTGGGTGTGAGGCACTCAACACTGCCCGTCTGAGAGACAGGGGTTTGTGATGTGCATTGGTGTGTGTGTGCGTGTGTGTGTGTGTGATGAACTGTGGATGGAGTTATTTAGGGTGATTCGGTGAGTGGCAGGAGACTAGCGAAGCTGATGGCTGGGATCTGTCTGCTTGCTGGAAGTAGACGTAGCAGGCAGGTGTTTGGGAAAGAGGGTCCTTTTGGTGAATCACACCTGCCTCTGCCCCTAAATGTAGGAGACCAGCGTTAGAAAATGTAAAACACACGTAACGAGGTAGTATCTAACACATATATATGGGTGCAATGTTGGTGCTACTGAATGAGGGCTCAGTGGGATTATCATCGAGAAGCGAAGGAAAATTAACAATAATAGTGAGAAGGGTAGGAGGATTGGGTTTTCAGTTTAAATATCTCAGGAAGCAAAAAAAGCTAGTGTTTGTGAAGTTGTAAATGATGGTGCGCAGACTCTAATGTGAGGGTGGATCTAGTCAAAAAGGGTACAAAGACGTGTCAAGAGTGCAACGAAGAGGAGGAAGGTAAGGTGGGTGAATGGAAAGGTAAGGAAAGGTGCATCGCGAGAATTGGGCACTAAGCGTAGAAATGCATTTGTGAAACGACTTCGTCCAACTCGTCGGTAAAGCAACTGGAACACATGCCGCTGGCTTACTCGGTAGAGGACGAGGCGAGTCGAGGCGAGGCTCAGGGCTGTTATCTCCACACTCTCCCTCATCCACATTATCTGCTACGTGGAATCAAGCCATCCCTATTGGTGTGGGTTTCTGATGGCGGTGTGAGCGACAATGGAATATGCAGGCATCTTCTTGTTATTAGCATGAGGAAAGTGGTTTTCTGCTACTTCTCTTGTAGCTTGAATGCCCTACGTCTCTTTTTGGGTATTTCCGTTTGTTGATTTTTCGTCCCTTTTGTTCGTGTGTCTTCGTAATTCTTTCGTGCCCTTTTACATTTTCAGCCTTAATTTTTGTGTTGTTTTTGTTCCCTTTTGCGTGGTCTATGGGCACAAATTTTATCGTGCAGATATTTTCGGTCACATTTGTTTTCTGCTTCAATGGCTTTAAATTAACGATGGCATCATTTTGGCAGTGCATTCGATGCCTTTGACTCCTTCAGAATTCTTTGTAGTCCTACTTTTTGATGGCTATTTTTGTTTATGGCGGAGGTAATATTGTCAGCCTATTGTTCCCTTGTACTTCTCTCTTGTGAATTCTTTGGGCTTCCGCCACCCACACACCCACCTTCTCTATTTTCCTTCGATGTGCATTTGTCAGTGCATCTCACTAGTCTTAATCTCCCCTTCCATCCCCTCCATTCCATTGCTTGCCTTTGCCAAAGGTAATGTGTCTGGCTGTATAGGTTTTTGACAATCTCTCTTGTGGGTGCATTTCCCTCCGGCTTCCTGTGGTGTTATTCCAAAGTGGTCGGGCTACCGATAACTCACACATGGCATTTAAGGCGTTCAGTGGGGTAGCACGACTGGTCGGGTGATTGGACATCCTCTCGTCTGGCACGTTACCCTTCCCCATTACCCTCTTCAACGGTCTCGCATATCTCGTGTGCATGATGAGAGATGATCGTGAATGACTTGTGCCCATTCCTAGAATGTCACGTTTGGCTTGTTTAGTGATTTCTTGTGTAGAATGCTCAAGGCTCCTTGACTGCGAAACCACAGATTTTGGTTCCATTGTCAGGTTAATCGACGAAAAGGGATTTCTCCGCTGCAGCCTTAAACAGAATAGACATTTGACTTTGAATGGAGGTGGAGGGCTCCTACGTAGAATGCGTAATGCTTGTCAGGTGCAAAGCACTGGTATGTGCTTAGGACAGATTGGCATTAGACATTGGCAGGTGGTCTTTTATGCATAGTTTTGAAAGCTTTTGTGGTGCGAATTAATCGTATTTCTTCCTTTTACGTAAACTTTTTATTAAGGTAGGTAGGTTGATAGATAGGTAGATAGGTAGATGGGTAGGTAGGCAGGTAGGTAGTGGGTGGAAACTAACACGTGATTCACCGAAAACTGCATTGCTAACATTCAGATGACGGTAGGTGTCATTAAGAGGGACCGACTGTCTCTCGTAATGTCTTTGAAGAGGGCGAGGTGATCCGGCTGATAAGGCAGGCCATGGCCATTGGTTGGGATGGACGGCAAGACGGGTGCGCTAACGCGGACCAGGTAGGCATTCTTTCTGCGACAGCGGCAACGATGCGCACAGGACCGTAAGCACTTTGGCACTCCAGAGGAGAGGTGGCATTTTTTAAGCACTTTCCATGCTCATTCCATCTCCTGTCCATACCATTTGCATGTGTGAGTGGGCAAGCGCTAGACAGACTCGAAGAACAAAAGGCAAAAACGTTACACGCAGAAATGTGCGTTCCGAAACATGCATGTACATGAGCGTGACTACCGATTGGTACGTTTCATGTCTTACAAATCGATGACCCGTGAAGCAACACAAAAATGTATCTCCATGTACAGTGAAAAAGAAGTGGTACAATAACTAACACACAGCTAGGGACGCAAAGGTAAGCCAACACCTATTCACCAAAAGGAACTAAGCCAGATTTGCTCAAAAATTGCACTAAGTCTCCTCGATATCGCTGTTTCAGCAGTGACACAATCGCCACCAAAACGCACCATCCTTTCCGAACAGAACAGTAAGCCTTCCTGTCACGTCAAATCCAATCCCACACCCGTCCCGACACTTTAGCTTCCGTCCATGCAATTATTTTATGTTTGTACCAAACGAGGCAAAACCCATCGCAATGCCACCAAATACACCAATATTATCCACGGCATGACCCACATCGCAGGGCCAAGGCGACGCCTCCGCAGGTGACTCGATACGCCTACACTGTCTACCATTCCACTGATTTTTCAAATGCCGGTGCGTCACCACCGCGAGTTCGTAGTGCTTAAAAGAGGAAAAAAGGAATGTCGACGAGTGAATTTCAACGTACCGTTGGGTGAGATCTCGTCCACGCCTTCCAGTGAAGTGGTAGAACATCCCCGCTCGAGGGCCAAAGAAATATGAGCGACAGCAGCGTAGCCAGTGCGGGCAGGGTTCATCCCACCCCTCATGACCGGTAAGCAGGAATAGACACGCCCGCAGAGTGCTTCAGCGCAAACCGACACCTCATGTACTGACCCCGCATCGCATCACAAACGCAATGACATCAAAAGCGGCTACGCATCACCCACACTCGCATCCCCTCCTCCCGAGGCATCTCCGACTCCAATGCTGGCTGCCTGCAAAATATTCCAACTTTAGTCAAATAGCAGTCGCATGACCACCCTCAACCCAACAACCAACCCCCAAAATGACTATTTGATAAAATTCTGCTGCCCCACCCAGTCATTGTCTGCGTCACATGCATGCAGCAAAGCTAACGTCCCGCCCTAGACCGAGCATACACACCCTGTCAATGACTTCCGGACGGTAAATATCAAACACTGACTGCTTCGCTTCCGTGCAATCACGTCAGTGCACACCAATACGGTTAATATCTACTCCTCCTCCTCCTCCTCCCCTCCCCCCCAATACGTCTTCGGTACCAAAATGTCATCCACATAAACCACTGAGGCATTTGGGCTGTGGAGGTGGCGATTTACTCTTCCTTCAAACAAGCAGATACCAACAGGTAGTCACTAGGACAAATTTCCGTGCCTGCTGGAAACCATGGTGAGTGCATTCTAACAGCGACCTCCCTCAACTCATTACATCGAAAATTATAGCCACACTGTCCTATTTCAGTGGCTTTAAATCACAAGTGCACTGCCATCAGACTGCGAAAAGTCAAATTTCAGTCAACCAACCACCTCTGAACCACACCTCCGATCGAAAGATCAGAAGTCTAAGTCGCGGACATATAGCAGCCTAAATTCGTACGCCTCCTCGGTACTGTGCTCCTCACCACCAGCCTATAAACGACCGCTGCATAACAAACGAACAAATGAATCAAATAAGCACAAAAGTAAACATGAAGGGAGGGAAATAGCGAGCAGGGAAATTCTGATTAGATTTACTCAGTATTTTGGTGCACAACAAAACATCCTACCGGTCGGTTCCATCGGTTTCCTTCCTCCCTCATGTCTGCTCACCTCCTCCAACATATGCCTCCGCTTCTCCACCACACTTCACATCGTCTGCGCATGTTGAACTTACCAAACCTCCACATAACAAAATGGGAGGTCAATCGTTCTCCATCCCCTTTACAGCCTCGTTCCATCCGCAACAAGGAAACGAAAGTGCCACAACTTCATGCTTACTCATATGGAAGCTGAACACACGATAGTGGCCACTGGATTTTGCGTATACGCTGTGCGAAAAGGGTCAACACAACTGAGGAATGGGGTTTCAGACAGTGATGTAGAGGTTAATGCATGGTTAGAACGCAAACATTTCGAAAGCTTGATCTAATCTACCCACATGGGCATCATAACAACTTATACAATCCAACTTTTGCTATGCGAAATGCTGTTTAAAATCGAGCACTTCAAAACCATGAATGCATGAAAGGAGCGATAACAATTCACAAAGTGCGACTCATTCTTGACTGAGCAACGCTCAAAGCAATGGCAAAAGCGAGATTCGTGCATTGTGATGGTCGAAAATGCATCCACACTCATGACACAAGCTCCACCAAGGGAAGGTAAGCCTTTGTCGAATACAAAGTCGCCAGCTTCTTCGAAAAGAAGGAAAGCCATACACTAGGTACATTGTCAACTGCATTGACCAAATTAGGCCATGGTTCTCAAAATTTACCGTTGCCAAAGTAAGGCACCATTTGAAACACTGGCAGAACGATCTTGACTAATTACCCAAACCAATTCGCAGCATGCAAATGGATGCGACTGAGTATCGTACTTAAAAACTAACAGTAAACTGATCCTTTCTCTGTGCTCAACTTGACAAGTAGGGCATGCATAAATAGATAAGCGTGTACATAGACGCAAGAACAAGTACTTCTTTAAAAGGAGTTGGAGACGAATGCAAGATCTTGTGAGATTTACAACCTTCTCTGCAAGGCAAGCCCCATTAGTCAAGATCCATCGCTTAAAATTAACAGACCACATAACACAAACAACAATATCGCCTTTTCGAACCCACCTGACTCTCCTTTGCGACGACTTGGACGAGCAACAAGCGGTTCTGCAGTAATGGACTGCAGACAAATTGCAAGGCACTCGTACACAGAGCTGTGACAATATTGCGTTCAACGATGCACTCGAACATAATTGGCATATTCGCACAATAAGCAGCAGCCATGTTCTGCATTATTTATAGCAACCTTCTATTTTGCTAAAGATTTTAACCATTATGACCCCTTATCACTTAGGTACTGCCGAGGCTGGTTCTGCTTACATTTTGGTAACACTGCTGCCATTGCAACTAACTGATTTTTTGCTTTAGTGTCTTAAGCTTATTTCTCATGTAAAATTCGCGTATTTCGATAAAAATTAAAACACATGAGGAAGGAGGTAGTTGAGCAGTTTACAAGAAGGTAAAACAAAAGCGATTTTGATGAAATAAGTCAATATACATCCAGTTTCTCCTAGTATGGTAGATTTAACCTCGAATGCAAGTGGTTAAAATCTTGAGCCTAATAGCTACGCCTATGGCAAATCTTTGCTTTTTGTGTGTAGAAAATCCTTCAAATATACTTAGCGGCACAAATAGAAACTTGGGCTGGGGTTGGGTCGGATTGTCGTGCAGGTGGACCTGGGTTTTAATCTCAGGTGAAGATGGCTGCATAAGTTGTCACTTGCACGCTAGAATAAATTGGAATTGTGTGTACTAGGAGCGCAGCTCTTAGTCGTCGCGACTCCTTAGCAGGGACTGATATTCAGCCTCGTGAATTTACAGGGAAAGCGGTGCCGAAATTTCTCTGCCCATTTCCCTACAGCTGCATTCACATAAGTAGAGACCTTGCATGAATAGCAAAGCTTCGTCACTCATTACGCCCCACCTACATCACATCAGAAAAACTGTTGCATGAATAGCAAAGCATCACGCCAACTCTAACCAAATCGCCACCTTAGCCTTCAAATGAGCAAAAGCGAAGCGTAAGTAGCAAAGTTACTTGGCCAAGTTCGCTGTTTACGTTCTTACAAGAGCAAATCGAAAACATGAATACTAAAGTTTCCCCACATATTTCGCCACCTATATTACAACATGAGCGATACCGATACATGAAAGACAAAATAACTCAGTCCAACTCGTTACTTCTCCTTCCACATTCGCAAAATCGATGCACGAATAGCAAAGTATCTCCAGGAGATTCGCCAACGTTGCTATGACATGATGAAAAGCGAGGCAGAAATAGTGAAGTTCATTTGCACGAATTGCCACATCAGGCTTCACATAAGTAAAATCGCTGCTTAAATAGCAAAATTTTTGTGCCTTTTTCACCGCATCTGCTTTAACACGAGCAAAACGGATGCTTGAATCACAAAGCCACGCTGACCGTTCGACAACTCTGCTTTAACGTGGGCGAAACCGGGATATGAATCACAAAGTTTCTCCACTCGTATCGCAACCTCTGCTTTTACATGAGTTATGGATGTAAAAGCTAGTCCCTAAACTTTGCCTCCTCCGCATTAAATGAACAAAATAGATGCGTGAATGTCAAAACACCTCCGCCCAATTGGACACGTCTGCATCTGCATTAGCAAGGCAGAGGCATGAATGGCAAGGCTACTCCGCCATTTACACCGTCTCTGCTTTCACATGAGCAACACCGAGGCATGAATAGCGAGGTATCTCAGCCAGTGACACCTAATCCACCTCTGCATGTGCAAATCAAGTACATGAATACTAAGATTTTTCCACCCAATTACCCTACGTCAGCTTCACATGAGCCAAACGGATGCAAGTGTGGCAAGATTTAGCCGTCTGTTGCACCACTTCCGCCTATGCAAAACAACACTGATGCATGAATAGCGAGGTTTCTCCACCAATCACACAAACTCTGCTCTCACGTGAGTAGAACCGAGGCGCAAATAGCAGGCTTTCTCAGCCATTTGCACCACCTCTGCTTTCGTATATGCAAAGTAGATGGTGAATAGTGCCACTTCTTTCCCAATTTCGCCAAAGAGTCCTCCACGTTAGGAAGAGTGTTGCATGAATGCAAGTTTTCTTCGCCCATTATGCCGCATCTGCCTTGGCATGTGCAAAACACATGCATTAATTGCAGGCTTTCTCTTCAAATTCACCATTTCTGCCTTCACGTGAGTTGAACCGATGCACAAGTAAAGAGGATTCTTCCAACAGTTACGCTGCCTCTGCCGTCACATGAGCAAATCCAAGGGAGGAGTTGCAAATTTTCTCCGACAATCACACCAGCTTGGCCTTTGCACTATCAAGTACGATGCAAGGTATAACCGCCAATTACACCATCACCTTCAAGCGAGCGAAGTCGCTGCGTGGATAGCAATGTTTCTCTGCCAAACACACTAAATTGGATTAGAATTACTCAAAACCGATGCATGAATAGCAAGGTATACGCCAACAACAACAGCTTTGCTTCATCATTTATGAGTTACAACAGTTATGCTCCCCATTTGCAACGTCTGCATTTTCATTAGCAACATCTGTTTATGAATAGCAACATTTCTCTTATAATTTAGCCAAATCCAAGGAAATATGAGCAAAATGAAGGCACGAATCGCAAAATTTATTAACTCAACTCACCGGTCGGCATTTCAATGAGCGAAATCAGCCCACAAATAACGACAGATCTCCCTCCACTTTGGGGATAGCTCGATGCATGGATAGCAAGATGGCCACACCCATCGCGCCAAGTCACAAGGGTGTAAATAGCCAAAATTATGGGACACACGGACAGGTAGTCATTCTTACTTGGGGATTCACTGTTGCTCCAGCACTCCCTCCCTTCTCTCCCTCACTACGTACCTTTTGAAGTCCCAGTGAACTCTGCATGCACTTACTCCACATCAGGAATACTTACATCGGCTCTGTCTGAGGTGGAAGAGGAGACCACCCAGGGACAGAGCAGAACTAGACCCTCTGTCCACCAACAGATTTAACGCAGCATAGCTCTGCATCGCCTTTTGGAGAGTTGGATGAGTTGCATGATTTGGATGACCTAGCATAAGACAATGGAGCTGTCAGAGTGGCAGGTCAACCCACCGTATGTCCAAATCTCAACTTGCTCCAGTCGAGGCGATGGTTGCTTGCCCAGTGACTTCTGCGAAGAATAAACTCGAACAGCGATCTTCATATCAGGACCACCCCGAAAGCAGTACAGATCTCCACCTGGAACGAGACGGACTTGATGGCGTCATTTGCAGTGCCCTCTATCCAGAAAGCGGATGCGAGTAGTAGTTTAGACTCGATATCACACAAATCCCAAATTTCAACGAGTCATCCTAAAGCTGCAAAGACTGCGTCAGTGAAACAAAATCTTCGGATTTTCGCTTCTAAACCCGAGTTATGGAATTCAGCCCATCAGTGCCTGCGCCTCAGTGTTTGCGGTCTACCTAATATTCGAAAGTAGAAGCCGCCTTTAATTGCGGTTTTGAGTCATTCTTCCTTTAAAGACAGAGCTCGCGATTTTGACCTGGTTTTATTAGACAAATCTATTCAGCTTAATGTGCCTCATTTTGCGCTGACTTGTACCTTTCAAAGCAGACTGACATTGACTCCATCTTTGGCGTCTGGTCATCAAGTTTGACACCATGTTTCCTTACTCCTCTCGTGCCTTTGTCTCAGATGCAAAGGCTTCATATTTTCCATTTACCCACTCCTTTGCTTCGCTTTGGTCTTAGGCAGGACTGAGGTATAACAACTTATCAGAAACTTCATAGGGTCCTGTGGTTTGGGTAAGGATCACGATTGAATCCCGTTTCGTACTAAAGCAAATTCCTATGTGATGTAGCTTGACACAATAAAGACGTCTGTCTGAACGCAAATCCCAAGAAGCTAAGCATATTCCCGTCGCGGTCAGCAATTACGGACGCTGGGTCATGGTGCAATAAGGGCTCGGCGAAATGAAGTATGTCTGCCAGTTTCATCATCAGCCACCTGCAGTAAGTCAGGGTCACTAGATGGTCAAAAACTCTACAATAATTAAGAAGTTTTATGCGCTGTCGATGACTCACATTTTATGAAGGAAAATTTTGTTCATGCATCTGACAGAAATTATTATGGTTGCCCGCTTGTAACACCATCACTACTTGATGGGCGCACTCCAATATTAACCTAATGGGGCCGAGTTAGAACAAGTTTAGGTAAAAGAAGGCGCACTCCCTAGATTACTCCCGCAAGCGTTGGCCTGAGATGACTTTACCAAACTGCCGATCACCTAGCGCTTGCTATTTTAACCGAGCTAATCAACATGCGAATGACGTGACAGTTGACCTACTTTGGACTCGGTCAGGATGCCTGGATATTTCCATCAAGCCACTCATCTATGCTTTACAGTCCGATACTCTCAAGCAGAACATCTCTCCATCGTAGTCGCGACTTGGACAGTTGGACACTCACTTTTGATAATAAACAGTGGCAATATAGAATTTTCGGGTGGTAATAATCAACGGAAATTCGAAGTTGAACAGACGCAAGTACATGCGCAGCCCCCAATGGCGGCTCAATGCAGCGTCCTCATTAAGTGTTGGTTTGTTGTGACAAAAGTTTCCATTGGAACAGAAGTTAAGTGTGGCATGTGAGTGCGGAACTGCCACCTGTATGACGAAGTCTGTATGTTGGGTTGCCAGCCAGTGAGAGTGCTGGAAAGCCTCTGGAGCGAAGATGTGCAAGCCAAAACCCCCAAATATGGGCTTCCCAAGAGCCTGACATCAAGATAGTGCTTCAAACATGGGAACACAGTATTATTTGTTCTAAATTCTGAGGAGACTTGATGCAGTAGATTGGAAGACAATGTACGACTCCGTAGTTCGAAATAGCGCTCCTCTTTTAAGAGAAAAGTGGAGGAATACTCACGCTTCCCTTGCAGCAACAAGACTTACATGGAAGTCAAGATTACCCACGGTGAGAATGCATCACCACTATCCCAATCAGCGTCAGCAGTGGTCCCTGCAGAGAAACTGCATGCATTCTGATTGTGCTAGATTACTTTGCGAACGTGGCTGAGAAGTAGAAATTCCATGCGACAGAGGAGATGCTTGAGA
Organism: Taenia multiceps; assembly: GCA_001923025.3. Taxonomy (NCBI): domain Eukaryota; kingdom Metazoa; phylum Platyhelminthes; class Cestoda; order Cyclophyllidea; family Taeniidae; genus Taenia; species Taenia multiceps. Next base: position 6,793,578 of record CM010316.2, read on the forward strand.
GCAATACCACCACACCCTCCCAGCAATTATGGCTGGATCCGAAGATTCTTCCGTGAAGAGGACTGAGTTTAGGAATAATAACATCTTTTATTTGGAATGTGTGTCGATGCCTGGACGTCGAACTGTTGGTCAAAGCAGGTTTATTTAGTGAAGTAGGGGAATTGACGTATTTTATGCTGATTATTTCTAGGGTCTGTTCATGTTGCTGGCATCTTGAATCCCACCATGGTGGAAACACACCCTAACAAGCTTGTTATGATGCTTCATGGCCAGTGTCACGCGGACAGGGGAGGACTAAACAAATCCAATGACTTCTTCTAAAATGTCGTCTTTCAGGGCATGAGCGGTTTCGAATGCACTCAGGCGTAGTTGGCGAGTTCCTCATTCATGTCGATGGACAGTGTGCATACAGCAACAGCAACAAGCGAAACTTCCACAATCCCTTGAAGTAGCTTTTGTCACAACGAAGGGGCGTCTTTGTTAAGTCTGTAGGCGACAGATCACAGATCTAAACGCTGTCTTTCCTTACCTTCACCACTCCTCTGCATTACCTTCAAATGCACTTTCTATGTCAAAGCCTAATCTCTTCGCGCAATTCTCCGTATTCTTTCTCTTCTGGCCCTTTTTACTTACGGCAGCCTCTCCTTATGGATACAGTGATTTCTGTAACTCAAAGGGATTCCATGCAGGACGTCTCTCTAGATACCACACAAGTTTGTAGAAAGGGGTTCACGGAGGCGAAGTGGCTTGGACCCTAACATGATGCCTCGACATTTACTTGGTGAACGACTACACCATTTGAAACATTATTCAGCATAATTGCAGAATGATTTCCATTGGGACAAAACGCGTGTGCGTTGCCTGAGCCTAAATTGGGTGTGAGTGTTCCTTACTTAGGTCATTGCACCGCATGCGAAATCAGCCGAATGCATGGCTCATGTGGACAGTCGTAGAAACAAACCGGGAGAAGATGTGCAGGACGGGGAAGAGATGATAAATCCTAACACAAGTGATAATTCACACGAGTTCATGACTGAGTCAACTGCGCATGATGCTGCATAAGAAAAGTCGAATGAGCGAAATCAAAGCAATGAACACAGAGAAGGAGTTTCGGATGGGAAAAGGCGAAAATTATGGAGGAAAGTAATGACTTTACGCATTGTGAAAAGATACTTGGCAGGTTCTCGCAAAATATTTCGGCAAGAATTTCAAATAATGAGGGCGAAAATTAAGAAGTCTAATTTTATTTCAAAGTGACAGCGAAGTCTTTGGCGAAGTCGAGGCAAGTGAAGCAGAATTACTGCTGTCAGTCGGGCAAGAGGCAGCAACAGCAGCAACAGAGGTGCAAGCAAAACAGAGTCGTAGGCCAATTGCACGTGCGCAAAGCGAAATGTCTCCTCGACATTCGCCAAGTCTACAGTTGGAGGAGCAAATTCGAGGCAGGAAATGCCAAGTTCCGTCAACTCTAGAATCAAATGAGGAGAATGGACGAAGTGATAGCAAAACTTTTGCTCCGATTTCGTCAATTCTAAGGCCACATGAGCAGAATTAGTGCATGGATAGTAGATTTTCTCTTCTTATTCCACCAGCTCTGTTGGCTTGTTGGCGATTTTGCAATGAATAACGTCTATTGTCCTCTCATCGATGCATGAAATGCAAGATTTCTGTCCTCATTTCACCAGCCCTCTGCTAGCATGGGAAGTTGCTTTGATGAATGGAAGGAGTCCACCTCACGATACTTGAGCTCTGCAATTACATGAGGCAAATTATTCGTCCTATTCCACCAGCTGTGCCTTAACATGGGCAATTTTCGCAATGAATAGCGGAAGTTCTCCCCTCAGTTCTCCTACTCTGTATTTCAAGTAGCGGAACCGATGCGCGTGTAGCAAATTTCCTCCTCTCAGCTCACCAGCTCTGTGGTAACATGGGCAATTTCTCTCATGAGTGGCGTGGATCCACCTCTCATTTCGCCTACTATGCAGTCACTTGAGCGAAGTGGATACAAGCAACGCAAATTTTTTATCTGCATTTGCTAAATCACCTTTGGAAAAATCATTTGTAGATGTACATATGTATTATTGTGAACAACTGAAAGTGCTTTTTGCACGTTTGTAGATTTTATCCCTAGAATTCCTGCTTAGCCTATGTTTTTGCATAATTTCATTTTAGTCATGGATCGGCATCGCACATTCGTGGGCAGTCACTTATGCCACTAGGTTTCTACCTAAGTGTTACTATGCACTGACTGACAATGGATCCCATTCATCAGCACCGCCGGTCAGAGTGCAACACGCAACGAACACGACTGGTTCGGACCATCCAAATGCGCTGCTGATTCAGAACAGACATACAGACATACGACGTCTTCACTCGGATAGTCTTACAATGCCGCTTTATCAAGTGAATAGCGGGCTTGGAGCATCGGAAGACACTTATTTGCTGGGCTGTCTTGGCGTTTGGCTCCACAAACGCCTTGATGAGGATGAGTAGCTACTATTTTCCATATCCAATTTTCTGTTCTGAATCACCATATCGTCGCTTTTCCCTACCGATGACTACATCATGCGATGTGATTTAAAGATCCTTGGACAGAAGAACACACATTTTTACTTACAGTGAGATGACGTTGTATCTCAACAAGAGTGATGTAAGCAGTTGGCTTTGCATCTCAGCTGCAAATTTCTCTATGGAAGTTATTGGCATAATACCGAATGCCCTTACAGCGATGATTGACCCAGTCTTCGGGAGTCAGCCAAGATAAACCACGCCTGGCGCGCAATCACATCGTGCATGTGGACATAAATGTACGCACGTAGGTTGATGGTCTCCTGTGAGCAGATTTTGTGGGGAACAACTTTGCACTGCACATCGACCGCCTGCACAAAACATGTCAGCATGCCAGAAGGGTGCCATCACAACACCCTTCCGAGTGACTAGGTGGTGCACGAGTCTGTCGCAGAACGCAACTTCACTGTCGCTATCACTACCCTCGCTCTTACTGGCATTGGCATGGCAGTCACGTCTGACATTCATCACACCATGCGGCTAATTCCCGGTTCTAGCCTGCGTTAGCGGTTCAAAACAGACTGCACTATTTAACACTCCTTGTCTGTGGTGGTGGTGGTGGCGGTGTTCAAGCATTCATGCGTGTCAGCATGCTGCTGCTTATCTGTGAGGAATGACTTCAAATTGAAATGGGTGATTTTCTTCTTGGGAACCTACACTGACAAAGTTGAGAAGTGGAAGAGTCACACGATCCCGGGTGTAGTAGTTTGATGCCGTCTAGCGTATCTAGCTGAATGTGCTCGCTGAGAATCCAGAGCTCCAATATAAAGGGGTTCAGACAGTGGTAATGGACTGTTAACAACATGAATGCTAGGGTCACTGGGCATTTCATGAGGATGCATGCATTCGCAATCCATTGCCCATGTTGCATGCAACCGCACAGTCATCATCAACCACCGATGCATCGAGAACACTCTGAGGTTCTGTTCACCATGATCCTTACAATCCCATTGCTATTTCAACACAACCTGTGCAAAACTATCCTCTCCTGTGTCAACTGCTTTGAAGGCTAACGGTATTGCGCGGAACCCTATCATGCTAGACAGCAAATAATCGCAGAGGCTTTTGTCGCAGCGTTTGACTGTATTAACAGCACAAATTACGCACATTTGATATTTCTTTCTCACCACTACCGACAAGCGATGCAGTGTCCGATCGTCCCTCCCGGTGACAAGTCTGTGAGAGCGTTGCGCCACGGTGAAACCGGCAACGAGGTAGGAGACGTAGTGTAAGAATTGGGTAAGTAGGTGCCAAAAGGTCTTAGTCCGCTCCTTAAGAAGAAGAGTGCCTAGCACGCTTGCAAGGGGTGAGTTGAAGACGTCAATTTGTTCATAAGATGGGATGCCGTGCTGGAATCACTGAAATGGACAGCAGCAAATTTAGACTGATTACACCGCTCAGTACTCTGTCTGCTCACCCGTAGCAGCCGCGTTCTTACGTGAGTTACGATTACGAATTTGTGAAGGTAAATGCGATGGCCCTTTCCCCTACAAGTCACTTTTTGCTTTTGACGTGCTCAAATCAAGGAGTGGAAAGGCTAATAGTGAATCACATGGTGGTTGATTGTAGTACAGGTCAACCCGCACCACTGTGTGGTCGCAGTCAGGTCACTTTTGCATTTGTTGCAAGCCAATTGAGTGCTGATTAAAGAACGGAGGATAGTTGAGGTTGACTGTAACTTTGCACGAGACTTGTGCGTTGGATTGCCTATGCGGTGCTAAGAATAATCTCCATCGATCGGTCACGCCATCGCAAAAACACATGAAAGGGATGGTAGGAAGCAAATTCGATCCCTTTGTTTGTTGTTCGAAGGAAATCAAAATGTCCTACATTCCCTTCGTGCAATGGACCCTCAGTCACGAAAGGTATTAAAGCGTTGTCAGAAGAGATCGACAGTGGCGTCCGATTAGGCGACTTGCTTCGCTGGTTGGTGCAGGAACTGGCGTGAAGTAGATGTGTTTTAGATGCACAAAAACCTAAAATTAACAGTGCTGCGCGAGGCTCCTTCCCCCCTCCTAACAAACTAGCTACTGCTTTGCCGAAACAGGTCAGCAGTGCCTACATCACTGTGGATGTGTGCAAATGAATGAGGAGGGGTGGAACATCCATATCCAGGTCTGATGACCAGTTTACTGACCAGGTGGCGGTAGTGTGATCTCGGTGTCTTCATAGTTCTTGAGTTGTCTTGGCCTTCGAGGAGTTGTCTTTCCACTCCCAACATGTCTCTGCTCCATATGAGCCAATGAAGATGAAGTGAAAAGAGTTTGAGCTCTTATAAACGTTAAGAATAGGTGGTCAAGAGGTGATCACTGCTAAATCGTGGGACTGGAATGACAATAAGAACTGTACAAATGAACAAACAACTACAGGATCATTTCCAGAGGCTGCAGTCATTTCTAGAATTCATGCTTTGCTTTTGCACATTTTCACTATTCTGTTACGGAGATTTGAACGTAAACTATCAACACTTAACACTTGGACCTGTACCAAAACAAATCTAGTCATTTGCGCAACTGAATGAAAAAGCCTTCGGGATAGATCCGACCGCATATGCGGCATCTTAACGCCAATGAATTGCAACCAGTGATCAGTGGGTCAGTTGAGTCTCTAGAATGTAGATAGACAGAATTATGGGGAGAGACGGACAGGCAATCATAAGAATCCGGGGATTTTCCATCCTTTCCTACTTACATTCTCTCCCGTCCTCTTTCCCTCCTTCGCTGCAAGGCTCTTTAGGAGCCCAATGGCTCTGCATTTAGTTGCTCAGTACTGACAGATCAGCAGCCATTTCGTGCCCTAAATTCGCTCCCATGTCATGGTGAGCGCATTTGAATTAATGCATGGGATAGTGTTCGCTTTGTGGCTGGTGCATAGGTGATCGCTTTGATGTTAGCGTGAGTGCTGGCAACAACTCATTCGATCAACGACAAGCCAGTACTCCTCACCCACATCTTTCCTCCTTCATTTATGTCTCCTTGTAGAATGACGTCAATGCCTCTCACAGAATACAGCGATTCACACAAAATGCCACCCATGAAATGTTGTACTTCAATTTGAATCGTAGGAAGGCTAGGAGCGCATGCCCTTTCCCTTTACACCGCTTGAATCATTCTGCTGCCTGCAGAACAGAGGCGCAAATATTTGGTGTGAAGTGCTACTTCTAAATAGAGAGAAGTCCTTCACAAAGCAGCCACTTGCAATCACAAAAGTCGTAGTAGAATGGAGGACACTTGAGGTATCCAAAAGAGAGGTAGTCAACTCCATCAAAACCTTTTCATGAGGGCGATAATGTGCAGGTCGACTATGTTCCCCCACTAGGCGCAAAGTGCGAGCGAAGTCAGATTGCCAACCAAAGGACAACCAAAGTGTGTTCTTGTCCCAAATCAAGGTTGGAAAAGAAGCGAGCATTAAAGAGGCAACTGGAAGACGTTGCGTGGGTACAAAGTAGAAGATGTGGACAATCGGCCATCTCTGTGCATCCTCAGAGAGGTCCCTAGTGTGTGGGAACCATATAAATAACTAAAGCTCACTCACATCCAGCAGCATCCCTTCAGCAGTGCGTGTTGCTGCACGTGAACTGCGTCAAAAGCAAATGTGACATTGTGGAAAGTGGTAAAGAACAATGCACAACATAATCAATGATCCTATAATCTCACCTTTTATTCACGTAGCACCGTGGTTCCACCCACGCATGAGGTCAACCGGCAGTTGTTTCCACATGCACTAATTTCATGGACAGCACAGAAATGCGTGTTCCTAGTGTACAGTGCTTTGTAGTAAAGAGCCCAAAACCATTCTTCGGATTTGCAAGCGAAATGCTAAGGACGGCGGCCAAATCCCATCCTGAAGTGCAGCACCACTTAAACAGAAGTGTGGATTGTGAGTACATGCCAGTGTGCACGTACAAGAACACATTTACCTTGTCATTCAAGGTGAAACATTGGACCCACATCAGCAGAACCGTAGTCTGCTCTTCTTCGGGTGATCAGAACAGAGACCGTGGCATGGTAAAAAGTTTCTTGAGAGCTAAAATGGTGATGGGGCGGATAAGGCTATTTGAATCTTTTCAAATGGGTATTTATTCGCTATGCTTTGCTCCAGCCCCTGTTATCGTGATTCCTACATCATTTTCCAAAGGACCGAATCACTGCTGTTGTCTGCGGTGAGAGAGGGTTGCAGGAGGACGCATGCAAACTAAGAGAAGCGTGTGCATCCATTAATGTCGCTGAAATGCAAGTGGCGGGTGCATGTATTGACGGGAAATGGAACATTTTAATTTGCTACTTAACAGGATATCGGCCACGGCAGCAGCACCACCGTGACTGGTGTCTCAATTGGCACAATTTTTAAAAGACTTTTGGTTGAGAATGATGCAAAAATCGCGTACGCAAAGAAATACTTAGCTAGCACGAATCATGCAGCTGTGATGCAAACAGCACATGATTCACTTGCCAATCTAAACCAGATGGTGTAAATAACCGATGCAGATGAATCTCCTTTAAGTTGTTGGCATCCAGACTCCCAAAACTGACTCCTAGTAAGGCTTGGCAATGATTTACATTGGAGCGTTCATTCTTGAGTCGTGATTGGTCAACGTGTGCGCCATCCAATGAAATGGTGGTTGGAGGGCGACAGCAGAGATTAGATGCTGCGCGAAAAGGATGGTCTATTTTAAAGCATTGAATTGGTGCTCTGCAATGCGAGCTTAGAAGAATGCAAGCTGGAAAGCAGTCTGTGCACTGTTTCTTTCAAGACCTTCACAAATTGGACTTGCCACACATGCAGTCTCAGCATGGATGTTCAGGTGCCTGTTAGCATGCCAGTATAGTCGAATGTGATGAATGGGATTGAGGATAGAGGAGATGAGCCAGGACAGTGAAACCTGCGATCAAGAGCTCTGCTGGCCCTATTGAGCATTCACTTATGCACCCATCAGTAGTGAGACACGTTTACCATCCTACAGCTTGAGTTCAGTCACCAAACTGATTTCAGGCGTTGTGGAACCCATCACCACACGTTGCGACAATGCGAATTCAAGCCTATGATAAAACGTTTGCAAAGAAAGAGGACTGAATTGTGGGAACAGAAGTGTCATTTTCTTCCAGCCATGTCCAACATTTAAGTGTTCTCTGTATGCCTTGATGTGCGAGCCTCCAGTGCTTCGGGGCAGAAGCAACTTCTGCACTTCACTTTTGTAGTATGTGCCGATACAATCCAGAAAACCCCATCTTTGCCTGGAGACACAACACACAAAGCAACAGTTGCGGTTATTTCGCTAATCAAGGGGTAAAGCGTAATTTCCAGGCTTAGGAGACACCCACTTTAAGTCTCTAGATAGTCATTAGCAATTTTGTTCATGGCTACCACATGAAGTGCCTTTCGCCTGCCATGGCCTCAGAAATGCTGACAATTTGTTCGTAGCTGGTATTCTGCTTTTATTGAGGACTTTTTTAATTCAAATTCCATGCTGACGAAGCGTCTCGCAGCTGAAATCTTCATCATCGAATCAAGTGTCGTGAGCAGCGTTGGTTGCACTGGGTAGACAGCTTTAAAAATCATCCATTCGCAGTATCGCACTGCCAGATACCAGTAAACTTTAGGACACCGCTTAGATCACAATGACAAGCAAGATCCATTTTATGAGTCTTGCAGGAGCAACTGCTGTAGTTATTTCCGTGACACAATGTCTTACAAAGTTATGTTCAACAAATGTTGCACCAAAAATGGTCAAATTAATTTAGAATAAATTAAGGAGGAGGCACCAACGCATTTGAATCAAGCTACTTCAAAACATTTCAAATTTTAAAATCTGCCTTAATGCTCATCAATCTGCTTAAACAGGATTAGAGATAAACACAAAGCTATAAAGCAGACAGAGTAAAATTGCACGTTGTTTGCACTTTGTTTGCACGCTTGCCTGGCTGTGTGGGGTCTTCCAATTAACAGCATAGCCATGAATACGGATTCTATATGCATTGCTTGGTAAACTCAACTTCGGATGTGTTTCGATTAGCTGGGTAAACCACGATCCACACAAGTCTAACGATTTGCACCCATGAGCCTTTCAAAATTCATAATGTAGGAGTTATTGCTTCCCTCGTTACCTACGTGGCAGAGCGTTCTAGTAGTTTGACAGTTCTGAAATGCTGAGAGCTACGATGCCGTTTTAGGGAACGGGAGAGAGCAAGTCAATTCGCAGTGGGCAGTGAGGTGCAGGGAGGGCGTACAACATTGCCCCAGTTGGATAGCTTGGCAGTCATGCATGCAACTAGTGGGTAAGTTCGCATGGGCTTCATCCACAAATTTATTCTACAGAATGTATTATAATCTAGAAATGCGCCCATTAAGTTGTGATTCTGTTGCAATCGCTTAAGCACAGTAATTATTTACCAGGTGTAAAACAAAGATTTTCTTCAAGCAAAGTGGGCCATCTCGACCACCACGTGACCCTGGCTTGCAGCAGGCGGCTGATGGCTCCTTCCGCTCGAAGTTGAAGGCTCCTCGCATACTCCTCGCTACTTGCTTCTTAAAAGCAGTAAAGGTGCAGTCGGTCTTAGCGTTAGTGTAGAGCACTACTGAATACTGGGTTGTAGAATTCACGCATGGGTGAGGAGTCGATACTGGTAAGTGAGAAGACAACAAAGCATGGAATTCTATGGACTCCCCTAGCCGATCTGCTCGTCTCGGTGTTTTAGAGGTACAAGCGGAGAGAGATGCACCAAACCCACCGCATGTGTCTGAGTTCATGAACCAAAAATAGGTAAACCCTATTTCTCTAGCTGCCATTAGACTTCCCTCAATGGCTTCAATTCCGCTTGGTGCTAGTTCAAATAAAAGTTGGCATTTAAGTCACCAGCGGTCGGTCGGTTGGTGGGTCGGTCAGCACGCACTGACTTTGTGACTGAGCAGACGTTTGCGACCCTCGAGAAGGAGGTGAAATCCGATGTTTCGCAAGCCTTCACCATGCTGCGCAATGCAAGAAGTCTTTCACTCCTCACTCATCGCTTTCCCAAGAAATAAACTTATGCATTTAAGCATGAGGCAATGGAGAGAATTCTTTGATTTTTAGAGGTCGTTATTCCCACACTCGCAACAAGTCACCCGTATCCTCTTTTCGGAGGCGTATTGCTGAGATGCTGACTAAAATGAAACGGTAGATGATCATCACTTTGCATGAAGTGCTTCGCCATTAAGGGTTCGGTTTATTTCAAACGCCAACTTAGGTAGAAATGGACGCAACAGAGGGCCGGACTTTATTTGGTCGGGCTTCTATTGCGCCATGGCCAGGAATTTGTATTTGCTAGCCTTAAAGACGATCTTCCTAACTTTTTGCGTTCTGCATTCAGACAGACGTCTTGATCATGGCAAGGTATATCAAACAGGGAATTCGCATTTGCACAAGTGGGAGTCTCCTCATCTTCCTTACTCAATCCACAGGACTCGGGATAGTGACAGTAGGTTGTGCTAACCCAGTCGAGTCTAAAATTAAGTGAATGGAAAATGTGAAGCATTCGTATCAGAGATAACGGCAGGAGAGGAGTAGGGGATAATGGTGTCACATTTAATGATCCTACGCCTGTTGTGTAAGGTGCGATTCGGTGCAAAATAAGACACATTGAATTGACAGAATGTATTTGCGACAACCAGTTCATAGAAATGAGCTCTGCAAGTGATTCACTTTCCATTCTCAAATACTATGCAGCTCATACATTCTGAGGCTTAAGCATCGATGTGCTGTGCCATGCAACTCGGTTTCTGAGGCGAAAGTGGATAAATCTTGTTGCGTTGAAGCAGTCTTTACAGATTTTATTCCATTTCTTATGAATAATGGTTTGCGTAAAGTCGAGTCCTCTTGCCTTGTCTAAAACACCAACTTAGAGTCTGTCACATCAGGGCTCACTTCGTGCAACTTGTACTGGCGCATAGAGTGAAGGCCAATCGGAGGCGCGAGAGAGCGTGCTGGTTCAACCGGCACTTCGGTGTTGACAAATGTACATACCGAACTCTTAAATATGCAACTATTGCGTTCATTCGTCTATGTGCTTTCCTTCGTCAACATTTACTGCTACGCTTTGATTCGGATGGGAGTGTCTGCAGCCTTGGACATTGTCGCGATCACTGCCATCCATTGCACCGGTAGGCTACTGCTGCTCTTGTAAGGGAAGCCAGGTTTCGTTACATCTGCAGCACTTTTCATGAGAGGAATTGTGCTTTGTTTGTGAGTGGAAGGGAGGCACCAGCTAATCCTAATCGCCCGCATTCCCTTCATGTATTGATTTTAGGCAAAGCGCTACCATTTGTGAAACAGAACACAAATTTAGACGCATTGCGCTTGAGGGACTGTGAAGGTTTGGCTGTGGTCGGGGAATTGGCTACAGCCATAGCCCAACAGAGTGGCGGCTATCAGTTTACTCAAACTGAGATCCAATCGGATTTCTAAATGCAAACTGATGCTGGAGTTGAGAAGACTGAGAAAATTGAGGGGATGGAGACGAGTCATCGTATTGCATTTGCCACCAACTTTCGTGTGTTCTACCCCTCTCCTATCCATTCCTTCATCAACTGCACGCATTAGCATAGTCGTTTGTATCCCTGAAGAGAGGAATGAGAGGGCTAGTTGAGCTCACACTCACTAATTTGATCTTCAACTCTATTCTTCCTCCTCCCATCATCACTCTTTGATTTATTTCGGTTTCGCCTACTGTTATTCTCTCAGCGACCTACTCCACCTCCAATCCCGCCACGTTGATGAACGATCGGCCATGGCATCGCCAATCATTGCCACATTTTCCTATCAACACTGCTGTTGGCTGTATTTGCAACTGAGCACTTGCTCTTCTTATGTCTGTGATGAAGTTGTGCACTGTTGCTAACGAGGTTACTGATCACTAGCGGTGGTATGGTTAGGCTTTCCACAATTTTCGACAACGCGCTTGCAACAATGGGAACGAATTGACTTCCAGAGGAAAGGTTTGTCGTGGATGAGGCACAAACAACAAGGCTGGTGCCTTTGATTTCGGAACTCGGTTGATGACGGATCATGCTTGAATATGGCGTGATAGCATTGGTCCCGTGGAACTACCATCCACCCTAGCGATTGAGTAAAGTCGCACCGATGATTTTAAACACACGTTTGCCCGTAACCGAAGACTGCGCCTAGCAATACTTGATGATTGCATTTCATCACAATTCTTATCGTGTCTTCGCTTACTAACAATGATACGCACAGTGCTTGAATCAGAAATGGTCTGTCTCATCGGGGTAGATTGTGCGAAATCCATTAATTTGTCGATCAACTACTATGCTAATGGCCTCATCTGTGGGCTCACCATGTCGCATTTCGCTACAATACCAGCCGATATTGGCGCTCGATTCTACAGATATTAGTACAAGTAAGGAATGCGTCAGCTGGTTTGGAGTGCTCAATAGTAATGACAGTCATCGCGAGTGATGGCATGTTTACACGTATTTTGACCTGAGAATCTGTTATCGTGCCTGCCAACATCTGTCGTGTTTGCCATTTGGGCGCGTGCGCACCGCTGTCTCACACCTGGATTTGAGTTGACCTCATCTCGGTAGCTAGGGCAAGCAAGGTGAGGGGGGGAGCAGAGGGGGCGATTTCACCAAATGACATACATGAATGGGATGACATGCTCAATTCCGTTGTAAAGGATTTGAGGACACTACCATGACCCTGTGATTGATGACAGCGAAACAGGTCTATTAGAAATAAAAATATTTAAATTATCATTTCCTTCCAACGCCACCTGGTTGAAGGCCTTACGTGTTGAAGTAGTCTGTGGTGAATAAGGTATGTAATGTTGTTTGGCAATTTAATGCGAGTGGTGAACGGAGTCAAAATAAGTTTTTGAAATTGCAATTGGTCTCTGCAAAATGCCTTTTAGTTAGGCAAGTCATAATGACAGGGTGAATTTGGGCTGCGCGATGTTATTTTGTCACTACTTACCTGGTGCATTTGAATGCAAAATGCGGTATCGAATTCGCACCAAAGCAGAAGCTGCCAGTTTGAAGAGTAGGCTCTGGAAGCGAGCAGAGTTAGACCACTGGTAGATGTTTGGCTGATCTCAGTCACACCCTCCAACTACTGTCAATTGATTCAGAGAATGCGAGGATAAATCAGAGGCAATGTGAGTTTGCAAAAGCCTATGCCTTTGGGATAAGTAAGAAAGACTTGTGTACCCAGGGTGGTTAACAATGCAGCTGCTGAGCCAACCACTACCATGTTGTGCCACAAGTCATCCTTACGCCTCTGACAAGTCGTATCTGTAGAGAAACCAATTGATCTGCAAAACGAAAGACGATTGTACCTACACTAAAGGTATTGGCATTAAGGGCGGAATCGAAGAAACTGGAAATCGGGGCTTAAATACAGCCCCTTGTTATTCTCGCTAATGATTATACGGGTTCGACTTCAACTTCATCTTACTTCGCATAAGCTGCTAACTCACTAGGTCTCTTGTAAATGGAACATTCACAAGCACGCTGCTTCTGTAGCCTCTGTGCAGCAGTCCTACTACTCGGGCTATGTTTGGGAATATGCTAATCCAAAAGAGAAATGGGTGTTGCTAGTACCCTGTGAGGGCAAATTAATTGCATAATCTTCTTCTACTTCTTCCATTCTCAATTGTTCAACTGTGCGATTCAATGCAGTCAAGCATTGCGGAGGCATGCTTAGTAGGAACAGTTAACCTGCTGTCAATCCGGTGGCCTCCCAGCATTCCTCCCCATGTGCTTATGACAACGGGAAATGCTCGTTCCACGGTGATGTATGAACCAATGTTACCTACCATATGGTAGGTAGACCAGTTAATTATGATGCTGTTAGTTTGGCACACAGCAATGAGCAATCAGACCCTAGACACCAGCCCGTATGTCGTCGATGAAGAGAAAAGCAGCACGACTACTCTCATTATTAAAATGTAATGATTCATACAAAAGGGAAGGGTGATTGTTATTGTGATGGGAGGCAACATCGGTTTGCTATAGCTGTCCGCCAACTTTCGGTCGCTATGTATTACGTCGTCGGGAAGGAGCGGCTGCAGCCCTTCGTTGTTTAACTACAAATGCAACAAGATTCTCACGCTAAGCACAATTGAAGGCTACATGGCACCCTCATTACAGCAAAAACTTGACTGGCAACATGTCTCTGAGCAGTGTAGGTGCATATCTCCACTATTTAGCTGGATATAGAGCGCTGCGAAATTATACAATCATCGAATTGGAAATAGGAAATCGCGCCCAGCCTAGCGTTAAACCTATGTGTGAGGCGCTTGCACTTAAATGCTACGAGAGTTGCCTTGGTGACTGAAATGAGAACCAAGGTACTCTGAATGATCGACGCGGACGCGACTCGCTGCAAGCACGCGAATTCGCTATCGAGGATGACAAAGAGGGTAAGAACTTCACTTACACATTCTGAACACGCCATTCTTAGCCAGCTTTCGTCGATTCATCCTATCGATATCATCCAGCACCTCCGTCCGTCGATTAGGCTCGTGAAATTTGGTTCTTGAAGAGGACGGCGTTGACCCTGACACCGAGGTGCACGCAGAGGTTGCGGACGATTTTGTTGATACGCAGTCATCACCGACTGTTGCCGTCGATTCAGGCTGTGGCTGGTCCACTTTGAAGAAAAAGAGGGAGCGGTGGAGGTTGGAGGGGCAGAAGTCATGCACATGCATAAATGCAGCACAGGTGCCATGTGTGGCACAGACATTCAAGCTGTGAGGAGCCCAGTCATTGCAACTTGCACCAAGATTAGCAACGCGCAACTGAAGGGTAACAGCTCGAGTACGGAGTGCATAAATGCAAATTCTGGCTACGTTTGATCATGCCTAACCTCTACGAACTAGTCTTGGGAATATAGGACGTGACAAAGCGAGCATGAGGACAGAAGATCAACAGGGAGAAGATTAACTTACACTTTTTGTGGTGTTGTTTGCTCGCCACCTTTGCTAGCCTTAATTTTAGTGGATTGTCAGTGGCAACCGTTTGCCATTCTTCACCATTCGTATGGACTTGAGTGACACATGCGACCGAGGAGGCGTGAGAGGGGGTTAAGGAGATTGGGGCGGTAAATGCTTGATCAAAGGTCCGTTTCATATTCCTCTCCTGCATTTGTCCAGCTGGCACCACTACAGATGTGGAACCCCGAACGGCTGACTATATATACAAGAGGGTTGACCTCATGTCAAAGGGCATTGGTCCGTGCTGAACACCGCTCATGCAATGCGTCTGATTGGACGATTGATAAGTGTGAACGGAAATCGAATCGCGTCGCGTTGACAGCTCGTTGCCCAAATGACTACTCAGCCCTGTCAGACTGGCCTATTTCCGCTTAGTGGTCGCAGTCATGCTCCACCTCATTACAGACTGCGTTTAGTAGACTGCTGAGGCCTCCACTCAACCACTCTAATTGTTATTTGAGTCCATTTATTTCGTTTGCAATCAGCAAGGCAGACAGAGGCCTCTACCATCTTCAGTGGAAAGACTTCAACCATTCTCTGCTGTCACTTTACTCAGGCATCGCATCAATTGATGTCTGTCGATAGCTAGGCTGCACTTAAGCTAAAATGCAAGTAAAGATATCGATGGCTGACCACAGACAAGAAGTGGCAGGTTTAAGTAGACTGGCAGTATCCAACTAAATTGCCTACTAATAGTAATAAGTCTTTAGAAAATGCAACACCTTCAAATACCAGTAGAGTGAAATGGCAGCTTCTGTGTGTGCACTGTTTAAATAAATCACTTGCTGAATAAAAGTTTTGTGAATTTTGATCTGTGTACAGTGTGGAGACTGGCATATCCCCTAATGGCACGCAGAGAGGCAGAAGACATGTGGTATATGGGAAAGATGATAGTTGCAAAACGGTATTGAATGCACTGATCACTGAGCCTGGTTGCAGGTAATTCCAAAAGCCGACTAATTTTTGACTTGATGCAGCAGTGTATTTCTTGCAGAATTTACTATTTTCAGTCCATCGGCCAGCCTGAATCGGGTTTCTTTTAGATAAAATATTGTTTTCCGGAATAGTGGAGCCCTTGCGTAATCTGTTCCGTTGGGTCTGCAAGTGATTGTCTTAAAGTATTTGGAATTTCGATGGCGTCACCAAGCTGCTCAGTTATGTTGAGACTGAAGCAGAGAACACGCAAAACGCGAGTACCGCCACCACTGCGAGCAGTAGCTAGAAACAATGGGGGTTGCACTGTTATTAGCTTGGGAACTGGCTTTGGACTGGATAGAAGCGAATTCGCGCGAGGAAACCGGACCCATCCGCTTAGGGAGGCCTTTTTCGAGAACAATTTTGCTGTCAGTAACAGTGTCCTCTGTCACATCAGAAGAAAGTGTATTTTGTCAAGCCGAATATGCTCTATTAACAGCTACTTTCTTATTCAGAAGTCCATTTTTGTGCTCCAAACAGTGTGCAGAACACATGATCTCATAGTTCCTCCTAGTGTGCAGGCAGGCAAGGCTTTGTGGACCAAAAAATATGCTATGAATGGAATCCTTTTATGCGCAGAAGTGGAGCAGAGAGAAAAAGGGAAAGTAAGCATTAACGGAAAGCGTGGTTGATGGTAATAAGAAGTATTTAGACCGAAGTTACAGGCGCCGTCCTTTGCCGTTGTAGCGTCACCATCTCTTTGGTTGCTGCGATGGAACCTAAGGGCGTCAAAGGTAGTCAGCGATCTCTCCTATGTGCATAGGAGTAGACGACCTGATCAGTTTTCGCCAGTGCAAAGTTATCTCTGCTTGAAGCGTTGAGAAAGCAGAAGTGGAGTGGGTCAGTTGCGAATTCAAAGCTAGACATTGAGCACGATGAAGTGTTTGTTCTGGAGTAAATAATTTAAGACTGGCGCTTCTGAATGTGCAGTGCTAAGTTCGGCGTATTACCTTGCATCCAAATCGACCACTTTGTTGAAAAAAGATTCGTTGACCACTAAAGAAGGGTTCGCTATGAGCTAAAGCCCGAAGTGCAAGCCATACATAACCGGTGCGAATGCGGTTTGTAAGAGCGCCAACCGAAGGTTCTAGAGAAAGGAGTTTTAGCGTCTGGTTTCCAAAGAGGCGACAGCTTTCGCAGTGGCGCACATTCCAAGTGAGCAATAAAATGCCTTTATTCTATGCTTACTCTGGTTAGTTAATGCCAACGGGTAATGGTGCGCAATTCATTGACAGTGAGTGATTTGCATCCATCGAGGGCAAGTGTTTTGTGACTGAAGATAAATCCGCAATCCATTTTAGTGTCGGATGCATGGCCTGTGGTTTTAATAACATTAACCTGTTGGCAGCACACTACTTCGTGTCCATCCATCTGTTGTCCTACACACTTCAACCAAACTCTCGAGCGGTAGACCCAATGGACGTTCATGATTGCCTCGCAGATGGACGTGCTTGACAAGAGAAGACGACGTTTGACTGCGAAAACTAGCAGAAATGAATGGAATGCGAGGACAGATAGAGGAAAATAAGAGGAACTTAGGAAATGAAAGGGGACTAATGCGGATTACGAAAAATTTCGACCCCTCAGGCTATGTTGATGCTAAGTTCACCGGCAACACATCCTTCCCTCACATCCCACATGTCAAGATATTGGCAGAAACAGGAACAAAATTGTCATCTATCTTGCATACAATTACATTTACGCACATTTGCATTCAGTGGTTTGGAATTTTATGATTGTAATCACCACTTATCCTGCCCTGCTCCGCTTCAACAACCTGTTGCGAGGTGTGTGGATTCCTCATCTTTTTTATCGGATATGTAATAAGCAAATAATTTAACACGCCGTGGCTACGCAAGCTTGGGTCTGTAATGTCTTCTTCAATGGATATAACCGAGGCAGACTGCTTTATCCCCTCCTCTCACCTGAATGGCAGCAGAGTTGCTGTCTGCAGCTTTGCCCGGCTGGAATGTTTCTCCCTCCCTGATCAAGCTGTTTATTGTGCACACAGTCCAACCAAACGAAGTACAGCTCTGCAATTGCAGCGGTGAGAGAGGAGAGGTGACTGCGTCATTGTCAGCTGTCGCTCAAACAGTTTGGTTGGTTAGTTCCACCTGCCCGGTTAGCAGAGCTGCTTCTCAGCGATTGGATCTCCCTTTGCCCCTTTGTATGGGCAACAGCATCGGCAAAACAGGCAGAAGTCGTCCGCGGTGTCTGAAAGACTTGACTGGCGCTAAAGTATCTAGTGATTTGCAAACGTGAGAAGGTAGCGCTTCTACTGTCACTTATTGTTTGCTTAAACCAATTTCAAGTACCATCTTGGGAAGCTTGTTTTGTTTGGTAAAAGCGGACTGTAGGCGGTGGATGTTTGGCTGATCTCAGTCACACCCTTTAACTACTGTCAACTGATTCAGAGAATCCAAGGAAAAACCAGAGGCAATGTGATATTTTAAGAACCTATGCCTTTGGCACAAATAAGAAACACTATTGTCCTCAGGATGGTCAACAATGCAGCTGCAGTGCCCCAAGTCATCCTTACGCCTCCGACAAGTCGGATCTGTTGAGAAACCAATTGATTATTCACGTGAATAGACAAGAAAACCAGAAGTGTGGAGCCTGAACTATCTGCATAGCCAGTTGTGCGAGTAAAAGTAGTTATGATTAGCCGGGACCAAAAAAAATCGTCCCAGTGACGGGTTTCAATGACCACTGTGTCAGCTTGAGTGTGCAAACCTACCCCGTACAGCTGGACTCGTACAGGACAAGACAAGTGACGCTCACAGTTTGGGTGAGCACATTTAAAATAAAACTGGATCAGTGACGACTGTAGAAAGAGGGCGTGGCACCTGCACTACAATCACCTCCACCAGCAACCACTGCAGCGGAATTGCTGAGGCCTGAGCACTTGGCCCTGTGTGGATAGTAGTCGCTGGATAAGGGGAAAACAGTTTCATTGGAAGCAGAATCACTGCTGCAAAGACGAGGTGGTGCAACTTCACTATCACCTTAGTTTTCAAGGCATTCTAAAACATTAAAACCAAAACGCATTTATGGACTGTGGAAAAGAAGGCGAATTGGATGAGTGGAATGTGGGGACAAAGGCAACATACGTTTAGCTTGATGGGAACAAAATCGTTTGTGTTGGAATTCCAAATGGGAAAAGAAATTTACCTTGCCCAGATTATTTTATTACACCAAGGCGTATTCGTAATGCTGAGGCTTTGTCTTAACGCCATCTGTACTTGTGAAATACGGTAGAAATGACGCTTCCAGCTCACTTGTCTCTGCCATTGTATTCACGTGTGGAGCCTTAGCATGATACCATACAAGATACGAAACGAACACAAAACAAACCACACTCTAGAATGGAACTTTTGAGCCCAACTTTATGAAGGTGTTCCATTTAACTACCCCAGCTTCGTTTCTCATCACTTTGTATGCCTACTCATTTAATCCACCTTGACAACCCTGTGCCTCAATCATCTAACCATTCTCATATTTGGTCCCTACCTACCACACAAAGTAATACATCCACCTGCCCATCTGACTGCCTGCTTGAGCACCTTCAAGGTTTGCTTCTGTATGTATTCTCTTTTGCATGCTTCAGCACTCACAACCGATTCTGTCGTCACATTCTCAGTGAGCAAAGTTGGGGAAGTGACTTCATTCCCAACGCTTGATGTTGGCACACACGTCATGAACGGCATGTTTGAGTGGCTACCAGGTGCCGTAATGCCAGCTCTGGTACGCTCTCATGCTACACTACCCTCCACGACCTTGCGATGACAGCCAGATAGGCTAAGATGCTATGCGGAGGGAGCGCTAAGTCAAATGTGAGAGTGAGTTTTTAGAAGGCCTGCTTGAGACGATTGTTCATACAACTATCAGTGGTTTGAGTACCCACACACAAACCGGTTTTGAATTATTTCTTGCCTTCGCACCAAACCTTCTCCCACTGAAAGCAATTTGATAAGGCCGAAGTGGAAAATCGGAACAGTGGTAAATCAAAAAAAGCAAATGAATCTCTCTACTGTGTGGATATATTCCAGCAGTAAATTCATTTGAGAGTGGATTCCTCGGAGATGTTTACTATGCAGGCACGGAGTGTGCTTTGATGAATGCACAGAATGCCCCTGGTACCTCTCTCTCGATAGACGAACTTCGAGGATGAAGGGCAGAATGTGGAACTAGGGACGACTATGAAGGCCAAATGCATGTCCAATTTCACATGCTGCAACACAGCGCCTCTCTAGAAGTGCCCGTTCCATAGCTTCTCCAGGAGCACTGACCACTGACAGCAATGATCAGTGGGATGAACGCAATCCCAGCCGCCTGTCAAATTGTCAGAAGGAGGAGGGTATCATCTTCATC
Source organism: Taenia multiceps (assembly GCA_001923025.3). NCBI lineage: Eukaryota > Metazoa > Platyhelminthes > Cestoda > Cyclophyllidea > Taeniidae > Taenia > Taenia multiceps. Next base: position 6,813,476 of record CM010316.2, read on the forward strand.
AAGCAAGCACTCACAGCTGGGCATTTATTTGATAGGGAATCGATCAGTCCTCCACGCCTTCCTTGGTACCGCCCACCCATTTACGTCGTTTACAGGCAGACCTCCTGCAACCTACGGCACCTTCTTTCCCACTACTTGCCACCTTCTTCTGTTAGTCCTTCTCATTGTACTTCTTTGTATCATGGATTGTATTTTGCATGCCTTCTTCGTTTTCAGCGAACTAAACAATGCTTGACACAATGTCTTAGTAATGCCGAACCCGTGGCCAAATCACGAGTGGTTCCCCTGCTGATAACCGACAAATTTCTCTCCTGGACCTTCAATAATCGCAAAGGCGCTGGCAGTATGTCCTTTTGCTTTTACCTTAGCCATCCCGATTACCACCTTGATTATCCAAATGAATGCTCACATTACTCTCAGTTGCTTGGACAGCTAGGATAGGATGGAAGATGCCTAATCCCCTGTGTGTTGATTGCTGTCTCTTTGACGCAAATTCGGATTGACAGTTGCAATAATGCACCTGGAAGGATAATGAGGCAAAGACGTGACTTGATAATTAGCACCACCCACCGGTGAGATCTACTTTGCTAAAGGTAGGGGATTGGGACAATAATGGTCTGCCAAGCTGATCTGGATCACACAATGACTACTTACTGGCCAACGCCTACAACAGCATGGACAACAGCCAGCAGTTTCTATCTCTGTCTCCGCACCCGCTACATACTCTGCTTGAAACGGCTTTGCCAATATCACCACGACAATAAAACGGGCGCTTTTTCCTTAGCTCACTGCATCATCCCCTTCATGTCACTTGCTAGCATTTACACTCCATCCTCCTTCTTTAACTCTGTCTCACAAGCACTCCTTCCCCTTTTCCCGCCCCTTTCACCTCCCTAATAGACAGACTTCCTATCCTCTTCCCTGTTCCGTCTGCATTGGTCTTCAATTAGATGACTGGTACCGATAGCAACAGCAGCAGGCCTTCCATCCTTTATCATTATTCGCACCATTCTACTTACGCACGAGCTCACTGCAAACAGAAAAACACAACACTGAGCCTTGATCTCCCTCTCTTTGCATCCGTTATCCGGTATCAGACCAGGCAAATGCGTACTTAACTAGCTCCTTATCGTGCTGCTCCAAAGGCGAGGGTGATTCATCCCTATTGTGGTCCATATCTCAGCGACACCACCCAAATATAAGTGATGGGTGCAAAAGTGTTCCAATACTCTCGTTGCCGATATAGCAGTAGTGGTGGTTCTTGTAGCGCTGATGCAGCAAACGTTCAAATCATGGCTCAGCCAAAGTAGTGGCCAGTCACTAATTATGACTAGCTCGCACCTGTTATTCTTCAACCAGCCAGTCAACCACAAATATCCCCACTACTATAAGAGAGGGTACGAAGGAACCACGGTGACAAGAACCGTGTCAACTACCTGTTTGCACACCGTGTGATGGTCATTGGCCGAGAAGTTCGCCCACGGGTTCCGCGCCTACGAGCTTTGCAAAATCATCATGGTTTCGAAAAAGAAAATGGACTAACTACTAGTGTTTTTGATCGTTCAGTCCAAAGGCTTCCAAAAGTAGGAGATCTTGCTTTCTACCTCACAGGTGGACGGCTTTTGTGACCCCACTATTGATGCTACTAGTACCTCGTACTGCCTCAATCCACTGACGTTCCAACAGGCGTTACGCTTTATTGAGATGCTAAGGCTTCATCCCTCTCGCTGACGTGTGACATCCCATGGAGTTCGTAAGAGCAGGCAAGAATAGCATTTGAGACTCGAATTCCTGAGGCTTGGGGTTCTGGTTTCCATTTCGCTAAACTGCTTTAACTAGCTAGAATAAAAGTAAAATCAGGGCCTTTTCTCTTGCGGACTCAGCAGTTACTAATCACTTAGTTGATTCTCTGATTTTGAACATTCTAAAGAATAAATTAGCCTTGGATACCTCGCAGTTGCATTGATTTGGTTCGGATAGTGTCAGGCCACTCGAGATTGAGAGAGAGAGAGAGAGGAAGAGAGGTAGGTAGGTACGTACGTACGTACGTAGATAGATGGGTTAGTCCTCGAAGTGCTTGCTTGGCCCTCAGTGTAGCAAACACCCAGGCAGGCAACGTAAAGAGAGCGAGATGTTGGGAGTCTTCGTCTTGGAGGATTGGTGGTGCGACAACATGCCTTGCCAAAATTTTGAGGTGGCGTTGAAGGTTAACTGAGGCTCCACGCGTCATTGCGATAAAGGCCGAGATGGTTGAGCGGTTCTTGCCCCCTGATTAGCGCCACTCTTGGCAGCGATAGCCTCACCCATACAAATTTTTTTCGCCAACGGTATGTAGCTTCTGCACCAAAACCACCATAAACCATCCCTTCGTGTGATGTCATCGAAAATTATCAGTACTACTTATTGTGAAAAGGGTAGGCAAATGTCGGGTGGAGAAAGACATTCTTCCTACCCTCCAAACGGCAGAGGCAGGAAAATTAACACTCACAATCATTCTCAGTCATCAAGCACAATGCCGTCCACAGTGAAGAAGCAGTAGGGTCAGACTGACGCCTCTGATACTCCAGTGTAGTGACCCAGGCCTTCTCCTGCATCATGATGGACCGTACCGCCTGAGAAGCGGAATCCGAAGTAGGAATCCTAAAGTACACAATTCACTGCCAATGTGCTCCTCCAGCTTCGCTGAGCAGAGTGATTTCTGCAGCATGAGTCCCTGCGTGCGGTACTCAAGCACTGTCCACACCTCTCTGCCCTTCCATTTGTACATCTGCACACTCATAGTAGAGATGGCGACGGAAGTTATTAGAATAATGCCGCAGTGGAGTAAGGGAATTTAGCTGGTCATTCATGCCAGGAGAAGCACTAAGACAATCGTCCACGCCGACAATGCGCACTTGAACTTCCAACCCGAAATAAAGTGTGAAACACCTCCTACTCTCCTTTTCACGACAAGAACAAATGCTGGTCTGCACTACCATTTCAACCGTAGGATCGCCAGCGTTGTGGTTGCTTTGCGTAGGGTTAATAACGCGGTGCGTCATCGACTGAGTTTCATCTACCAAAATAGATTTCCTAGTTTGCACAGAGACTTGCCTCCCAATATCCTTTCGGATTATTGGCTCCCTTATTGTATGTGAAGTCGATTTTGGAACGGCCCTTGTGGAAATTATCGAAAATACGAGCCGCTTAAAGGGGAAGCATATGAGTGGGTGCGAATTACTTGATGCACGAATTAGTCGCGCTTATTGGCCTCAGTTCAATCTTGCATTTGTTTGCGAAGCGCGCATTCCATTCCGCTTGTTATCGGCTGTTCGCTTAACATTGATTGCAAGAAATCAAGGTGCATGGTGATAGGGAAGCACTGCGAATGTATTATGAAGGAAACGATGTAGCAAAATACTCCTAGAACTGTAAGTTTGCATTAATTTTCATTAGCTACATTCGCACTCTGTGTTATTGTTCGCAAACTGTGTCAGCGGTGCCCCTTTACCTGTCCTATACTTGTCTAATTTGTTTGCTACAGACTTGGCCTAGTGAGACAAGCTGACGACCATGAATCTGTTTAATCATACTGATTTACTTAGCATGCAAGCACAAACGAAGCAGAACACTGGAAGCTGAACAGCTTAATGTTCAGGTATTTTGGGCAATTCCTATTGCTACACCTATATAATTTCCTCCAAATTTGCGTCACGAAAATTACGTCCTCATGACAGCCCTCGAAAACGCCTAGTCGCTGACCCACTTCATCGCATTGTACCCATCTACAATTCACTTCACTTTATCCGCTTCCTCATTTCGTCTACCTCCTTCGCCATCCCTTTATGCCATTCAGTAATGTCGTTTGAGTAGAATGGCAATTGTGCATCACTGCATTGCATTAAGTGAAGCTAGTCCAAGTTTCAGTTTCCACAGTCGTGTTAATCACCCACGTCTACTGGTGCCTTCAGGTGTTCTGACACTCAGTCTCTACTGCACTCTCAACATCTGTACATTCGAACATTTGAGCAACTTAGAATTTAGACATGAGAGTGGTGAATGCAATTTGGAAGCGGTTGATTGCACATTTGCGTGCCGGTGACGATCACGATCATGGAATCTTCGTTCCTACCAAGTGTTTACTACTGTCGATGATTTTAAGTTCAAACAGATGTCGAGATTAAGTGGCCGTAGATGTCTGTATGCCTGGAGACTTCGTCAGGATCCGGGCTTTACAAAGTCATTACACAACCGCACACACAACATCCAAACATCCGGAAGGTCTTCTTTGGTATGAAGCACTGAAGAAACGATAAAGACCACGTCTTGTAGGGCTGCCTACGAGACAGAGCAGCGTCTAATGCATCGTCTTAGTTGAGCAGTCCTCAATTATTTCTCGAGTGATGTAGAGCATTGCAACAATTACAAATTATCGCAAATATTCGCTTTTGTGTCTCTCAATACCTCCTGAACCTAGATACTAGGCATAGTCATGCATTGGCAAAGGCGTGACAGCAGTAGTGACAAAAAAGTGGACACCCGCTTGTGCATGTCCACATGTGATAGTGGATGCGTTCTTACGCATTCGTCCCTTGTCCTCCTCGACCTCATCATTCGGCTCATCTTTCGCTACGGCCTCGACCCAATTATCATTCCCATCATTGCTATTGCCATTGCCATAGGCGCAACGCTCAATGTTGTTCGTGCTGCAGCATTTGCAGTAGTGGGCATGGCACACCAGGTCGGCAGTAGACGGTTTCGCAGCTGGGAATATCTGCAATTCCACTGTTGCATTTCTACTTACTGTATAGGCAGGTGAACTGAATCGACACTCTCTACATTGCCCTTCACCAGTCAACTTGATTCCACAGCGGTGCTAAGCTGGTCCATCACGCGTAGAACACAATAGCACTGGCAACCCACAATGGTACTGGGGTGACTTAAAGAGCTCCATGCCTGCCCAAGCATAAGCCCCAAATTTGGGTCTGTGCTTAGCCTAAGGGAACCAGAGGTTAGCTTCGTTAAAAGTTGCCATCACAATCAACGCGATGGCAGTCAATGAGATGGGAATTGTGGAGCACGAAGTCCGTGTCTAAAGCTTCTAGCAACTGTAATCTGGCAACATGGAAGTTCCAGGAGCTAGCAAACCCAGAACTAGGCGTGAGCTCTGCTATAGGGTGGGATTAATCTGTCTCCGGACATCTCGGATGACACTGTTTAGGTGAGCAGTCTATCCACTTCTGGGAAAGACTCCATTTTCAATCACTCATCCGCCTAAATTCAGACTGCTATTGCACATACCTACTAATCAGTCAAGTTAAGTGGGTGATGCTTCGACTTTTGGCACAATGGCGAGAGCCGCATTTGCAAAATGTTAATTAGATTGAGTTGATGAATTGGTTGTTTCCTTTAAAGGGATTTGGCCTATTCCAACCACGTTTTAGGCAAGTTGGCAGACTGGAGTGCGAAATCGAGTAGACAACGCCACATGTACTGCAGAGGTGGTGCTAATATAGCGACACCTTGAGTGTAGACAAATGAACGCCAAGTGAGGAGATCAGTAGGCAAAATAAGCCAGGCAACGGATGCGTCTGCATAGTGGCGACAATTTGAAGTGACTTCGATGCATTGCAATGCACTATGAAGTGGCTAACATAGCAGTGACAAGAAGAAGCGGCCTTGCATTGTCCACATTCCTCATCCAATTCGCAATTTTCACTAAGACTTTCTTTATTTGGTATAGCGTTTGCGCTTGCTTTGGACTGAGTGGAGCATCAAGGGTGTCTAACGCACAGTGAAGGACAAATTTGAGGCAAGTTTGGGCTTGCAAACAGGAGGGGGCAGAGCCGAAAGGACATCTTTCACCAGGAGGCAGCAACCTGACTCAAACTGTTTGGATTGAACCAGTCAAGTGTGAGCTACAGGTCTGGAAGTGTGTAGCAATGGCGCAGAACATGGAGGCAATGGTTAGGGGATAGTAATGGCGGAACATTGACGCATTCTACGGGGTCGTGACAATGCTGATCAGGCAGACGTAGATCAAAACGTTGCCTCCATTGTGGAGGGTTAAGACGTCAAGCACTGCTGCACAAGCTCCTTCATCAGCAGCATGTTCAAGTTGTAGGAGTTTGAGCGTTTGCGTAACCAAACCCTCCTATGTGGCCGGCATCTAGCCAAATAGATGTTTCACATTTGTGGGAGAATGGTATGCAGGTGGGGCAAATCCCAGCGGGTCCTTGCAATTACTGGGTAATAACTATGTCACCAACATTCGCAAGGGCATGATAGGCACCCAGTTTGGGAGGAATGTTCTGCTTAAGTTGATTTAAGTCGATCCCTCCTTTGAAGCGCTCGCTACCGGATTCAATTTTGCTTCTGCAGGCATCGTCTTGCGGCCTCCATCTGGGTAACCAGTCATGTTTTATCGTGCTTTTGCAGCAATGACTTAATATATCCTCGATTTTAGCTTGAGAAGCCTTCTGTCTGTGGCTGCAGAGAAATTGTTTTCCCTTCTGGACTAAGTGCATGGCTACTGATCTACGATTGTGTTGATCCTACTGCAGCTTGTCAAATAAGTTCTCCATGAAGCTGGACCATCGGGAGGTGAGTGCTTGTTGTGTAGATACCTGCCTGCTTTGTATTAGGCTATTCATTTTGGAACTAAGTGCCTGATACTTTTCTTCCTGTTTGGCGAACAAAAGTGGCATCCACTGAGTAGTTGTTCTTGGCTGCAACTGGGTTTCATCGACCGGTTAGTCGAAGACCCTACTTTTTTCAAAGCCTTGGTATGAATAGCCTGTGGATCTAAAGGAAAGTTGCTCCCCTCACCTAGCACCAAGTGGCACATTTTACCACTCAATTGTTAGCCAAGAACTAGGTTCGCCTTTGAGTCGACGAAGTCCGGTGAATGCTTTCTGTCTACTCAGACTGGCATCAACTCAACAGATTCTGTTCATAACTGGTTTGGCTGAAGCTTTGCTTAGGATTCGTAAGACCGCGAACTAGTTATTTGGCAATTTTCACCTCCAGCCTTCACCAATGCATGCTAGTATATCAATGTCGTCAATTCACGAAGAGCCCTTATTCTTGCTGGTGTTTGTTTCATCATAAGGTGTGGAGACGTAAATAGCAGAGAATTGGTTTCTAAGACGCCATGCTAGCCGTGATGATCAACTTTTCTCACCTACTGCTGATTTACTCTTAGCATAAGCTGGCCTTGAATGCATCTTCCTCGTATTCAGAGAACTGCACAGCATTTTGGCCTCTTCTCTGACCGACCAGTGCATGTTGTGACGTTGGAGCATGGTATATGATGCGCCTCTAGATTACCAGCTACGCAGTCGGATCGCGAGTAGCCTCGCCTTTAATTCGCTCTGGAGATCCTCACCAATGTAATCCTCTTCTGCATAATCTACAACTGCTGTCGAGAGGAGGTTCAACTGGTTGCCGCTGAGGGGTGCGAGTGCTCACCTCCCAACTTTGTCCAGCTCATGCACTTCTAACTGCAGACACGAGCGAGAATGGCAAAACCACAAAAAGAAGAGGCGGTGGCTCACTCGTGTCCCTGGGAGTGATGTGACTCTGGAAGGTACTTCAGAGCAGACCACCTACTACTGCTGGTAGCCGCTTGCCTCAGGAGTAAAGATTCGCCAAATGACCATCGGCTGCGCTGACTCGGACATCACGCCAACCACCCACCAGTTGCCAGCCCCCACTCTCGATGTCAGCAACAACAGCAGCATCGGTTGCAGCAGCAGCAGCAGCAACACATGCTAAGCGGCAGTAGCAGCAGCAGTGGATCAGGTGGACCCACCTAATGGTGCAGACCAAACGCATTCCTCCGCCACCTGCGACCGTTGCCAAAATCAACTCAACATTTCCGATCGTCTCCTCAATGCTGCCCAATTGGTAATCGGTTAATGAATCACAGCAAATGATAGTTAGGGGACCAGGGACTAAAGTGAACGACTCCACTGTGCCTCTGGTCACCGCTGCTCCTAGCTCTATCGCCACTGCTACCGTGTCCTCCTCCGCTGGCACAAGCTCAGCCGAAACCATGGCGATCGCTACAACGATAGTGCCATCGTCTTCATCCCAGCCTGCTGCATTCATCTGAATGCAGCAAACTACTACACCCGCGATCGTGTGAATCTTCCACTTCTCAACTTTGTCAGCGTAAGTTCTTAAGAAGAAGATCACCCTTCTCGATTTCAAGTTATTCCTCACAGATAAGCAGCAGCATGCTGACACGCATGAATGCTTGAACACCGCCACCACCACCACCACAGACAAGGAGTGTTAAATAGTGCAGTCTGTTTTGAACCGCCAACGCAGGCTAGAACCGGGAAATAGCCGCATGGTGTGATGAACGTCAGACATGACTGCCATGCCGATGCCAGTAATAGCGAGGGTAGTGATAGCGACAGTGAAGTTGCGTTCTGCGACAGACTCGTGCACCACCTAGTCACTCGGAAGGGTGTTGTGATGGCACCCTTCTGGCATGCTGACATGTTTTGTGCAGGCGGTCGATGTGCAGTGCAAAGTTGTTCCCCACAAAATCTGCTCACAGGAGACCATCAACCTACGTGCGTACATTTATGTCCACATGCACGATGTGATTGCGCGCCAGGCGTGGTTTATCTTGGCTGACTCCCGAAGACTGGGTCAATCATCGCTGTAAGGGCATTCGGTATTATGCCAATAACTTCCATAGAGAAATTTGCAGCTGAGATGCAAAGCCAACTGCTTACATCACTCTTGTTGAGATACAACGTCATCTCACTGTAATTAAAATTTTGTGTTCTTCTGTTCAAGGATCTTTAAATCACATCGCATGATGTAGTCATCGGTAGGGAAAAGCGACGATATGGTGATTCAGAACAGAAAATTGGATATGGAAAATAGTAGCTACTCATCCTCATCAAGGCGTTTGTGGAGCCAAACGCCAAGACAGCCCAGCAAATAAGTGTCTTCCGATGCTCCAAGCCCGCTATTCACTTGATAAAGCGGCATTGTAAGACTATCCGAGTGAAGACGTCGTATGTCTGTATGTCTGTTCTGAATCAGCAGCGCATTTGGATGGTCCGAACCAGTCGTGTTCGTTGCGTGTTGCACTCTGACCGGCGGTGCTGATGAATGGGATCCATTGTCAGTCAGTGCATAGTAACACTTAGGTAGAAACCTAGTGGCATAAGTGACTGCCCACGAATGTGCGATGCCGATCCATGACTAAAATGAAATTATGCAAAAACATAGGCTAAGCAGGAATTCTAGGGATAAAATCTACAAACGTGCAAAAAGCACTTTCAGTTGTTCACAATAATACATATGTACATCTACAAATGATTTTTCCAAAGGTGATTTAGCAAATGCAGATAAAAAATTTGCGTTGCTTGTATCCACTTCGCTCAAGTGACTGCATAGTAGGCGAAATGAGAGGTGGATCCACGCCACTCATGAGAGAAATTGCCCATGTTACCACAGAGCTGGTGAGCTGAGAGGAGGAAATTTGCTACACGCGCATCGGTTCCGCTACTTGAAATACAGAGTAGGAGAACTGAGGGGAGAACTTCCGCTATTCATTGCGAAAATTGCCCATGTTAAGGCACAGCTGGTGGAATAGGACGAATAATTTGCCTCATGTAATTGCAGAGCTCAAGTATCGTGAGGTGGACTCCTTCCATTCATCAAAGCAACTTCCCATGCTAGCAGAGGGCTGGTGAAATGAGGACAGAAATCTTGCATTTCATGCATCGATGAGAGGACAATAGACGTTATTCATTGCAAAATCGCCAACAAGCCAACAGAGCTGGTGGAATAAGAAGAGAAAATCTACTATCCATGCACTAATTCTGCTCATGTGGCCTTAGAATTGACGAAATCGGAGCAAAAGTTTTGCTATCACTTCGTCCATTCTCCTCATTTGATTCTAGAGTTGACGGAACTTGGCATTTCCTGCCTCGAATTTGCTCCTCCAACTGTAGACTTGGCGAATGTCGAGGAGACATTTCGCTTTGCGCACGTGCAATTGGCCTACGACTCTGTTTTGCTTGCACCTCTGTTGCTGCTGTTGCTGCCTCTTGCCCGACTGACAGCAGTAATTCTGCTTCACTTGCCTCGACTTCGCCAAAGACTTCGCTGTCACTTTGAAATAAAATTAGACTTCTTAATTTTCGCCCTCATTATTTGAAATTCTTGCCGAAATATTTTGCGAGAACCTGCCAAGTATCTTTTCACAATGCGTAAAGTCATTACTTTCCTCCATAATTTTCGCCTTTTCCCATCCGAAACTCCTTCTCTGTGTTCATTGCTTTGATTTCGCTCATTCGACTTTTCTTATGCAGCATCATGCGCAGTTGACTCAGTCATGAACTCGTGTGAATTCATCATTTGTGTTAGGATTTATCATCTCTTCCCCGTCCTGCACATCTTCTCCCGGTTTGTTTCTACGACTGTCCACATGAGCCATGCATTCGGCTGATTTCGCATGCGGTGCAATGACCTAAGTAAGGAACACTCACACCCAATTTAGGCTCAGGCAACGCACACGCGTTTTGTCCCAATGGAAATCATTCTGCAATTATGCTGAATAATGTTTCAAATGGTGTAGTCGTTCACCAAGTAAATGTCGAGGCATCATGTTAGGGTCCAAGCCACTTCGCCTCCGTGAACCCCTTTCTACAAACTTGTGTGGTATCTAGAGAGACGTCCTGCATGGAATCCCTTTGAGTTACAGAAATCACTGTATCCATAAGGAGTGGCTGCCGTAAGTAAAAAGGGCCAGAAGAGAAAGAATACGGAGAATTGCGCGAAGAGATTAGGCTTTGACATAGAAAGTGCATTTGAAGGTAATGCAGAGGAGTGGTGAAGGTAAGGAAAGACAGCGTTTAGATCTGTGATCTGTCGCCTACAGACTTAACAAAGACGCCCCTTCGTTGTGACAAAAGCTACTTCAAGGGATTGTGGAAGTTTCGCTTGTTGCTGTTGCTGTATGCACACTGTCCATCGACATGAATGAGGAACTCGCCAACTACGCCTGAGTGCATTCGAAACCGCTCATGCCCTGAAAGACGACATTTTAGAAGAAGTCATTGGATTTGTTTAGTCCTCCCCTGTCCGCGTGACACTGGCCATGAAGCATCATAACAAGCTTGTTAGGATGTGTTTCCACCATGGTGGGATTCAAGATGCCAGCAACATGAACAGACCCTAGAAATAATCAGCACAAAATGCGTTAAATCTCGTACTTCACTAAATAAACCTGCTTTGACCAACAGTTCGACGTCCAGGCATCGACACACATTCCAAATAAAAGATGTTATTATTCCTAGACTTCTTGTTAATGGAGATGGAGTTGGCAAAAATGGAGTGAAGCCTCAATTGGGAGGCATGTCAACTCCGTGGTATTGGAGACAAGGCTGATTCCCCTACGGGTACAGTGTTGTCCTTAGGCAGTTTATTTCTCTATCGACCCACGCATTCGGTGTTCTAGTAATCACTCATCCATTTGCTTTTTAGCCTATTATTTATTCATTTGTTTCTTCGAACATTGAATACAGTGTCAAGAGTCAACTCAACTGTTCACTGATCACCTCATGAGTCTGAGGCACTCAACACTGCCCGTCTGAGAGACAGGGGTTTGTGATGTGCACTGGTGTGTGTGTGTGTGTGTGTGTGTGTGTGCGATGAACTGTGGATGCAGTTATTTAGGGTGATTCGGTGAGTGGCAGGAGACTAGCGAAGCTGATGGCTGGGATCTGTCTACTCGATGGAAATAGACGTAACTGGCAGGTGTCTGGGAAAGAGGGCCCTTTTAGTGAATCACACTTGCCTCTGCCCCTAAATGTAGGAGACCAGCGTTGGAAAATGTAAAATACACGTAACGAGGTAGTATCTAACACATATATATGGGTGCAATGTTGATGCTGCTGAATGAGAGCTCAGTGGGATTATCATCGAGAAGCGAAGGAAAATTAACAATAATAGTGAGAAGGGTAGGAGGATTGGGTTTTCAGTTTAAATATCTCAGGAAGCAAAAAAAAGCTAGTGTTTGTGAAGTTGTAAATGATGGTGCGCAGACTCTAATGTGAGGGTGGATCTAGTCAAAAAGGGTACAAAGACGTGTCAAGAGTGCAACGAAGAGGAGGAAAGTAAGGTGGGTGAATGGAAAGGTAAGGAAAGGTGCATCGCGAGAATTGGGCACTAAGCGTAGAAATGCATTTGTGAAACGACTTCGTCCAACTCGTCGGTAAAGCAACTGGAACACATGCCGCCGGCTTATTCGGTAGAGGACGAGGCGAGTCGAGGCGAGGCTCAGGGCTGTTATCTCCACACTCTCCCTCATCCACATTATCTGCTACGTGGAATCAAGCCATCCCTATTGGTGTGGGTTTCTGATGGCGGTGTGAGCGACAATGGAATATGCAGGCATCTTCTTGTTATTCGCATGAGGAAAGTGGTTTTCTGCTACTTCTCTTGTAGCTTGAATGCCCTACGTCTCTTTTTGGGTATTTCCGTTTGTTGATTTTTCGTCCCTTTTGTTCGTGTGTCTTCGTAATTCTTTCGTGCCCTTTTACATTTTCAGCCTTGGTTTTTGTGTTGTTTTTGTTCCCTTTTGCGTGGTCTATGGGCACAAATTTTATCGTGCAGATATTTTCGGTCACATTTGTTTTCTGCTTCAATGGCTTTAAATTGACGATGGCATCATTTTGGCAGTGTATTCGATGCCTTTGACTCCTTCAGAATTCTTTGTAGTCCTACTTTTTGATGGCTATTTTTGTTTATGGCGGAGGTAATATTGTCAGCCAATTGTTCCCTTGTACTTCTCTCATGTGGGTTCTTTGAGCTTCCGCCACCCACACATCCACCTTCTCTATTTTCCTTCGATGTGCATTTGTCAGTGTATCTCACTAGTCGTAATCTCCCCTTCCATTTCCTCCATTCCATTGCATGCCTTTGCCAAAGGTAATGTGTCTGGCTGTGTAGGTTTTTCGACAATCTCCCTTGTGGGTGCATTTCTCTTCGGCTTCCTGTGATGTTATTCCAAAGTGGTCAGGCTACCGATAACTCACACATGGCATTTAAGGCGTTCAATGGGGTAGCACGACTGGTTGGGTGATTGGACATCCTCTCGTCTGGCACGTTGCCCTCCTCCATTACCCTCTTCAATGGTCTCGCATATCTCATGTGCATGATGGGAGATGATGGTGAATGACTTGTGCCCATTTCTGGAATGTCACTTTTGGCTTGTTTAGTGATTTTTTGTGTGGAATGCTCAAGTCTCCTTGACTGCGAAATAACTGATTCTGGTTCCATTGTCAGGTTAATCGACGAAAAGGGATTTCTCCACAGCAGCCTTAAACGGAATCGACATTTGACTTTGAATGGAGGTGGAGGGCTCCTGCGTAGAATGCGTAATGCTTGTCAGGTGCAAAGCACCGCTATGTGCTTTAGACAGATCGGCATTAGACATTGGCAGTTGGTCTTTTGTACATAGTTTCGAAAGCTTTTGTGGCGCGGACTAATTGTATTTTTTCCTATTACGTAAACTTTTTATCAAGGTAGGCAGGTAGGTAGGTGGGTAGGTAGAAACTAACATGTGATTCACCGAAGACTGCATCGCTAACATTCTGATGACGATCGGTGTCATTAAGAGGGACCGACTGTCCCTCGTAATGTCTTTTAAGAGGGCGAGGTGATTCGGGTGATAAGGCAGGCCATAACCATTGGTTGGGATGAACAGCAAGATGGGTGCGCTAGCGCGGACCAGGTAGGCATTCTTTCTGCGACAGCGGCACCTTTCATGCTCATTCCATCTCCTGTCCATACCATTTGCATGTGTGAGCGGGCAAGCGCTAGACGGACTCGAAGAACATGGCTTTGATGGATAGATGGATGCATGGAGGGATGGAGGTATAGATGAAAGTGGGACTGGAGAGGGGAATCATAGGTAATGTTGGGATGTGGACACCGAACGCGGGTGGAATGGTAGAGGCCAGATGACTGTAGAAGAGCTGGGGCAGGTAAGTGGAGAAGCAGGTTGCTAAGTGGTGTGAGGTGAATATCTGGCGGAGAATTGAGATTGCTCTGCGAAGAATGGGGCTCTGTGTTGGTGGTTGCCAGAAGCCTGGTATGTCACTGAGGTACATGGATGGAGGTGACAAACGAAAAGTAAGTGATGTGCATAGATATGGGAATGGGTTGTCTCCACAGAAAGTGGATGCATGGAGTGGAAGCATGGCAGCTTGTGAGAGAAGTAGGTTAGGAGTTGATGAGGACTGGACGCCTGTGTGGGTACTTCAGCTGGAAAAGTGAGATCGTAGCCTTGGAGGTAATGGAAACAAGCAAAGCAAGAATGATTGACGTAGGTGTGGGTATGGTCATGCTGTAAGGCAGCATAAACATGTGATTAGAGTGATGAGAACTAGGGTGAGTAGGTGAAGAACCGAGTTGTAAGGTTATGCAAACTGATACTTTGCAACATTGCAAAGTGTCCAATCACCCACCCAGTGGAAAAGAACCTCGGAGACGTAAGGTATTCATGTCTTAATTCGCCTCATATTGCTATGCATACCTCCGGAGTTCCCACGTCAAGCGTTCTACCTACAATTAGTAAGTCACCGTAGTAAATACGCAGATGAAGCTAGGTTCAACGAGCATTGGATTGAATGTCTGTTTAATTCCTGAAGCAGCGGAATGTATGCACTCCCAAGACAACTTGTTTATCGCATGCAAATGTTGTGCCAGTGGGACTCATTAAGACCATTTGTCCCGCTAACACAGCCACTCAACCTGGAGGTAACACCGTGTCTTGCAAAATCTCTGCATACGCTTGAGAGAATGGGAAACAGGATAGGATGTGGATTTGCCAGAACAAAGCTAACAATGGCCGTTCAAGTGTCAAAAGACAAAGGTTATGGTGGTATTTTGAACAATGGAGGGTAGCAAACGTGACCATGCATTGAAAAGGCACTTGGACTAGCACACGTGATATGCCTAAGACAGTGATCTTTGAATTTTCAAACTTCTCTGAAGACAGAGGAAGGCAAAGCACATACATGCTAGGCAAACAGAAAGAAACTAGTGCACGTCAAACCGTCTGTAGAAAGACTATAACTGATTCGACATTCCCTTCCTCCTGTAACGCGACATTTCCACCAGATACTTATATTAGAAACTTTCCTTTTATTGTCTAATTGGTAAACACTCCTTTCCTTTTAAAAACGGGTGAGCAGTAAACGCCCTCTTGCTACCCTTAAAAAGAATATTATCGTTTGATTTATCTCTGTAGTTGCATTCTCAAACTGACACTTTTAAGTTAAATTTATAAATTTCCAGGAAACACCTCGCATTTACTGTTCGCACTACAAATGCCCTACTGATTTTCAATTTTCTTCTACAAAGAAGCTTTTTTCTAAAATTAAGACTTTCATCTCAAGACCCAGTTAACTCTCATTTCGCATTTTCACAGTTCGCTTTTTATTAACTGCATTCGCCTTGCTATAGCGTCCCATCGGTGCAGCGTTTGGATAATCTCAAGGTCGTCACCGTCCTCACCTTCAGAAGCAGAATTTCTTTATCATAAGGCGACAAAAGAACAGCACAATCTGATTATTTTACAGTGTAAAAGAATAAATCAACACTAGTTTTCAGAATAATAACACTGCGCAGTCTCTGTTTACGTGTTTCCATCCCATGCACAAATACGTACCTATGCATTTATTTTAGATTTACTTTGTCTAAACCAATTGCTTTTAGTTCACCAAAGTAATTTGCGTTGTTGAAAATTCACTGTCTACCTTAGCAACGCAATTGTATATTGTTTAGAATGTGGCTATAAATTTTGTCTTGACAAGCACTTTCTGCAAGTGCAGGCTCAAGGAAAGACATTTCAATTTTTTTCTGATTTGCAACGCCTACCATCTGCCAAAATCGAAATGTGAGCAGAGCAGTGAACTGCAGATCTAGTCGTTAATATTTGGCTTTAAGCAGAAGTGAAATCACTTGACGAACCTTCCGATTTGGGTAGATAATAGCATTTTTAAATCAGAAATAACTCAAACTGCCTTTCTATGAGGCTGGACTAGCGTAAAGTGCTTGTCAAGATGAAAGTGAGGCGAGGTAGGCACTAGCTGTAAATCTGATTGCTACGTTTCACTGCTCTGCCAACAAGGCGACTGAAAGGCCAGTAGACTAAATTAACCTTTGGCAAAGATAAGACACAAAGAACTCGAGGTACACTAGCGGATGCCATTAAAGCGGTTCAACAAACTAACCCCTACGTAGTCGCCCAATGGCAATGCTGGCCATTACATCTACCTAATGGCAGCGTTTGCTGACATTATAACATGATAGTATTCTGGAGCTGCTTCACGAAGGAGAAGTTACTGCTAGTAGCCTTCCCGCCTTCCTGATATGCATACTCCTGCAAAAAGTAGCTGGAAATATCTCGTCTTCACCTAGGCACAACTCACCTTTCCAAAACCACCTACCCAACCACCTAACCACCCACCTACCTACTAGTCACACATTCTCTACCTTCTAAAGCCGTTCTCGAGGCTCAGCGGTAGCACTTCACCCTTCAACAAATGGCGACACACTTAACAGTGAAACGGAGAAACGAATCGGGTCTGTACTTTAAAATGCACTCATCGCCCGTAACGACAAACTGCAACTTAACAAACTAAAAAGATATCAACACCTGCTGGGACAAAGTGTGCTGCAGCCACGCAGCTATCTCAGCTCTTTCCCTTCTCGGAGACGAAAAGAGACATCGCACTCGGGCAGAACACAGAAGTGCATTTGACAAGCCAGCGACGCACTCCACAAACGTACAACGAAAAGACAATAAGTCATCCTATCACCAAAATCCCTCACTCAACAAACCATCGACGCATTACATAGTCCACTTTGCCTTGTCGCAAAGGCCACTGCGTCGTCAGTTCCCTCATTCTCCACGGTGTAAGCTAATTCTGTATGGGACTAGACAGTGTGCTGCTCATCACGCCTGTCCATAACCAGTGGAGGAAATGCTAGCCTAAAAGCGAAAAGCCAACTCGTACTAACGGTGCAGCATCACGGCAGCTATAGCAACAGAACGACTAGGATTTGATCTAGCTTCCGATCTGAGACTTGCTGTCACATCACAAGCATACAAAGGCAAGTTCAACCACTTGTCTCAGGCGGCGGATACACACTCAATACCGTCAACTGGCAGGTGAGCGTTAAAGAACACACACATGCACGCACACACAAACAAGCATCCCAAAATAGCTCGATCTCACGTAGCAAGCTGCATAGGTTGGAATCTGAGACAATAAGTGGGTATGATTGCGTTGGACATTTCCTGTTTCTCTTACAACTTATTCACACTCGGTCAATAGGTCATCCAACTGGCTGTTACACTCAAATATGTGAGCGTCATCAAAATCACTTTTTTTGGACAATTTACACAAGTGTGGAAATGCGTCGATAACATGCGCCTTAAGCCTTAAACACTGGGCAAGCGATTTCCAAAAAGTTGTAATGGATCGTACAGGGAATCATGCTTACATATCAAAGCCTCGGAGTATAGCCACACGCCTAACGACTCCACGCCCACTTCATGTCAACTTCATCTCATACTACAGTGATAAAGGCGGCTAAGCCTAAACATCCCAGATTAAAAAGAACAAGCAAAACTAATGATTGTAAGAAGAGAGTAACATCTTATTCAACTTATCCAGCATAATTACTTGCAAAACACTCTTGCTTCGCTCTTGCGCGTCACTTACACTGCACCCAGTCGTCCATAAGCTCACCAAACACAAAGGCGCGCTGCCTATTCCCAGGATGAATGCCTAGTTTACACTGAGCAAAGGAGCTTTCAACAGGATCGATAGGTCGAATAACCACAATGCCACAGTTGTCAGAGACGACGTCGAGTTCAAAGGCGCTCAATGCGGTCTCAGTGGCACCCCGTGGGTCTGCCTCAACATTTACAATCACCTTTGCCATTTCCACCGTCGACAATGATCGACGCTGTTAGCAGCCTCATAAGTGTGTGATGTCGTTGAACAGCGCCCCATAAACAACACTGAGAGCGGTGGCGGCGAGGGAGCGATTATTAGCCAGTAAATCTGCCCATCATCATCATCATCTGCAGCAGCAGCCACTATCAAATTTGCCGCTGCCAAAGTAACGAACCATTCGAAACACTAGCAGAACGATCTTGACTAATTACCCAAACCAATTTGCAGCATGCAAATGGGTGCGACTGAGTATCGCACTTAAAAACTAACAGTAAACTGATCCTTTCTCTGTGCTCAACTTGACAAGTAGGGCATGCATAAATAGATAAGCGTGTACATAGACGCAAGAACAAGTACTTCTTTAAAAGGAGTTGGAGACGAATGCAAGATCTTGTGAGATTTACAACCTTCTCTGCAAGGCAAGCCCCATTAGTCAAGATCCATCGCTTAAAATTAACAGACCACATAACACAAACAACAATATCGCCTTTTCGAACCCACCTGACTCTCCTTTGCGACGACTTGGACGAGCAACAAGCGGTTCTGCAGTAATGGACTGCAGACAAATTGCAAGGCACTCGTACACAGAGCTGTGACAATATTGCGTTCAACGATGCACTCGAACATAATTGGCATGTTCTCTCAATAAGCGGCAGCCATGTTCTGCACTATTTATAGTAACCTTCTATTTTGCTAAAGATCTTAACCATTTTGACGCCTTATCACTTAGGTACTGCCGAGGCTGGTTCTGTTTACACTGCTGCCGTTGCAACTAACTGATTTTTTGCTTTAGTGTCTTAAGCTTATTTCTCATGTAACGCTTGCGTGTTTTGATAAAAATTAAAACACATGGGGAAGGAAGTAGTTGAGCCCTTTACAAGAAGGTAAAACAAAAGCGATTTTGATGAAATAAGTCAATATACATCCAGTTTCTCCTAGTATGGTAGATTTAACCTCGAATGCAAGTGGTTAAAATCTTGAGCCTAATAGCTACGCCTATGGCAAATCTTTGCTTTTTGTGTGTAGAAAATCCTTCAAATATACTTAGCGGCACAAATAGAAACTTGGGCTGGGGTTGGGTCGGATTGTCGTGCAGGTGGACCTGGGTTTTAATCTCAGGTGAAGATGGCTGCATAAGTTGTCACTTGCACGCTAGAATAAATTGGAATTGTGTGTACTAGGAGCGCAGCTCTTAGTCGTCGCGACTCCTTAGCAGGGACTGATATTCAGCCTCGTGAATTTACAGGGAAAGCGGTGCCGAAATTTCTCTGCCCATTTCCCTACAGCTGCATTCACATAAGTAGAGACCTTGCATGAATAGCAAAGCTTCGTCACTCATTACGCCCCACCTACATCACATCAGAAAAACTGTTGCATGAATAGCAAAGCATCACGCCAACTCTAACCAAATCGCCACCTTAGCCTTCAAATGAGCAAAAGCGAAGCGTAAGTAGCAAAGTTACTTGGCCAAGTTCGCTGTTTACGTTCTTACAAGAGCAAATCGAAAACATGAATACTAAAGTTTCCCCACATATTTCGCCACCTATATTACAACATGAGCGATACCGATACATGAAAGACAAAATAACTCAGTCCAACTCGTTACTTCTCCTCCCACATTCGCAAAATCGATGCACGAATGGCAAAGTATCTCCAGGAGATTCGCCAACGTTGCTATGACATGATGAAAAGCGAGGCAGAAATGGTGAAGTTCATTTGCACGAATCGCCACGTCAGGCTTCACATAAGCAAAATCGCTGCTTGAATCGCAAAATTTTTGTGCCTTTTTCACCGCATCTGCTTTAACACGAGCAAAACGGATGCTTGAATCACAAAGCCACGCTGACCGTTCGACAACTCTGCTTTAACGTGGGCGAAACCGGGATATGAATCACAAAGTTTCTCCACTCGTATCGCAACCTCTGCTTTTACATGAGTTATGGATGTAAAAGCTAGTCCCTAAACTTTGCCTCCTCCGCATTAAATGAACAAAATAGATGCGTGAATGTCAAAACACCTCCGCCCAATTGGACACGTCTGCATCTGCATTAGCAAGGCAGAGGCATGAATGGCAAGGCTACTCCGCCATTTACACCGTCTCTGCTTTCACATGAGCAACACCGAGGCATGAATAGCGAGGTATCTCAGCCAGTGACACCTAATCCACCTCTGCATGTGCAAATCAAGTGCATGAATAGCAAGATTTGTCCACCCAATTACCCTACATCTGCTTCACATGAGCCAAACGGATGTAAGGGTGGCAAGATTCAGCCGCCTGATGCACCACTTCCGCCTACGCAAAACAACGCCAATGCAGGAATAGCGAGGTTTCTCCACCAATCACACAAACTCCGCTTTCACGTGAGCAGAACCGAGGCGTAAATAGCAGGCTTTCTCAGCCATTTGCACCACCTCTGCTTTCGTATATGCAAAGTAGATGGTGAATAGTGCCACTTCTTTCCCAATTTCGCCAAAGAGTCCTCCACGTTAGGAAGAGTGTTGCATGAATGCAAGTTTTCTTCGCCCATTATGCCGCATCTGCCTTGGCATGTGCAAAACACATGCATTAATTGCAGGCTTTCTCTTCAAATTCACCATTTCTGCCTTCACGTGAGTTGAACCGATGCACAAGTAAAGAGGATTCTTCCAACAGTTACGCTGCCTCTGCCGTCACATGAGCAAATCCAAGGGAGGAGTTGCAAATTTTCTCCGACAATCACACCAGCTTGGCCTTTGCACTATCAAGTACGATGCAAGGTATAACCGCCAATTACACCATCACCTTCAAGCGAGCGAAGTCGCTGCGTGGATAGCAATGTTTCTCTGCCAAACACACTAAATTGGATTAGAATTACTCAAAACCGATGCATGAATAGCAAGGTATACGCCAACAACAACAGCTTTGCTTCATCATTTATGAGTTACAACAGTTATGCTCCCCATTTGCAACATCTGCGTTCTCATTAGCAACATCTGTTTATGAATAACAGCATTTCTCTAATAATTTGGCCAAATCCAAAGAAATATGAGCAAAATAAAGGTATGAATTGCAAAATTTATTTGCCCAACTCACCGGTCGGCATTTCAATGAGCGAAATCAGCCCACAAATAACGACAGATCTCCCTCCACTTTGGGGATAGCTCGATGCATGGATAGCAAGATGGCCACACCCATCGCGCCAAGTCACAAGGGTGTAAATAGCCAAAATTATGGGACACACGGACAGGTAGTCATTCTTACTTAGGGATTCTCTGTTGCTCCAGCACTCCCTCCCTTCTCTCCCTCACTACGTACCTTTTGAAGTCCCAGTGAACTCTGCATGCACTTACTCCACATCAGGAATACTTACATCGGCTCTGTCTGAGGTGGAAGAGGAGACCACCCAGGGACAGAGCAGAACTAGACCCTCTGTCCACCAACAGATTTAACGCAGCATAGCTCTGCATCGCCTTTTGGAGAGTTGGATGAGTTGCATGATTTGGATGACCTGGCATAAGACAAGTGGAGCAGTCAGAGTGACAGGTCAACCCACCGTATGTCCAAATCTCAACTCGCTCCAGTCGAGGCGATGGTTGCTTGCCCTGTGACTTCCACGAGGAATAAACTTGAACAGCGATCTTCATATCAGGACCACCCCGAAAGCAGTACAGATCTCCACCTGGAACGAGACGGACTTGATGGCGTCATTTGCAGTGCCTTCTATTCAGAAAGCGGATACGAGTAGTAGTTTAGACTCGATATCACACAAATCCCAAATTTCAACGAGTCATCCTAAAGCTGCAAAGACTGCGTCAGTGAAACAAAATCTTCGGATTTTCGCTTCTAAACCCGAGTTATGGAATTCAGCCCATCAGTGCCTGCGCCTCAGTGTTTGCGGTCTACCTAATATTCGAAAGTAGAAGCCGCCTTTAATTGCGGTTTTGAGTCATTCTTCCTTTAAAGACAGAGCTCGCGATTTTGACCTGGTTTTATTAGACAAATCTATTCAGCTTAATGTGCCTCATTTTGCGCTGACTTGTACCTTTCAAAGCAGACTGACATTGACTCCATCTTTGGCGTCTGGTCATCAAGTTTGACACCATGTTTCCTTACTCCTCTCGTGCCTTTGTCTCAGATGCAAAGGCTTCATATTTTCCATTTACCCACTCCTTTGCTTCGCTTTGGTCTTAGGCAGGACTGAGGTATAACAACTTATCAGAAACTTCATAGGGTCCTGTGGTTTGGGTAAGGATCACGATTGAATTCCGTTTCGTACTAATGCGAATTCCTGTGTGATGTACCTTGACACAATCGAGAGGTCTGTCTGAACGCAAATCCCAAGAAGCTAAGCATATTCCCGTCGCGGTCAGCAATTACGGACGCTGGGTCATGGGGCAATAAGGGCTCGGCGAAATGAAGTATGTCTGCTAGTTTCATCATCAGCCACCGACAGTAAGTCAGGGTCACTGGATGGTCAAAAACTCTACAATAATTAAGAAGTTTTATGCGCTGTCGATGACTCACATTTTATGAAGGAAAATTTTGTTCATGCATCTGACAGAAATTATTATGGTTGCGCGCTTGTAACACCATCACTACTTGATGGGCGCACTCCACTATTAACTTAATGGGGCCGAGTTAGAACAAGTTTAGGTAAAAGAAGGCGCACTCCCTAGATTACTCCTGCAAACGTTGGCCTGAGATGACTTTACCAAACTGCCGATCACCTAGCGCTTGCTATTTTAACCGAGCTAATCAACATGCGAATGACGTGACAGTTGACCTACTTTGGACTCGGTCAGGATGCCTGGATATTTCCATCAAGCCACTCATCTATGTTTTACAGTCCGATACTCTCAAGCAGAACATCTCTCCATCGTAGTCGCGACTTGGACAGTTGGACACTCACTTTTGATAATAAACAGCGGCAATATAGAATTTTCGGGTAGTAATAAACAACGGAAATTCGAAGTTGAAGACACGCAAGTACATGCACATCCCTCAATGGCGGCTCAATGCAGCGTCCTCATTAAGTGTTGGTTTGTTGTGACAAAAGTTTCCATTGGAACAGAAGTTAAGTGTGGCATGTGAGTGCGGAACTGCCACCTGTATGACGAAGTCTGTATGTTGGGTTGCCAGCCAGTGAGTGCTGGAAAGCCTCTGGAGCGAAGATGTGCAAGCCAAAACCCCCAAATATGGGCTTCCCAAGAGCCTGACATCAAGATAGTGCTTCAAACATGGGAACACAGTATTATTTGTTCTAAATTCTGAGGAGACTTGATGCAGTAGATTGGAAGACAATGTACGACTCCGTAGTTCGAAATAGCGCTCCTCTTTTAAGAGAAAAGTGGAGGAATACTCACGCTTCCCTTGCAGCAACAAGACTTACATGGAAGTCAAGATTACCCACGGTGAGAATGCATCACCACTATCCCAATCAGCGTCAGCAGTGGTCCCTGCAGAGAAACTGCATGCATTCTGATTGTGCTAGATTACTTTGCGAACGTGGCTGAGAAGTAGAAATTCCATGCGACAGAGGAGATGCTTGAGAGCAATACCACCACACCCTCCCAGCAATTATGGCTGGATCCGAAGATTCTTCCGTGAAGAGGACTGAGTTTAGGAATAATAACATCTTTTATTTGGAATGTGTGTCGATGCCTGGACGTCGAACTGTTGGTCAAAGCAGGTTTATTTAGTGAAGTAGGGGAATTGACGTATTTTATGCTGATTATTTCTAGGGTCTGTTCATGTTGCTGGCATCTTGAATCCCACCATGGTGGAAACACACCCTAACAAGCTTGTTATGATGCTTCATGGCCAGTGTCACGCGGACAGGGGAGGACTAAACAAATCCAATGACTTCTTCTAAAATGTCGTCTTTCAGGGCATGAGCGGTTTCGAATGCACTCAGGCGTAGTTGGCGAGTTCCTCATTCATGTCGATGGACAGTGTGCATACAGCAACAGCAACAAGCGAAACTTCCACAATCCCTTGAAGTAGCTTTTGTCACAACGAAGGGGCGTCTTTGTTAAGTCTGTAGGCGACAGATCACAGATCTAAACGCTGTCTTTCCTTACCTTCACCTCTCCTCTGCATTACCTTCAAATGCACTTTCTATGTCAAAGCCTAATCTCTTCGCGCAATTCTCCGTATTCTTTCTCTTCTGGCCCTTTTTACTTACGGCAGCCACTCCTTATGGATACAGTGATTTCCGTAACTCAAAGAAATTCCATACAGGACGTCTCTCTAGATACCACACAAGTTTGTAGAAAGGGGTTCACGGAGGCGAAGTGGCTTGGACCCTAACATGATGCCTCGACATTTACTTGGTGAACGACTACACCATTTGAAACATTATTCAGCATAATTGCAGAATGATTTCCATTGGGACAAAACGCGTGTGCGTTGCCTGAGCCTAAATTGGGTGTGAGTGTTCCTTACTTAGGTCATTGCACCGCATGCGAAATCAGCCGAATGCATGGCTCATGTGGACAGTCGTAGAAACAAACCGGGAGAAGATGTGCAGGACGGGGAAGAGATGATAAATCCTAACACAAATGATGAATTCACACGAGTTCATGACTGAGTCAACTGCGCATGATGCTGCATAAGAAAAGTCGAATGAGCGAAATCAAAGCAATGAACACAGAGAAGGAGTTTCGGATGGGAAAAGGCGAAAATTATGGAGGAAAGTAATGACTTTACGCATTGTGAAAAGATACTTGGCAGGTTCTCGCAAAATATTTCGGCAAGAATTTCAAATAATGAGGGCGAAAATTAAGAAGTCTAATTTTATTTCAAAGTGACAGCGAAGTCTTTGGCGAAGTCGAGGCAAGTGAAGCAGAATTACTGCTGTCAGTCGGGCAAGAGGCAGCAACAGCAGCAACAGAGGTGCAAGCAAAACAGAGTCGTAGGCCAATTGCACGTGCGCAAAGCGAAATGTCTCCTCGACATTCGCCAAGTCTACAGTTGGAGGAGCAAATTCGAGGCAGGAAATGCCAAGTTCCGTCAACTCTAGAATCAAATGAGGAGAATGGACGAAGTGATAGCAAAACTTTTGCTCCGATTTCGTCAATTCTAAGGCCACATGAGCAGAATTAGTGCATGGATAGTAGATTTTCTCTTCTTATTCCACCAGCTCTGTTGGCTTGTTGGCGATTTTGCAATGAATAACGTCTATTGTCCTCTCATCGATGCATGAAATGCAAGATTTCTGTCCTCATTTCACCAGCCCTCTGCTAGCATGGGAAGTTGCTTTGATGAATGGAAGGAGTCCACCTCACGATACTTGAGCTCTGCAATTACATGAGGCAAATTATTCGTCCTATTCCACCAGCTGTGCCTTAACATGGGCAATTTTCGCAATGAATAGCGGAAGTTCTCCCCTCAGTTCTCCTACTCTGTATTTCAAGTAGCGGAACCGATGCGCGTGTAGCAAATTTCCTCCTCTCAGCTCACCAGCTCTGTGGTAACATGGGCAATTTCTCTCATGAGTGGCGTGGATCCACCTCTCATTTCGCCTACTATGCAGTCACTTGAGCGAAGTGGATACAAGCAACGCAAATTTTTTATCTGCATTTGCTAAATCACCTTTGGAAAAATCATTTGTAGATGTACATATGTATTATTGTGAACAACTGAAAGTGCTTTTTGCACGTTTGTAGATTTTATCCCTAGAATTCCTGCTTAGCCTATGTTTTTGCATAATTTCATTTTAGTCATGGATCGGCATCGCACATTCGTGGGCAGTCACTTATGCCACTAGGTTTCTACCTAAGTGTTACTATGCACTGACTGACAATGGATCCCATTCATCAGCACCGCCGGTCAGAGTGCAACACGCAACGAACACGACTGGTTCGGACCATCCAAATGCGCTGCTGATTCAGTACAGACATACAGACATACGACGTCTTCACTCGGATAGTCTTACAATGCCGCTTTATCAAGTGAATAGCGGGCTTGGAGCATCGGAAGACACTTATTTGCTGGGCTGTCTTGGCGTTTGGCTCCACAAACGCCTTGATGAGGATGAGTAGCTACTATTTTCCATATCCAATTTTCTGTTCTGAATCACCATATCGTCGCTTTTCCCTACCGATGACTACATCATGCGATGTGATTTAAAGATCCTTGGACAGAAGAACACACATTTTTACTTACAGTGAGATGACGTTGTATCTCAACAAGAGTGATGTAAGCAGTTGGCTTTGCATCTCAGCTGCAAATTTCTCTATGGAAGTTATTGGCATAATACCGAATGCCCTTACAGCGATGATTGACCCAGTCTTCGGGAGTCAGCCAAGATAAACCACGCCTGGCGCGCAATCACATCGTGCATGTGGACATAAATGTACGCACGTAGGTTGATGGTCTCCTGTGAGCAGATTTTGTGGGGAACAACTTTGCACTGCACATCGACCGCCTGCACAAAACATGTCAGCATGCCAGAAGGGTGCCATCACAACACCCTTCCGAGTGACTAGGTGGTGCACGAGTCTGTCGCAGAACGCAACTTCACTGTCGCTATCACTACCCTCGCTATTACTGGCATCGGCATGGCAGTCATGTCTGACGTTCATCACACCATGCGGCTATTTCCCGGTTCTAGCCTGCGTTGGCGGTTCAAAACAGACTGCACTATTTAACACTCCTTGTCTGTGGTGGTGGTGGTGGCGGTGTTCAAGCATTCATGCGTGTCAGCATGCTGCTGCTTATCTGTGAGGAATAACTTGAAATCGAGAAGGGTGATCTTCTTCTTAAGAACTTACGCTGACAAAGTTGAGAAGTGGAAGATTCACACGATCGCGGGTGTAGTAGTTTGCTGCCGTCTAGTACATCTAGATGAATGTGCTCGCTGAGAATCCAGAGCTCCAATATAAAGTGGTTCAGACAGTGAAAATGGACTATTAACAACATGGATGCTAGGGTCACTGGGCATTTCATGAGGATGCATGCATTCGCAATCCATTGCCCATGTTGCATGCAACCGCACAGTCATCATCAACCACCGATGCATCGAGAACACTCTGAGGTTCTGTTCACCATGATCCTTGCAATCCCATTGCTATTTCAACACAACCTGTGCAAAACTATCCTCTCCTGTGTCAACCGCTTTGAAGGCTAACGGTATTGCGCGGAACCCTATCATGCTAGACAGCAAATAATCGCAGAGGCTTTTGTCGCAGCGTTTGACTGTATTAACAGCACAAATTACGCACATTTGATATTTCTTTCTCACCACTACCGACAAGCGATGCAGTGTCCGATCGTCCCTCCCGGTGACAAGTCTGTGAGAGCGTTGCGCCACGGTGAAACCGGCAACGAGGTAGGAGACGTAGTGTAAGAATTGGGTAAGTAGGTGCCAAAAGGTCTTAGTCTACTCCCTAAGAAGAAGAGTGCCTAGCACGCTTGCAAGAGGTGAGTTGAAGACGTCAATTTGTTCATAAGATGGGATGCCGTACTGGAATCACTGAAATGGACAGCAGCAAATTTGGACTGCTTACGCCGCTCAGTACTCTGTCTGCTCACCCGTAGCAGCCGCGTTCCTACGTGAGTTATGATTACGAATTTGTGAAGGCAAATGCGATGACCCCTTCCCCTACAAGTCACTTTTTGCTTTTGACGTGCTCAAATCAAGCAGTGGAAAGGCTAATAGTGAATCACATGGTGGTTGATTGTAGTACAGGTCAACCCGCACCACTGTGTGGTCGCAGTCAGGTCACTTTTGCATTTGCTGCAAGCCAATTGAGTGCTGATTAAAGAACTTCCTCCTTATGAACCTTTAACACCTCCACTTCAAAGTGTAACAAGGCATAGCATTGCAAAAGATCGTTTCCGTATAGACTGCCCTGTTCCTCTTAGAAGTTGCTGTGCTTGTGTGGTCAATGAGGCCATTAATTCTTGTATGTGGGCTTAGACTGAACGAATTTAGGTGACGAGATTGTGAGGCGTGCACTTCAGAGAGGTTTGCGCTGAGAGAATATGTGATGTGCGAGGCCAGGACGGCGGAGCATAAATGGAGGATAGTTGATGTTGACTGTAACTTTGTACGAGACTTGTGCGTTGGATTACCTATGCGGTGCTCCGAATAATCTCCATCGATCGGCCACGCCATCGCAAAAACACATCAAAGGGATGGTGGGAAGCAAATCCGATCCCTTTGTTTGCTGTTCGAAGGAAATCAAAATGTCCTGCATTCCCTTCGTGCAATGGACCCTCAGTCACGAAAGGTATTAAAGCGTTGTCAGAAGAGATCGACAGTGGCGTCCGATTAGGCGACTTGCTTCGCTGGTTGGTGCAAGAACTGGCGTAAAGTAGGTGTGTTTTAGATGCACAAAAACCCAAAATTAACAGTGCTGTGCGAGGGTCCTTCCCCCCTCCTAACAAACTAGCTACTGCTTTGCCGAAACAGGTCAGCAGTGCCTACATCACTGTGGATGTGTGCAAATGAATGAGGAGGGGTGGAACATCCCTATCCAGGTCTGATGACCAGTTTACTGACCAGGTGGTGGTAGTGTGATCTCGGTGTCTTCATAGTTCTTGAGTTGTCTTGGCCTTCGAGGAGTTGTCTTTTCACTCCCAACATGTCTCTGCTCCATATGAGCCAATGAAGATGAAGTGAAAAGAGGTTGAGCTCCTATAAACGTAAAGAATAGGTGGTGAAGAGGTGATCACTGCTAAATCGTGGGAATGGAATGACACTAAAACCTGTAGAAATGAACAAACAACCACAGGATCATTTCTAGAGGCTGCAGTCATTCCTAGAATTCATGCTTTGCTTTTGCACATTTTCACTATTCTGTTACGGAGATTTGAACGTAAACTATCAACACTTAACACTTGGACCTGTACCAAAACAAATCTGGTCATTTGCGCAACTGAATGAGAAAGCCTTCGGGATAGATCCGACCGCATGTGCGGCTTCGTAACGCCAATGAATTGCGGCCAGTTATCAGTGGGTCAGTTGGATCTCTAGAATGTAAATAGACAGAATTATGGGAACGGATGGACAGGCAATCATAAGAATCTGGGGATTTTCAATTTGAATAGTAGGAAGGCTAGGAGCGCATGCCCTTTCCCTTTACACCGCTTGAATCATTCTGCTGCCTGCAGAACAGAGGCGCAAATATTTGGTGTGAAGTGCTACTTCTAAATAGAGAGAAGTCCTTCACAAAGCAGCCACTTGCAATCACAAAAGTCGTAGTAGAATGGAGGACACTTGAGGTATCCAAAAGAGAGGTAGTCAACTCCATCAAAACCTTTTCATGAGGGCGATAATGTGCAGGTCGACTATGTTCCCCCACTAGGCGCAAAGTGCGAGCGAAGTCAGATTGCCAACCAAAGGACAACCAAAGTGTGTTCTTGTCCCAAATCAAGGTTGGAAAAGAAGCGAGCATTAAAGAGGCAACTGGAAGACGTTGCGTGGGTACAAAGTAGAAGATGTGGACAATCGGCCATCTCTGTGCATCCTCAGAGAGGTCCCTAGTGTGTGGGAACCATATAAATAACTAAAGCTCACTTTGTGATGGTGTGCAAAGCAAGGAGAGTTCTCGCAGACAGACTCGCATGTCTATGCATTTGATGCGCACAAACAGGCAAGTCCAGCTTGCCACTGCGAATATCTGTTCCGACATTAACCTCATCCAGCAGCATCCCTTCAGCAGTGCGTGTTGCTGCACGTGAACTGCGTCAAAAGCAAATGTGACATGGTGAGAGGTGGTAAAGAACAATGCACAACATAATCAATGATCCTATAATCTCACCTTTTATTCACGTAGCACCGTGGTTCCACCCACGCATGAGGTCAACCGGCAGTTGTTTCCACATGCACTAATTTCATAGACAGCACAGAAAAGCGTGTTCCTAGCGTACAGTGCTTTGTAGTAAAGAGCCCAAAACCATTCTTCGGATTTGCAAGCGAAATGCTAAGGACGGCGGCCAAATCCCATCCTGAAGTGCAGCACCACTTAAACAGAAGTGTGGATTGTGAGTACATGCCAGTGTGCACGTACAAGAACACATTTACCTTGTCATTCAATGTGAAACATTGGACCCACATCAGCAGAACCGTAGTCTGCTCTTCTTCGGGTGATCAGAACAGAGACCGTGGCATGGTAAAAAGTTTCTTGAGAGCTAAAATGGTGATGGGGCGGATAAGGCTATTTGAATCTTTTCAAATGGGTATTTATTCGCTATGCTTTGCTCCAGCCCCTGTTATCGTGATTCCTACATCATTTTCCAAAGGACCGAATCACTGCTGTTGTCTGCGGTGAGAGAGGGTTGCAGGAGGACGCATGCAAACTAAGAGAAGCGTGTGCATCCATTAATGTCGCTGAAATGCAAGTGGCGGGTGCATGTATTGACGGGAAATGGAACATTTTAATTTGCTACTTAACAGGATATCGGCCACGGCAGCAGCACCACCGTGACTGGTGTCTCAATTGGCACAATTTTTAAAAGACTTTTGGTTGAGAATGATGCAAAAATCGCGTACGCAAAGAAATACTTAGCTAGCACGAATCATGCAGCTGTGATGCAAACAGCACATGATTCACTTGCCAATCTAAACCAGATGGTGTAAATAACCGATGCAGATGAATCTCCTTTAAGTTGTTGGCATCCAGACTCCCAAAACTGACTCCTAGTAAGGCTTGGCAATGATTTACATTGGAGCGTTCATTCTTGAGTCGTGATTGGTCAACGTGTGCGCCATCCAATGAAATGGTGGTTGGAGGGCGACAGCAGAGATTAGATGCTGCGCGAAAAGGATGGTCTATTTTAAAGCATTGAATTGGTGCTCTGCAATGCGAGCTTAGAAGAATGCAAGCTGGAAAGCAGTCTGTGCACTGTTTCTTTCAAGACCTTCACAAATTGGACTTGCCACACATGCAGTCTCAGCATGGATGTTCAGGTGCCTGTTAGCATGCCAGTATAGTCGAATGTGATGAATGGGATTGAGGATAGAGGAGATGAGTTAGGACAGTGAAGCCTGCGATCAAGAGCTCTGCTGGCCCCATTGAGCAATCGCTAATGCACTCAGAAGTAGTGGAATGCGTGTCGATGCCTGAACGTCGAACTATTGGTCAAAGCAGGTTTATTTAGTGAAGTACGAGATTTAACGCATTTTGTGCTGATTATTTCTAGGGTCTGTTCATGTTGCTGGCATCTTGAATCCCACCATGGTGGAAACACATCCTAACAAGCTTGTTATGATGCTTCATGGCCAGTGTCACGCGGACAGGGGAGGACTAAACAAATCCAATGACTTCTTCTAAAATGTCGTCTTTCAGGGCATGAGCGGTTTCGAATGCACTCAGGCGTAGTTGGCGAGTTCCTCATTCATGTCGATGGACAGTGTGCATACAGCAACAGCAACAAGCGAAACTTCCACAATCCCTTGAAGTAGCTTTTGTCACAACGAAGGGGCGTCTTTGTTAAGTCTGTAGGCGACAGATCACAGATCTAAACGCTGTCTTTCCTTACCTTCACCACTCCTCTGCATTACCTTCAAATGCACTTTCTATGTCAAAGCCTAATCTCTTCGCGCAATTCTCCGTATTCTTTCTCTTCTGGCCCTTTTTACTTACGGCAGCCACTCCTTATGGATACAGTGATTTCTGTAACTCAAAGGGATTCCATGCAGGACGTCTCTCTAGATACCACACAAGTTTGTAGAAAGGGGTTCACGGAGGCGAAGTGGCTTGGACCCTAACATGATGCCTCGACATTTACTTGGTGAACGACTACACCATTTGAAACATTATTCAGCATAACTGCAGAATGATTTCCGCTTTACTACCCGAAAATTCTATATTGCCGCTGTTTATTATCAAAAGTGAGTGTCCAACTGTCCAAGTCGCGACTACGATGGAGAGATGTTCTGCTTGAGAGTATCGGACTGTAAAACATAGATGAGTGGCTTGATGGAAATATCCAGGCATCCTGACCGAGTCCAAAGTAGGTCAACTGTCACGTCATTCGCATGTTGATTAGCTCGGTTAAAATAGCAAGCGCTAGGTGATCGGCAGTTTGGTAAAGTCATCTCAGGCCAACGTTTGCAGGAGTAATCTAGGGAGTGCGCCTTCTTTTACCTAAACTTGTTCTAACTCGGCCCCATTAAGTTAATAGTGGAGTGCGCCCATCAAGTAGTGATGGTGTTACAAGCGCGCAACCATAATAATTTCTGTCAGATGCATGAACAAAATTTTCCTTCATAAAATGTGAGTCATCGACAGCGCATAAAACTTCTTAATTATTGTAGAGTTTTTGACCATCCAGTGACCCTGACTTACTGTCGGTGGCTGATGATGAAACTAGCAGACATACTTCATTTCGCCGAGCCCTTATTGCCCCATGACCCAGCGTCCGTAATTGCTGACCGCGACGGGAATATGCTTAGCTTCTTGGGATTTGCGTTCAGACAGACCTCTCGATTGTGTCAAGGTACATCACACAGGAATTCGCATTAGTACGAAACGGAATTCAATCGTGATCCTTACCCAAACCACAGGACCCTATGAAGTTTCTGATAAGTTGTTATACCTCAGTCCTGCCTAAGACCAAAGCGAAGCAAAGGAGTGGGTAAATGGAAAATATGAAGCCTTTGCATCTGAGACAAAGGCACGAGAGGAGTAAGGAAACATGGTGTCAAACTTGATGACCAGACGCCAAAGATGGAGTCAATGTCAGTCTGCTTTGAAAGGTACAAGTCAGCGCAAAATGAGGCACATTAAGCTGAATAGATTTGTCTAATAAAACCAGGTCAAAATCGCGAGCTCTGTCTTTAAAGGAAGAATGACTCAAAACCGCAATTAAAGGCGGCTTCTACTTTCGAATATTAGGTAGACCGCAAACACTGAGGCGCAGGCACTGATGGGCTGAATTCCATAACTCGGGTTTAGAAGCGAAAATCCGAAGATTTTGTTTCACTGACGCAGTCTTTGCAGCTTTAGGATGACTCGTTGAAATTTGGGATTTGTGTGATATCGAGTCTAAACTACTACTCGTATCCGCTTTCTGAATAGAAGGCACTGCAAATGACGCCATCAAGTCCGTCTCGTTCCAGGTGGAGATCTGTACTGCTTTCGGGGTGGTCCTGATATGAAGATCGCTGTTCAAGTTTATTCCTCGTGGAAGTCACAGGGCAAGCAACCATCGCCTCGACTGGAGCGAGTTGAGATTTGGACATACGGTGGGTTGACCTGTCACTCTGACTGCTCCACTTGTCTTATGCCAGGTCATCCAAATCATGCAACTCATCCAACTCTCCAAAAGGCGATGCAGAGCTATGCTGCGTTAAATCTGTTGGTGGACAGAGGGTCTAGTTCTGCTCTGTCCCTGGGTGGTCTCCTCTTCCACCTCAGACAGAGCCGATGTAAGTATTCCTGATGTGGAGTAAGTGCATGCAGAGTTCACTGGGACTTCAAAAGGTACGTAGTGAGGGAGAGAAGGGAGGGAGTGCTGGAGCAACAGAGAATCCCTAAGTAAGAATGACTACCTGTCCGTGTGTCCCATAATTTTGGCTATTTACACCCTTGTGACTTGGCGCGATGGGTGTGGCCATCTTGCTATCCATGCATCGAGCTATCCCCAAAGTGGAGGGAGATCTGTCGTTATTTGTGGGCTGATTTCGCTCATTGAAATGCCGACCGGTGAGTTGGGCAAATAAATTTTGCAATTCATACCTTTATTTTGCTCATATTTCTTTGGATTTGGCCAAATTATTAGAGAAATGCTGTTATTCATAAACAGATGTTGCTAATGAGAACGCAGATGTTGCAAATGGGGAGCATAACTGTTGTAACTCATAAATGATGAAGCAAAGCTGTTGTTGTTGGCGTATACCTTGCTATTCATGCATCGGTTTTGAGTAATTCTAATCCAATTTAGTGTGTTTGGCAGAGAAACATTGCTATCCACGCAGCGACTTCGCTCGCTTGAAGGTGATGGTGTAATTGGCGGTTATACCTTGCATCGTACTTGATAGTGCAAAGGCCAAGCTGGTGTGATTGTCGGAGAAAATTTGCAACTCCTCCCTTGGATTTGCTCATGTGACGGCAGAGGCAGCGTAACTGTTGGAAGAATCCTCTTTACTTGTGCATCGGTTCAACTCACGTGAAGGCAGAAATGGTGAATTTGAAGAGAAAGCCTGCAATTAATGCATGTGTTTTGCACATGCCAAGGCAGATGCGGCATAATGGGCGAAGAAAACTTGCATTCATGCAACACTCTTCCTAACGTGGAGGACTCTTTGGCGAAATTGGGAAAGAAGTGGCACTATTCACCATCTACTTTGCATATACGAAAGCAGAGGTGGTGCAAATGGCTGAGAAAGCCTGCTATTTACGCCTCGGTTCTGCTCACGTGAAAGCGGAGTTTGTGTGATTGGTGGAGAAACCTCGCTATTCCTGCATTGGCGTTGTTTTGCGTAGGCGGAAGTGGTGCATCAGGCGGCTGAATCTTGCCACCCTTACATCCGTTTGGCTCATGTGAAGCAGATGTAGGGTAATTGGGTGGACAAATCTTGCTATTCATGCACTTGATTTGCACATGCAGAGGTGGATTAGGTGTCACTGGCTGAGATACCTCGCTATTCATGCATCGGTATTGCTCATGTGAAAGCAGAGGCGGTGTAAATGGCGGAGTAGCCTTGCCATTCATGCCTCTGCCTTGCTAATGCAGATGCAGACGTGTCCAATTGGGCGGAGGTGTTTTGACATTCACGCATCTATTTTGTTCATTTAATGCGGAGGAGGCAAAGTTTAGGGACTAGCTTTTACATCCATAACTCATGTAAAAGCAGAGGTTGCGATACGAGTGGAGAAACTTTGTGATTCATATCCCGGTTTCGCCCACGTTAAAGCAGAGTTGTCGAACGGTCAGCGTGGCTTTGTGATTCAAGCATCCGTTTTGCTCGTGTTAAAGCAGATGCGGTGAAAAAGGCACAAAAATTTTGCGATTCAAGCAGCGATTTTGCTTATGTGAAGCCTGACGTGGCGATTCGTGCAAATGAACTTCACCATTTCTGCCTCGCTTTTCATCATGTCATAGCAACGTTGGCGAATCTCCTGGAGATACTTTGCCATTCGTGCATCGATTTTGCGAATGTGGGAGGAGAAGTAACGAGTTGGACTGAGTTATTTTGTCTTTCATGTATCGGTATCGCTCATGTTGTAATATAAATGGCGAAATATGTGGGGAAACTTTAGTATTCATGTTTTCGATTTGCTCTTGTAAGAACGTAAACAGCGAACTTGGCCAAGTAACTTTGCTACTTACGCTTCGCTTTTGCTCATTTGAAGGCTAAGGTGGCGATTTGGTTAGAGTTGGCGTGATGCTTTGCTATTCATGCAACAGTTTTTCTGATGTGATGTAGGTGGGGCGTAATGAGTGACGAAGCTTTGCTATTCATGCAAGGTCTCTACTTATGTGAATGCAGCTGTAGGGAAATGGGCAGAGAAATTTCGGCACCGCTTTCCCTGTAAATTCACGAGGCTGAATATCAGTCCCTGCTAAGGAGTCGCGACGACTAAGAGCTGCGCTCCTAGTACACACAATTCCAATTTATTCTAGCGTGCAAGTGACAACTTATGCAGCCATCTTCACCTGAGATTAAAACCCAGGTCCACCTGCACGACAATCCGACCCAACCCCAGCCCAAGTTTCTATTTGTGCCGCTAAGTATATTTGAAGGATTTTCTACACACAAAAAGCAAAGATTTGCCATAGGCGTAGCTATTAGGCTCAAGATTTTAACCACTTGCATTCGAGGTTAAATCTACCATACTAGGAGAAACTGGATGTATATTGACTTATTTCATCAAAATCGCTTTTGTTTTACCTTCTTGTAAAGGGCTCAACTACTTCCTTCCCCATGTGTTTTAATTTTTATCAAAACACGCAAGCGTTACATGAGAAATAAGCTTAAGACACTAAAGCAAAAAATCAGTTAGTTGCAACGGCAGCAGTGTAAACAGAACCAGCCTCGGCAGTACCTAAGTGATAAGGCGTCAAAATGGTTAAGATCTTTAGCAAAATAGAAGGTTACTATAAATAGTGCAGAACATGGCTGCCGCTTATTGAGAGAACATGCCAATTATGTTCGAGTGCATCGTTGAACGCAATATTGTCACAGCTCTGTGTACGAGTGCCTTGCAATTTGTCTGCAGTCCATTACTGCAGAACCGCTTGTTGCTCGTCCAAGTCGTCGCAAAGGAGAGTCAGGTGGGTTCGAAAAGGCGATATTGTTGTTTGTGTTATGTGGTCTGTTAATTTTAAGCGATGGATCTTGACTAATGGGGCTTGCCTTGCAGAGAAGGTTGTAAATCTCACAAGATCTTGCATTCGTCTCCAACTCCTTTTAAAGAAGTACTTGTTCTTGCGTCTATGTACACGCTTATCTATTTATGCATGCCCTACTTGTCAAGTTGAGCACAGAGAAAGGATCAGTTTACTGTTAGTTTTTAAGTGCGATACTCAGTCGCACCCATTTGCATGCTGCAAATTGGTTTGGGTAATTAGTCAAGATCGTTCTGCTAGTGTTTCGAATGGTTCGTTACTTTGGCAGCGGCAAATTTGATAGTGGCTGCTGCTGCAGATGATGATGATGATGGGCAGATTTACTGGCTAATAATCGCTCCCTCGCCGCCACCGCTCTCAGTGTTGTTTATGGGGCGCTGTTCAACGACATCACACACTTATGAGGCTGCTAACAGCGTCGATCATTGTCGACGGTGGAAATGGCAAAGGTGATTGTAAATGTTGAGGCAGACCCACGGGGTGCCACTGAGACCGCATTGAGCGCCTTTGAACTCGACGTCGTCTCTGACAACTGTGGCATTGTGGTTATTCGACCTATCGATCCTGTTGAAAGCTCCTTTGCTCAGTGTAAACTAGGCATTCATCCTGGGAATAGGCAGCGCGCCTTTGTGTTTGGTGAGCTTATGGACGACTGGGTGCAGTGTAAGTGACGCGCAAGAGCGAAGCAAGAGTGTTTTGCAAGTAATTATGCTGGATAAGTTGAATAAGATGTTACTCTCTTCTTACAATCATTAGTTTTGCTTGTTCTTTTTAATCTGGGATGTTTAGGCTTAGCCGCCTTTATCACTGTAGTATGAGATGAAGTTGACATGAAGTGGGCGTGGAGTCGTTAGGCGTGTGGCTATACTCCGAGGCTTTGATATGTAAGCATGATTCCCTGTACGATCCATTACAACTTTTTGGAAATCGCTTGCCCAGTGTTTAAGGCTTAAGGCGCATGTTATCGACGCATTTCCACACTTGTGTAAATTGTCCAAAAAAAGTGATTTTGATGACGCTCACATATTTGAGTGTAACAGCCAGTTGGATGACCTATTGACCGAGTGTGAATAAGTTGTAAGAGAAACAGGAAATGTCCAACGCAATCATACCCACTTATTGTCTCAGATTCCAACCTATGCAGCTTGCTACGTGAGATCGAGCTATTTTGGGATGCTTGTTTGTGTGTGCGTGCATGTGTGTGTTCTTTAACGCTCACCTGCCAGTTGACGGTATTGAGTGTGTATCCGCCGCCTGAGACAAGTGGTTGAACTTGCCTTTGTATGCTTGTGATGTGACAGCAAGTCTCAGATCGGAAGCTAGATCAAATCCTAGTCGTTCTGTTGCTATAGCTGCCGTGATGCTGCACCGTTAGTACGAGTTGGC
Organism: Taenia multiceps; assembly: GCA_001923025.3. Lineage (NCBI taxonomy): Eukaryota > Metazoa > Platyhelminthes > Cestoda > Cyclophyllidea > Taeniidae > Taenia > Taenia multiceps. Next base: position 6,851,132 of record CM010316.2, read on the forward strand.
TTTTCGCTTTTAGGCTAGCATTTCCTCCACTGGTTATGGACAGGCGTGATGAGCAGCACACTGTCTAGTCCCATACAGAATTAGCTTACACCGTGGAGAATGAGGGAACTGACGACGCAGTGGCCTTTGCGACAAGGCAAAGTGGACTATGTAATGCGTCGATGGTTTGTTGAGTGAGGGATTTTGGTGATAGGATGACTTATTGTCTTTTCGTTGTACGTTTGTGGAGTGCGTCGCTGGCTTGTCAAATGCACTTCTGTGTTCTGCCCGAGTGCGATGTCTCTTTTCGTCTCCGAGAAGGGAAAGAGCTGAGATAGCTGCGTGGCTGCAGCACACTTTGTCCCAGCAGGTGTTGATATCTTTTTAGTTTGTTAAGTTGCAGTTTGTCGTTACGGGCGATGAGTGCATTTTAAAGTACAGACCCGATTCGTTTCTCCGTTTCACTGTTAAGTGTGTCGCCATTTGTTGAAGGGTGAAGTGCTACCGCTGAGCCTCGAGAACGGCTTTAGAAGGTAGAGAATGTGTGACTAGTAGGTAGGTGGGTGGTTAGGTGGTTGGGTAGGTGGTTTTGGAAAGGTGAGTTGTGCCTAGGTGAAGACGAGATATTTCCAGCTACTTTTTGCAGGAGTATGCATATCAGGAAGGCGGGAAGGCTACTAGCAGTAACTTCTCCTTCGTGAAGCAGCTCCAGAATACTATCATGTTATAATGTCAGCAAACGCTGCCATTAGGTAGATGTAATGGCCAGCATTGCCATTGGGCGACTACGTAGGGGTTAGTTTGTTGAACCGCTTTAATGGCATCCGCTAGTGTACCTCGAGTTCTTTGTGTCTTATCTTTGCCAAAGGTTAATTTAGTCTACTGGCCTTTCAGTCGCCTTGTTGGCAGAGCAGTGAAACGTAGCAATCAGATTTACAGCTAGTGCCTACCTCGCCTCACTTTCATCTTGACAAGCACTTTACGCTAGTCCAGCCTCATAGAAAGGCAGTTTGAGTTATTTCTGATTTAAAAATGCTATTATCTACCCAAATCGGAAGGTTCGTCAAGTGATTTCACTTCTGCTTAAAGCCAAATATTAACGACTAGATCTGCAGTTCACTGCTCTGCTCACATTTCGATTTTGGCAGATGGTAGGCGTTGCAAATCAGAAAAAAATTGAAATGTCTTTCCTTGAGCCTGCACTTGCAGAAAGTGCTTGTCAAGACAAAATTTATAGCCACATTCTAAACAATATACAATTGCGTTGCTAAGGTAGACAGTGAATTTTCAACAACGCAAATTACTTTGGTGAACTAAAAGCAATTGGTTTAGACAAAGTAAATCTAAAATAAATGCATAGGTACGTATTTGTGCATGGGATGGAAACACGTAAACAGAGACTGCGCAGTGTTATTATTCTGAAAACTAGTGTTGATTTATTCTTTTACACTGTAAAATAATCAGATTGTGCTGTTCTTTTGTCGCCTTATGATAAAGAAATTCTGCTTCTGAAGGTGAGGACGGTGACGACCTTGAGATTATCCAAACGCTGCACCGATGGGACGCTATAGCAAGGCGAATGCAGTTAATAAAAAGCGAACTGTGAAAATGCGAAATGAGAGTTAACTGGGTCTTGAGATGAAAGTCTTAATTTTAGAAAAAAGCTTCTTTGTAGAAGAAAATTGAAAATCAGTAGGGCATTTGTAGTGCGAACAGTAAATGCGAGGTGTTTCCTGGAAATTTATAAATTTAACTTAAAAGTGTCAGTTTGAGAATGCAACTACAGAGATAAATCAAACGATAATATTCTTTTTAAGGGTAGCAAGAGGGCGTTTACTGCTCACCCGTTTTTAAAAGGAAAGGAGTGTTTACCAATTAGACAATAAAAGGAAAGTTTCTAATATAAGTATCTGGTGGAAATGTCGCGTTACAGGAGGAAGGGAATGTCGAATCAGTTATAGTCTTTCTACAGACGGTTTGACGTGCACTAGTTTCTTTCTGTTTGCCTAGCATGTATGTGCTTTGCCTTCCTCTGTCTTCAGAGAAGTTTGAAAATTCAAAGATCACTGTCTTAGGCATATCACGTGTGCTAGTCCAAGTGCCTTTTCAATGCATGGTCACGTTTGCTACCCTCCATTGTTCAAAATACCACCATAACCTTTGTCTTTTGACACTTGAACGGCCATTGTTAGCTTTGTTCTGGCAAATCCACATCCTATCCTGTTTCCCATTCTCTCAAGCGTATGCAGAGATTTTGCAAGACACGGTGTTACCTCCAGGTTGAGTGGCTGTGTTAGCGGGACAAATGGTCTTAATGAGTCCCACTGGCACAACATTTGCATGCGATAAACAAGTTGTCTTGGGAGTGCATACATTCCGCTGCTTCAGGAATTAAACAGACATTCAATCCAATGCTCGTTGAACCTAGCTTCATCTGCGTATTTACTACGGTGACTTACTAATTGTAGGTAGAACGCTTGACGTGGGAACTCCGGAGGTATGCATAGCAATATGAGGCGAATTAAGACATGAATACCTTACGTCTCCGAGGTTCTTTTCCACTGGGTGGGTGATTGGACACTTTGCAATGTTGCAAAGTATCAGTTTGCATAACCTTACAACTCGGTTCTTCACCTACTCACCCTAGTTCTCATCACTCTAATCACATGTTTATGCTGCCTTACAGCATGACCATACCCACACCTACGTCAATCATTCTTGCTTTGCTTGTTTCCATTACCTCCAAGGCTACGATCTCACTTTTCCAGCTGAAGTACCCACACAGGCGTCCAGTCCTCATCAACTCCTAACCTACTTCTCTCACAAGCTGCCATGCTTCCACTCCATGCATCCACTTTCTGTGGAGACAACCCATTCCCATATCTATGCACATCACTTACTTTTCGTTTGTCACCTCCATCCATGTACCTCAGTGACATACCAGGCTTCTGGCAACCACCAACACAGAGCCCCATTCTTCGCAGAGCAATCTCAATTCTCCGCCAGATATTCACCTCACACCACTTAGCAACCTGCTTCTCCACTTACCTGCCCCAGCTCTTCTACAGTCATCTGGCCTCTACCATTCCACCCGCGTTCGGTGTCCACATCCCAACATTACCTATGATTCCCCTCTCCAGTCCCACTTTCATCTATACCTCCATCCCTCCATGCATCCATCTATCCATCAAAGCCATGTTCTTCGAGTCCGTCTAGCGCTTGCCCGCTCACACATGCAAATGGTATGGACAGGAGATGGAATGAGCATGAAAGGTGCCGCTGTCGCAGAAAGAATGCCTACCTGGTCCGCGCTAGCGCACCCATCTTGCTGTTCATCCCAACCAATGGTTATGGCCTGCCTTATCACCCGAATCACCTCGCCCTCTTAAAAGACATTACGAGGGACAGTCGGTCCCTCTTAATGACACCGATCGTCATCAGAATGTTAGCGATGCAGTCTTCGGTGAATCACATGTTAGTTTCTACCTACCCACCTACCTACCTGCCTACCTTGATAAAAAGTTTACGTAATAGGAAAAAATACAATTAGTCCGCGCCACAAAAGCTTTCGAAACTATGTACAAAAGACCAACTGCCAATGTCTAATGCCGATCTGTCTAAAGCACATAGCGGTGCTTTGCACCTGACAAGCATTACGCATTCTACGCAGGAGCCCTCCACCTCCATTCAAAGTCAAATGTCGATTCCGTTTAAGGCTGCTGTGGAGAAATCCCTTTTCGTCGATTAACCTGACAATGGAACCAGAATCAGTTATTTCGCAGTCAAGGAGACTTGAGCATTCCACACAAAAAATCACTAAACAAGCCAAAAGTGACATTCCAGAAATGGGCACAAGTCATTCACCATCATCTCCCATCATGCACATGAGATATGCGAGACCATTGAAGAGGGTAATGGAGGAGGGCAACGTGCCAGACGAGAGGATGTCCAATCACCCAACCAGTCGTGCTACCCCATTGAACGCCTTAAATGCCATGTGTGAGTTATCGGTAGCCTGACCACTTTGGAATAACATCACAGGAAGCCGAAGAGAAATGCACCCACAAGGGAGATTGTCGAAAAACCTACACAGCCAGACACATTACCTTTGGCAAAGGCATGCAATGGAATGGAGGAAATGGAAGGGGAGATTACGACTAGTGAGATACACTGACAAATGCACATCGAAGGAAAATAGAGAAGGTGGATGTGTGGGTGGCGGAAGCTCAAAGAACCCACATGAGAGAAGTACAAGGGAACAATTGGCTGACAATATTACCTCCGCCATAAACAAAAATAGCCATCAAAAAGTAGGACTACAAAGAATTCTGAAGGAGTCAAAGGCATCGAATACACTGCCAAAATGATGCCATCGTCAATTTAAAGCCATTGAAGCAGAAAACAAATGTGACCGAAAATATCTGCACGATAAAATTTGTGCCCATAGACCACGCAAAAGGGAACAAAAACAACACAAAAACCAAGGCTGAAAATGTAAAAGGGCACGAAAGAATTACGAAGACACACGAACAAAAGGGACGAAAAATCAACAAACGGAAATACCCAAAAAGAGACGTAGGGCATTCAAGCTACAAGAGAAGTAGCAGAAAACCACTTTCCTCATGCGAATAACAAGAAGATGCCTGCATATTCCATTGTCGCTCACACCGCCATCAGAAACCCACACCAATAGGGATGGCTTGATTCCACGTAGCAGATAATGTGGATGAGGGAGAGTGTGGAGATAACAGCCCTGAGCCTCGCCTCGACTCGCCTCGTCCTCTACCGAATAAGCCGGCGGCATGTGTTCCAGTTGCTTTACCGACGAGTTGGACAAAATCGTTTTACAAATGCATTTCTACGCTTAGTGCCCAATTCTCGCGATGCACCTTTCCTTACCTTTCCATTCACCCACCTTACTTTCCTCCTCTTCGTTGCACTCTTGACACGTCTTTGTACCCTTTTTGACTAGATCCACCCTCACATTAGAGTCTGCGCACCATCATTTACAACTTCACAAACACTAGCTTTTTTTTGCTTCCTGAGATATTTAAACTGAAAACCCAATCCTCCTACCCTTCTCACTATTATTGTTAATTTTCCTTCGCTTCTCGATGATAATCCCACTGAGCTCTCATTCAGCAGCATCAACATTGCACCCATATATATGTGTTAGATACTACCTCGTTACGTGTATTTTACATTTTCCAACGCTGGTCTCCTACATTTAGGGGCAGAGGCAAGTGTGATTCACTAAAAGGGCCCTCTTTCCCAGACACCTGCCAGTTACGTCTATTTCCATCGAGTAGACAGATCCCAGCCATCAGCTTCGCTAGTCTCCTGCCACTCACCGAATCACCCTAAATAACTGCATCCACAGTTCATCGCACACACACACACACACACACACACACACCAGTGCACATCACAAACCCCTGTCTCTCAGACGGGCAGTGTTGAGTGCCTCAGACTCATGAGGTGATCAGTGAACAGTTGAGTTGACTCTTGACACTGTATTCAATGTTCGAAGAAACAAATGAATAAATAATAGGCTAAAAAGCAAATGGATGAGTGATTACTAGAACACCGAATGCGTGGGTCGATAGAGAAATAAACTGCCTAAGGACAACACTGTACCCGTAGGGGAATCAGCCTTGTCTCCAATACCACGGAGTTGACATGCCTCCCAATTGAGGCTTCACTCCATTTTTGCCAACTCCATCTCCATTAACAAGAAGTCTAGGAATAATAACATCTTTTATTTGGAATGTGTGTCGATGCCTGGACGTCGAACTGTTGGTCAAAGCAGGTTTATTTAGTGAAGTACGAGATTTAACGCATTTTGTGCTGATTATTTCTAGGGTCTGTTCATGTTGCTGGCATCTTGAATCCCACCATGGTGGAAACACATCCTAACAAGCTTGTTATGATGCTTCATGGCCAGTGTCACGCGGACAGGGGAGGACTAAACAAATCCAATGACTTCTTCTAAAATGTCGTCTTTCAGGGCATGAGCGGTTTCGAATGCACTCAGGCGTAGTTGGCGAGTTCCTCATTCATGTCGATGGACAGTGTGCATACAGCAACAGCAACAAGCGAAACTTCCACAATCCCTTGAAGTAGCTTTTGTCACAACGAAGGGGCGTCTTTGTTAAGTCTGTAGGCGACAGATCACAGATCTAAACGCTGTCTTTCCTTACCTTCACCACTCCTCTGCATTACCTTCAAATGCACTTTCTATGTCAAAGCCTAATCTCTTCGCGCAATTCTCCGTATTCTTTCTCTTCTGGCCCTTTTTACTTACGGCAGCCACTCCTTATGGATACAGTGATTTCCGTAACTCAAAGGGATTCCATGCAGGACGTCTCTCTAGATACCACACAAGTTTGTAGAAAGGGGTTCACGGAGGCGAAGTGGCTTGGACCCTAACATGATGCCTCGACATTTACTTGGTGAACGACTACACCATTTGAAACATTATTCAGCATAATTGCAGAATGATTTCCATTGGGACAAAACGCGTGTGCGTTGCCTGAGCCTAAATTGGGTGTGAGTGTTCCTTACTTAGGTCATTGCACCGCATGCGAAATCAGCCGAATGCATGGCTCATGTGGACAGTCGTAGAAACAAACCGGGAGAAGATGTGCAGGACGGGGAAGAGATGATAAATCCTAACACAAATGATGAATTCACACGAGTTCATGACTGAGTCAACTGCGCATGATGCTGCATAAGAAAAGTCGAATGAGCGAAATCAAAGCAATGAACACAGAGAAGGAGTTTCGGATGGGAAAAGGCGAAAATTATGGAGGAAAGTAATGACTTTACGCATTGTGAAAAGATACTTGGCAGGTTCTCGCAAAATATTTCGGCAAGAATTTCAAATAATGAGGGCGAAAATTAAGAAGTCTAATTTTATTTCAAAGTGACAGCGAAGTCTTTGGCGAAGTCGAGGCAAGTGAAGCAGAATTACTGCTGTCAGTCGGGCAAGAGGCAGCAACAGCAGCAACAGAGGTGCAAGCAAAACAGAGTCGTAGGCCAATTGCACGTGCGCAAAGCGAAATGTCTCCTCGACATTCGCCAAGTCTACAGTTGGAGGAGCAAATTCGAGGCAGGAAATGCCAAGTTCCGTCAACTCTAGAATCAAATGAGGAGAATGGACGAAGTGATAGCAAAACTTTTGCTCCGATTTCGTCAATTCTAAGGCCACATGAGCAGAATTAGTGCATGGATAGTAGATTTTCTCTTCTTATTCCACCAGCTCTGTTGGCTTGTTGGCGATTTTGCAATGAATAACGTCTATTGTCCTCTCATCGATGCATGAAATGCAAGATTTCTGTCCTCATTTCACCAGCCCTCTGCTAGCATGGGAAGTTGCTTTGATGAATGGAAGGAGTCCACCTCACGATACTTGAGCTCTGCAATTACATGAGGCAAATTATTCGTCCTATTCCACCAGCTGTGCCTTAACATGGGCAATTTTCGCAATGAATAGCGGAAGTTCTCCCCTCAGTTCTCCTACTCTGTATTTCAAGTAGCGGAACCGATGCGCGTGTAGCAAATTTCCTCCTCTCAGCTCACCAGCTCTGTGGTAACATGGGCAATTTCTCTCATGAGTGGCGTGGATCCACCTCTCATTTCGCCTACTATGCAGTCACTTGAGCGAAGTGGATACAAGCAACGCAAATTTTTTATCTGCATTTGCTAAATCACCTTTGGAAAAATCATTTGTAGATGTACATATGTATTATTGTGAACAACTGAAAGTGCTTTTTGCACGTTTGTAGATTTTATCCCTAGAATTCCTGCTTAGCCTATGTTTTTGCATAATTTCATTTTAGTCATGGATCGGCATCGCACATTCGTGGGCAGTCACTTATGCCACTAGGTTTCTACCTAAGTGTTACTATGCACTGACTGACAATGGATCCCATTCATCAGCACCGCCGGTCAGAGTGCAACACGCAACGAACACGACTGGTTCGGACCATCCAAATGCGCTGCTGATTCAGTACAGACATACAGACATACGACGTCTTCACTCGGATAGTCTTACAATGCCGCTTTATCAAGTGAATAGCGGGCTTGGAGCATCGGAAGACACTTATTTGCTGGGCTGTCTTGGCGTTTGGCTCCACAAACGCCTTGATGAGGATGAGTAGCTACTATTTTCCATATCCAATTTTCTGTTCTGAATCACCATATCGTCGCTTTTCCCTACCGATGACTACATCATGCGATGTGATTTAAAGATCCTTGGACAGAAGAACACACATTTTTACTTACAGTGAGATGACGTTGTATCTCAACAAGAGTGATGTAAGCAGTTGGCTTTGCATCTCAGCTGCAAATTTCTCTATGGAAGTTATTGGCATAATACCGAATGCCCTTACAGCGATGATTGACCCAGTCTTCGGGAGTCAGCCAAGATAAACCACGCCTGGCGCGCAATCACATCGTGCATGTGGACATAAATGTACGCACGTAGGTTGATGGTCTCCTGTGAGCAGATTTTGTGGGGAACAACTTTGCACTGCACATCGACCGCCTGCACAAAACATGTCAGCATGCCAGAAGGGTGCCATCACAACACCCTTCCGAGTGACTAGGTGGTGCACGAGTCTGTCGCAGAACGCAACTTCACTGTCGCTATCACTACCCTCGCTATTACTGGCATCGGCATGGCAGTCATGTCTGACGTTCATCACACCATGCGGCTATTTCCCGGTTCTAGCCTGCGTTGGCGGTTCAAAACAGACTGCACTATTTAACACTCCTTGTCTGTGGTGGTGGTGGTGGCGGTGTTCAAGCATTCATGCGTGTCAGCATGCTGCTGCTTATCTGTGAGGAATAACTTGAAATCGAGAAGGGTGATCTTCTTCTTAAGAACTTACGCTGACAAAGTTGAGAAGTGGAAGATTCACACGATCGCGGGTGTAGTAGTTTGCTGCCGTCTAGTACATCTAGATGAATGTGCTCGCTGAGAATCCAGAGCTCCAATATAAAGTGGTTCAGACAGTGAAAATGGACTATTAACAACATGGATGCTAGGGTCACTGGGCATTTCATGAGGATGCATGCATTCGCAATCCATTGCCCATGTTGCATGCAACCGCACAGTCATCATCAACCACCGATGCATCGAGAACACTCTGAGGTTCTGTTCACCATGATCCTTGCAATCCCATTGCTATTTCAACACAACCTGTGCAAAACTATCCTCTCCTGTGTCAACCGCTTTGAAGGCTAACGGTATTGCGCGGAACCCTATCATGCTAGACAGCAAATAATCGCAGAGGCTTTTGTCGCAGCGTTTGACTGTATTAACAGCACAAATTACGCACATTTGATATTTCTTTCTCACCACTACCGACAAGCGATGCAGTGTCCGATCGTCCCTCCCGGTGACAAGTCTGTGAGAGCGTTGCGCCACGGTGAAACCGGCAACGAGGTAGGAGACGTAGTGTAAGAATTGGGTAAGTAGGTGCCAAAAGGTCTTAGTCTACTCCCTAAGAAGAAGAGTGCCTAGCACGCTTGCAAGAGGTGAGTTGAAGACGTCAATTTGTTCATAAGATGGGATGCCGTACTGGAATCACTGAAATGGACAGCAGCAAATTTGGACTGCTTACGCCGCTCAGTACTCTGTCTGCTCACCCGTAGCAGCCGCGTTCCTACGTGAGTTATGATTACGAATTTGTGAAGGCAAATGCGATGACCCCTTCCCCTACAAGTCACTTTTTGCTTTTGACGTGCTCAAATCAAGCAGTGGAAAGGCTAATAGTGAATCACATGGTGGTTGATTGTAGTACAGGTCAACCCGCACCACTGTGTGGTCGCAGTCAGGTCACTTTTGCATTTGCTGCAAGCCAATTGAGTGCTGATTAAAGAACTTCCTCCTTATGAACCTTTAACACCTCCACTTCAAAGTGTAACAAGGCATAGCATTGCAAAAGATCGTTTCCGTATAGACTGCCCTGTTCCTCTTAGAAGTTGCTGTGCTTGTGTGGTCAATGAGGCCATTAATTCTTGTATGTGGGCTTAGACTGAACGAATTTAGGTGACGAGATTGTGAGGCGTGCACTTCAGAGAGGTTTGCGCTGAGAGAATATGTGATGTGCGAGGCCAGGACGGCGGAGCATAAATGGAGGATAGTTGATGTTGACTGTAACTTTGTACGAGACTTGTGCGTTGGATTACCTATGCGGTGCTCCGAATAATCTCCATCGATCGGCCACGCCATCGCAAAAACACATCAAAGGGATGGTGGGAAGCAAATCCGATCCCTTTGTTTGCTGTTCGAAGGAAATCAAAATGTCCTGCATTCCCTTCGTGCAATGGACCCTCAGTCACGAAAGGTATTAAAGCGTTGTCAGAAGAGATCGACAGTGGCGTCCGATTAGGCGACTTGCTTCGCTGGTTGGTGCAAGAACTGGCGTAAAGTAGGTGTGTTTTAGATGCACAAAAACCCAAAATTAACAGTGCTGTGCGAGGGTCCTTCCCCCCTCCTAACAAACTAGCTACTGCTTTGCCGAAACAGGTCAGCAGTGCCTACATCACTGTGGATGTGTGCAAATGAATGAGGAGGGGTGGAACATCCCTATCCAGGTCTGATGACCAGTTTACTGACCAGGTGGTGGTAGTGTGATCTCGGTGTCTTCATAGTTCTTGAGTTGTCTTGGCCTTCGAGGAGTTGTCTTTTCACTCCCAACATGTCTCTGCTCCATATGAGCCAATGAAGATGAAGTGAAAAGAGGTTGAGCTCCTATAAACGTAAAGAATAGGTGGTGAAGAGGTGATCACTGCTAAATCGTGGGAATGGAATGACACTAAAACCTGTAGAAATGAACAAACAACCACAGGATCATTTCTAGAGGCTGCAGTCATTCCTAGAATTCATGCTTTGCTTTTGCACATTTTCACTATTCTGTTACGGAGATTTGAACGTAAACTATCAACACTTAACACTTGGACCTGTACCAAAACAAATCTGGTCATTTGCGCAACTGAATGAGAAAGCCTTCGGGATAGATCCGACCGCATGTGCGGCTTCGTAACGCCAATGAATTGCGGCCAGTTATCAGTGGGTCAGTTGGATCTCTAGAATGTAAATAGACAGAATTATGGGAACGGATGGACAGGCAATCATAAGAATCTGGGGATTTTCAATTTGAATAGTAGGAAGGCTAGGAGCGCATGCCCTTTCCCTTTACACCGCTTGAATCATTCTGCTGCCTGCAGAACAGAGGCGCAAATATTTGGTGTGAAGTGCTACTTCTAAATAGAGAGAAGTCCTTCACAAAGCAGCCACTTGCAATCACAAAAGTCGTAGTAGAATGGAGGACACTTGAGGTATCCAAAAGAGAGGTAGTCAACTCCATCAAAACCTTTTCATGAGGGCGATAATGTGCAGGTCGACTATGTTCCCCCACTAGGCGCAAAGTGCGAGCGAAGTCAGATTGCCAACCAAAGGACAACCAAAGTGTGTTCTTGTCCCAAATCAAGGTTGGAAAAGAAGCGAGCATTAAAGAGGCAACTGGAAGACGTTGCGTGGGTACAAAGTAGAAGATGTGGACAATCGGCCATCTCTGTGCATCCTCAGAGAGGTCCCTAGTGTGTGGGAACCATATAAATAACTAAAGCTCACTTTGTGATGGTGTGCAAAGCAAGGAGAGTTCTCGCAGACAGACTCGCATGTCTATGCATTTGATGCGCACAAACAGGCAAGTCCAGCTTGCCACTGCGAATATCTGTTCCGACATTAACCTCATCCAGCAGCATCCCTTCAGCAGTGCGTGTTGCTGCACGTGAACTGCGTCAAAAGCAAATGTGACATGGTGAGAGGTGGTAAAGAACAATGCACAACATAATCAATGATCCTATAATCTCACCTTTTATTCACGTAGCACCGTGGTTCCACCCACGCATGAGGTCAACCGGCAGTTGTTTCCACATGCACTAATTTCATGGACAGCACAGAAATGCGTGTTCCTAGTGTACAGTGCTTTGTAGTAAAGAGCCCAAAACCATTCTTCGGATTTGCAAGCGAAATGCTAAGGACGGCGGCCAAATCCCATCCTGAAGTGCAGCACCACTTAAACAGAAGTGTGGATTGTGAGTACATGCCAGTGTGCACGTACAAGAACACATTTACCTTGTCATTCAAGGTGAAACATTGGACCCACATCAGCAGAACCGTAGTCTGCTCTTCTTCGGGTGATCAGAACAGAGACCGTGGCATGGTAAAAAGTTTCTTGAGAGCTAAAATGGTGATGGGGCGGATAAGGCTATTTGAATCTTTTCAAATGGGTATTTATTCGCTATGCTTTGCTCCAGCCCCTGTTATCGTGATTCCTACATCATTTTCCAAAGGACCGAATCACTGCTGTTGTCTGCGGTGAGAGAGGGTTGCAGGAGGACGCATGCAAACTAAGAGAAGCGTGTGCATCCATTAATGTCGCTGAAATGCAAGTGGCGGGTGCATGTATTGACGGGAAATGGAACATTTTAATTTGCTACTTAACAGGATATCGGCCACGGCAGCAGCACCACCGTGACTGGTGTCTCAATTGGCACAATTTTTAAAAGACTTTTGGTTGAGAATGATGCAAAAATCGCGTACGCAAAGAAATACTTAGCTAGCACGAATCATGCAGCTGTGATGCAAACAGCACATGATTCACTTGCCAATCTAAACCAGATGGTGTAAATAACCGATGCAGATGAATCTCCTTTAAGTTGTTGGCATCCAGACTCCCAAAACTGACTCCTAGTAAGGCTTGGCAATGATTTACATTGGAGCGTTCATTCTTGAGTCGTGATTGGTCAACGTGTGCGCCATCCAATGAAATGGTGGTTGGAGGGCGACAGCAGAGATTAGATGCTGCGCGAAAAGGATGGTCTATTTTAAAGCATTGAATTGGTGCTCTGCAATGCGAGCTTAGAAGAATGCAAGCTGGAAAGCAGTCTGTGCACTGTTTCTTTCAAGACCTTCACAAATTGGACTTGCCACACATGCAGTCTCAGCATGGATGTTCAGGTGCCTGTTAGCATGCCAGTATAGTCGAATGTGATGAATGGGATTGAGGATAGAGGAGATGAGTTAGGACAGTGAAGCCTGCAATCAAGAGCTCTGCTGGCCCTATTGAGCATTCACTTATGCACCCATCAGTAGTGAGACACATTCACCATCCTACAGCTTGAGTTCAGTCACCAAACTGATTTCAGGCGTTGTGGAACCCATCACCACACTTTGCGACAATGCGAATTCAAGCTTATGCTAAAGCGTTTGCAAAGGAAGAGGACTGAATTGTGGGAACAGAAATGTCATTTTCTTCCGGCCATGTCCAACATTTAACTGTTCTCTGTATGCTTTGTTGTGCGAGCATCCAGTGCTTCGGGGTGGAAGCAACCTCTGCACTTCACTTTTGTAGCATGTGTCGATACAATCCAGGAAACCCCATCTTTGCCTGGAGACACAACACACAAAGCAACGGTTGCGGTTATTTCGCTAATCAAGGGGTAAAGCGTAATTCCCAGGCTTAGGAGACACCCACTATCAAGTCTCTAGATAGTCATTAGCAATTCCGTTCATGGCTACCACATGAAGTGCCCATCGCCTGCCATGGCCTCAGAAATGCTGACAATTTGTTCGTAGCTGGTATTCTGCTTTTATTAAGGACTTATTTAATTCAGTTTTTCATGCTGACGAAGCGTCTCGCAGCTGAAGTCTTCATCACCGAATCAAGCGTCGTGAGCAGCGTTGGTTGCACTGGGTAGACAGCTTTAAAAATCATCCATTCGCAGTATCGCACTGCCAGATACCAGTAAACTTTAGGACACCGCTTAGATCACAATGACAAGCAAGATCCATTTTATGAGTCTTGCAGGAGCAACTGCTGTAGTTATTTCCGTGACACAATGTCTTACAAAGTTATGTTCAACAAATGTTGCACCAAAAATGGTCAAATTAATTTAGAATAAATTAAGGAGGAGGCATCAACGCATTTGAATCAAGCTACTTTAAAACACTTCAAATTTTAAAATCTGCCTTAATGCTTATCAATCTGCTTAAACAGGATTAGAGATAAACACAAAGCTATAAAGCAGACAGAGTAAAATTGCACGTTGTTTGCACTTTGTTTGCACGCTTGCCTGGCTGTGTGGGGTCTTCCAATTAACAGCATAGCCATGAATACGGATTCTATATGCATTGCTTGGTAAACTCAACTTCGGATGTGTTTCGATTAGCTGGGTAAACCGCGATCCACATTAGTCTACCGATTTGCACCCATGAGCCTTTCAAAATTCATAATGTAGGAGTTATTGCTTCCCTCGTTACCTACGTGGCAGAGCGTTCAAGTAGTTTGACAGCTCCGAAATGCTGAGAGCTAGGATGCCGTTTTAGGGAACTGAAGAGAGCAAGTCAATTCGCAGTGGACAGTGAGGTGCAGGGAGGGCGTACAACATTGCCCCAGTTGAATAGCTTGGCAGTCATGCATGCAACTAGTGGGTAAGTTCGCATGAGCTTCATCCACAAATTTATTCTACAGAATGTATTATAATCTAGAAATGCGCCCATTAAGTTGTGATTCTGTTGCAATCGCTTAAGCACAGTAATTATTTACCAGGTGTAGGAACAAAGATTTTCTTCGGGCAAAGTGGGCCATCTCGACCACCACGTGACCCTGGCTTGCAGCAGGCGGCTGATGGCTCCTTCCGCTCGAAGTTGAAGGCTCCTCGCATACTCCTCGCTACTTGCTTCTTAAAAGCAGTAAAGGTGCAGTCGGTCTTAGCGTTAGTGTAGAGCACTACTGAATACTGGGTTGTAGAATTCACGCATGGGTGAGGAGTCGATACTGGTAAGTGAGAAGACAACAAAGCATGGAATTCTATGGACTCCCCTAGCCGATCTGCTCGTCTCGGTGTTTTAGAGGTACAAGCGGAGAGAGATGCACCAAACCCACCGCATGTGTCTGAGTTCATGAACCAAAAATAGGTAAACCCTATTTCTCTAGCTGCCATTAGACTTCCCTCAATGGCTTCAATTCCGCTTGGTGCTAGTTCAAATAGAAGTTGGCATTTAAGTCACCAGCGGTCGGTCGGTCGGTGGGTCGGTCAGCACGCACTGATTTGTGACTGAGCAGACGTTTGCGACCCTCGAGAAGGAGGTGAAATCCGATGTTTTGTGAGCCTTCACCATGTTGCACAATGCAAGAGGTCTTTCACTCCTCACTCTTTGCTTTCCCAAGAATAAAACTAATACATTTAGGCATGAGGCAATGGATGGTATTCTTTGATTTTTAGAGGTCGTTATTCCCACACTCGCAACACGTCACCCGTATCCTCTTTTCGGATGCGTATTGCTGAGATGCTGACTAAAATGAAACGGTAGATGACCATTACTTTGCATGAAGTGCTTCGCCATTAAGGGTTCAGTTTAGTTCAAGCGCCAACTTAGGTGGAAATGGATGCAACATAGGGATGGACTTTATTTGGTCGGGCTTCCACTGCGCCATAGCCAGGCATTTGCATTTGCTAACCTTGAAGGCGATCTTCCAGACTTTTTGCGTTCTGCGTTCAGACAGACGTCTTGATCATGGCAAGGCACATCAAACAGGGAATTCGCATTTGCACAAGTGGGAGTCTTCTCATCTTCCTTACTCAATCCACAGGACTCGGGATAGTGACAGTAGGTTGTGCTAACTCAGTTGAGTCTGAAACAAAGTAAATGGAAAATGTGAAGCATTCGTATCAGAGATAACGGCAGGAGAGGAGTAGGGGATAATGGTGTCACATTTAATGATCCTACGCCTGTTGTGTAAGGTGCGATTCGGTGCAAAATAAGACACATTGAATTGACAGAATGTATTTGCGACAACCAGTTCATAGAAATGAGCTCTGCAAGTGATTCACTTTCCATTCTCAAATACTATGCAGCTCATACATTCTGAGGCTTAAGCATCGATGTGCTGTGCCTTGCAACTCGGTTTCTGAGGCGAAAGTGGATAAATCTTGTTGCGTTGAAGCAGTCTTTACAGGTTTTATTCCATTTCTTATGAATAATGGTTTGCGTAAAGTCGAGTCCTCTTGCCTTGTCTAAAACACCAACTTAGAGTCTGTCACAACAGGGCTCACTTCGTGCAACTTGTACTGGCGCATAGAGTGAAGGCCAATCGGAGGTGTGAGAGAGCGTGCTGGTTCAACTGGCACTTCGGTGTTGACAAATGTACATACCGAACTCTTAAATATGCAACTATTGCGTTCATTCGTCTATGTGCTTTCCTTCGTCAACATTTACTGATGCGCTTTGATTCGGATGGGAGTGTCTGCAGCCTCGGGTATTGTCGCGATCACTGCCACCTCCTGCACCGGTAGGCTACTGCTGCTCTTGTAAGGGAAGCCAGGTTTCGTTACATCTGCAGCACTTTTCATGAGAGGAATTGTGCTTTGTTTGTGAGTGGAAGGGAGGCACCAGCTAATCCTAATCGCCTGCATTCCCTTCATGTGTTGATTTTAAGCAAAGCGCTACCATTTTGAAACAGATTACAAATTTAGACGCATTGCGCTTGAGGGACTGTAAAGCTTTGGCTGTGGTTGGGGAATTGGCTACAGCCATAGCTCAACAGAGTGGTGGCTATCAGGTTACTCAAACTGAGATCCAAACGGATTTCTAAATGCAGACTGATGCTGGAGTCGAGAAGACTGAGAAACTTGAGGGGATGGAGACGAGTCATATCGTATTGCATTTACCACCAACTTTCGTGTGTTCTACCCCTCTCCTATCCATTCCTTCATCAATTGCACACATTAGCATAGTCATTTGTACCCGTGAAGAGGGGAATGAGAGGGCTAGTTGAGCTCACACTCACTAATTCGATCTTCAACTCTATTCTTCCTCCTCCCATCATCACTCTTTGATTTATTTCGGTTTTGCTCACTGTTATTCTCTCAGCGACCTACTCCACCTCCAATCCCGCCACGTTGATGAACGATCGGCCATTGCATCGCCAATCATTGCCATATTGCCCTATCAACACTGCTGTTGGCTGTATTTGCAACTGAGCACTTGCTCTTCTTATGTCTGTGATGAAGTTGTGCACTGTTGCTAACGAAGTTGCTGATCACTAGCGGTGGTATGGTTAGGCTTTCCGCAATTTTCGACAACGCGCTTGCAACAGTGGGAACGAATTGACTTCCAGAAGAGAGGTTTGTCGTGGATGAGGCACAAAGACAAGGCCGTTGCCTTTGATTTCGGAACAGCGGTTGATGACGGATCATACTTGAATATGGCGTGATTGCATTGGTCCCGTGGAACTACCATCCACTCCAGAGGTTGAGTAAAATCGCACCGATGATTTTAAACACACGTTTGCCCGTAACCGAAGACTGCGCCTAGCAATAGTCGATGATTGCATTTCATCACAATTCTTATCGTGTCTTCGCTTATTAACAATGATACGCACAGTGCTTGAATCAGAAATGGTCTGTCTCATCGGGGTAGATTGTGCAAAATCCACTAATTTGTCGATCAACTACTATGCTAATGGCCTCATTTGTGGACTCACCATGTCGCATTTCGCTACAATACCAGCCGATATTGGCGCTCGATTCTACAGATATTAGTACAAGTAAGGAATGCGTCAGCTGGTTTGGATTGCTCAATAGTAATGACAGTCATCGCGAGTGATGGCATGTTTACACGTATTTTGACCTAAGAAACTGTTAGCGTGCCTGCCAACATCTGTCGTGTTTGCCATTTGGGCGCGTGCGCACCGCTGTCTCACACCTGGATTTGAGTTGACCTCATCTCGGTAGCTAGGGCAGGCAAGGGGAGGGGGGGAGCAGAGGTGGCGATTTTACAAAAAGGCAGACATGAATGGGATGACATGCACAATTCCCTTGTAAAGGCTTTGAGGACATTACCGTGACCCTGTGATTAATGATAGCGAAACGGGTCTATTAGAAATAAAAATATTTAAATTATTATTTCCTTCCAACGCCAACTGGTTGAAGGCGTAACGCGTTGAAGTAGTCTGCGGTTAATAAGGTATGCAATGTTATTTGGCAATTTAATGCGAGTGGTGAACGGAGTCAAAATAAGTTTTTGAAATTGCAATTGGTCTCTGCAAAATGCCTTTTAGTTAGGCAAGTCATAATGACAGGGTGAATTTGGGCTGCGCGATGTTATTTGTCACTACTTACCTGGTGCATTTGAATGCAAAAATGCGGTGTCGAATTCGCACCAAAGCAGAAGTTGCCAGTTTTAAGAGTAGGCTCTGGAAGCGAGCAGAGTTAGACCACTGGTAGATGTTTGGCTGATCTCAGTCACACCATCCAACTACTGTCAATTGGTTTAGAGAATCCGAGGATAAATCAGAGGCAATATGATTTTGCAAAAGCCTATGCCTTTGGGATAAGTAAGAAAGACTTGTGTACCCAGGGTGATTAACAATGCAGCTGCTGCGCCAACCACTACCGTGTTGTGCCACAGGTCATTCTTACGCCTCTGACAAGTCGTATCTGTTGAGAAACTGATTGATCAGCAAAACGAAAGACGATTACACCTACACTAAAGGTATTGGCGTGAAGGGCGGCATCGAAGCAACTGGAAATTGGAGCTTAAATACAGCCCCTTGTTATTCTCGCTAATGATTATATGGATTCGACTTCAACTTCATCTTACTTTGCATAAGCTGCTAACCCACTAGATCGTTTGTAAATGTAACATTTACAAGCAGCAGTCTTGTTACTCGGACTATATTTGGGAATATGCTAATGCTAGTACCCTGTGATAGCGAGTTAATTGCATAATCTTCTTCTACTTCTTCCATTCTCGATTGTTTAACTGTGCGATTCATTGCAATCAAGCATTGCGGAGGCATGCTTAGTAGGAACAGTTAACCTGCTGTCAATCCGGTGGCCTCCCAGCATTCCTCCCCATGTGCTTATGACAACGGGAAATGCTCGTTCCACGGTGATGTATGAACCAATGTTACCTACCATATGGTAGGTAGCCCATTTAAATATGATGCTGTTAGTTTGGCACACAGGAATGAGCAATCAGACCCCAGACACCAGCTTGTATGTCCCCGATGAAGAGAAAAGCCGCATGACTACTCTCATCATTAATATGCAATGGTTTATACAAAAGGGAAGGGTGAATGTTATCGTGATGGGAGGCAACATCGGTTTGCTATAGCTGTCCGCCAACTTTCGATTGCTAAGTGTTACGTCGTCGGGAAGGAGCGGCTGCAACCCTTCGTTGTTTAACTGCAAATGCAACAAGATTCTCACGCTAACCACAATTGAAGGCTATATGGCACCCTCATCACAGCAAAAACTCGACTGGCAACAAGTCTCTGAGCAGTGTAGGTGCATATCGCTACTATTTAGCTGGGTAGAGAGCGCTACAAAATTATACAATCATCGAATTAAAAATAGGAAATCGCGTCCAGCTTAGCGTTAAGCCTGTGTGTGAGGTGCTTGCACTTAAATGCTACAAGAGTTGCCTTGGTGACTGAAATGAGAACCAAGGTACTCTGAATGATCGACGCGGACGCGACTCGTTGCAAGCACGCGAATTCGCTATCGAGGGTGACAAAGAGGGTAAGAACTTCACTTACACATTCTGAACACGCCGTACTTGGCCAGCTTTCGTCGATTCATCCTGTCGATATCATCCAGCACCTCCGTCCGTCGATTAGGCTCTTGCAATTTGGTTCTTGAAGAGGACGGCGTTGGCTCTGACACCGAGGTACACGCAGAGGTTGCGGACGATTTTGTTGATACGCAGTCATCACCAACTGTTGCCGTCGATTCAGGCTGTGGCTGGTCCACTTTGAAGAAAAAGAGGGAGCGGTGGAGGTTGGAGGGGCAGAAGTCATGCACATGCATAAATGCAGCACAGGTGCCATGTGTGGCACAGACATTCATGCTGTGAGGAGCCCAGTCATTGCAACTTGCACCAAGATTAGCAACGCGCAACTGACGGGGAACAGCTCGAGTACGGAGTGCATAAATGCAAATTCTGGCTACGTTTGATCATGCCTAACCTCTACGAACTAGTCTTGGGAATATAGGACGTGACAAAGCGAGCATGAGGACAGAAGATCAACAGGGAGAAGATTAACTTACACTTTTTGTGGTGTTGTTTGCTCACCACCTTTGCTAGCCTTAATTTTAGTGGATTGTCAGTGGCAACCGTTTGCCATTCTTCACCATTCGTATGGACTTGAGTGACACATGCGACCGAGGAGGCGTGAGAGGGGGTTAAGGAGATTGGGGCGGTAAATGCTTGATCAAAGGTCCGTTTCATATTCCTCTCCTGCATTTGTCCAGCTGGCACCACTACAGATGTGGAACCCCGAACGGCTGACTATATATACAAGAGGGTTGACCTCATGTCAAAGGGCATTGGGCCGTGCTGAACACCGCTCATGCAATGCGTCTGATTGGATGATTGACGAGTGTGAACGGAATTTGAATCGCGTCGCGTTGACAGCTCTTTGCCTTAATGACTGCTCAGGCCTGTCAGACTGGCCTATTTTCGCTAAAATGCAAGTAAGTATATTGATGGCTGACCGCAGGCAAGAAGTGGTAGGTTTAATTTGACTGGCTGTATCCAACTAACCGACCTACTAATAGTAATAAGGCTTTGGAAAATGCAACACCACCGAATGCTAGTGGAGTGAAATGGCAGCTTCTGTGTGTGTGCTGTTTGAATAAATCGCTTGCGGAAAAGAGGGTTTCTTGAATTTTGATCTGCGTACAATGTGGCGACTGGCATTTCCCATAATGGCATGCAGGAAGGCGAAAGACTTGTGCTAGATTAGTAAGATGATGGTTGCAAAACGGTAGTGACTTATTTTTGACTTGATGTAGCAGCGTATTTCCTGCAGATATTACTATTATCAGTCCATCGACCAGCCTTAATCGGCTTTCTTTTAAAGGAAATGTTGTTTTTTTGGAAAAATAGAGCCTTTGCGTGATCTGTTCTGTTGCGTCTGCAAGAGATTATTTTATATATTTGGAAATTACAATAGTGTCACCAAATTGCTCATTTAAGTTGAGAATGAAGCAGAAAACACACAAAACGCAAGTACCGCCACCACTGCGAGCAGTACCTAGATGCAATATGGGTTGCACTGTTATTATCTTGGGGACTGGCTTCGGACTGAGTGAAAGCCATGAGGGCTACTAAGGATGAGTGAGAGGGAGAGCCACCTATTACATGCCAAGGCGTTACTGCTCCAACGATGACGAATTCCAGATTTGCCAGGATCTATTGCAGGTTTGAGGCCATTTTCAATCCAGAACACCAAAACCAAGTGCTGTAAGAGGATTAGCATCCTAGCTCAGCGAACATAATCCCGTTTTCATGAGTGCATCCATTGCTCTTAATAAGAGGCCATAAGAGAGCAAACACTTTCGTCAGTGCAGAATGCATTTATTGCAGTTAAATCCACTTCCAAACACTCAGCCCTGTTCTCTTTGTCACTACACAACGTGCATTTTAAGCCATTATTGTTCTTCACCACGGTTATAGTTAACCCCATCGCACATGGCCGTGCCCAAGATCAGCTCGTTCCGCACCTCCTTGACACACGCATCTTGCTTGCTAAAAAGCACATCCCCTACTCAAAATGTAACATTACTTTCTGCAGATCTGTTTACTGCCACAGTGGATTGCAAGCCAGCTATACACTGCTTAGACAACAACTTTTCCAGAAGTGTTCCGTTTTGACTAATAGACCATTCTGCTGCCCCAACTGCCTCCTTGCTACAACTGCCGAAAATGAAGAAGGAGGAAAGTGCGTCTTGTAACGCTGCCAGCAAATACAAAATTGTTTCAGCTCTATTTTCATCTAAAAAGCAATTTGCATTAGTCTCACGTACAAATTTTGGAGCTGCGAAGGGATTGCAAACACGTGTCCGCAAATCTGAGATGCTGTTTCTGCCGACTGCTCCGTCTGTTGCCAAGAGGCAAGAACAGTCTTCGCCTATTTTTCTGTCAAATCAACAACAACTGGTTTCATTCTACTCAAGCCTTGGCCAAACCGTTTACAATCACTAGCAGTCTCATCATTTCTGTGGATGATTAATTTTCCTTAAGAGTAACACACGTTACCAGTTAACACTTTGACACAGTACTCATTTTCCTCTCAATAAAGCCCTTGAACATTCGGACGTCGAGTACGCTGCACTCATTGGATAAGCGATTTACACTCCCTTGTGTTCGATGATCATTTTGCTGCTACTCGCCTTTGTCCAGAGCGCCCATTTGTAAAGGCCAACGGGCATTCGTTTGTAGAATCAAAAAGCCCTTGGCTATAACTATATATCCAAACTTCCGTTTTGTGCATTTGGACTTGAAAGCAAAAAACGCACTTCATCGGGTTGTGAAGGGACGAAAGTTGAGTGGTGCGATGAAGGAAGTTAGGTTGAAGAGGCAAAGGCATTAGATCGTGGGGTGGGTTAAGTCCACCAAAGCTTAAAATTTTTCTCTGTGAAACGTGCATGTGGCCTTACGTACACACCTCACCGTCTATCGCTCCCGGCAATGCAGCCGTGTGTGTGGCCACGGCACTTGTCATTGGCTTGCGGAAGGAGGTGGACATGTGACGTTGGAATAAAAGTGTCCTCGTAGGAGCACGCAAGCATTTCAGCCGTGGCGTTGAACTGCTATATGCAAGTTGCGCACGCGTTTTTCAAGTTAAATTATTTCACACACCTTCTTGCACAACATCATATTCATTCACTAGAAGTACATTGTAAGCTTGTAGCGCCAAATCAGCCACTTTGACGGGAGGTGATGAAGTGCTTGCAGAGGCTGTGCAACTGAGAATGGAAATTGGTGCTTTCACTAGCATGGTCCCTCTCCTATAGTCACCGTCTACCTGCATCAGCCATGCGTAGCGTGTTATCCTCTACATGATGAAACGTCTACCAGCTCTGCCCTTACTTTCTCTCCATCGAATTTCATTTCGTGTTCTTCCATTTCTACGCATCTCACTTCGGCATCCATCAGACAATTCTCAGTGGACACGCAATCAGCTATTGGTATTTGCGAGTAAGGATCCACCGTTATTTTACTATGTTACGAGAACCTGATGCTCGTACGCTGTGACAAATGTCAAAATCTCTGCTTCCATTTACATTTATTCGAATCGTTGCTGTCCGCGTTGGCCGCATCTCACCAGTTCCGACAAAAATAAACTTGAAGCCCAACTATGCACTCAATGCTTGAACCGTTGATGAACATGCTTCGTGACAGTACACCTGGTATTTTCGGACTGGGTTGGATGCAAATATTGCTTCCTGCTCTCCTCCTACTTCTTGATGAATTTCTCCCTTGTTCTTTTCTTCATCGCATTATTTTTGCGTACTCCAACGGGTGCGCAACTAAGCGCTAAGAGAACAAATATGCACGAGGAAGAACTCGAATTTAGTGAGCGGGCGTTTGATATGATGTACGGATGTGACCATTGGGTGGAGCGACGAGAATCTCTTCTCACATACTGCAGGCTCTGCGTACCAGAAATGGCAATGGGATTAATCGTCCACGCCTCTTTTCCTTCAGCTTCACTCTCGCACTTCTGATGGCACTGAAGAATAAAAGGACTGCCGCAATTGCCACTGGTACCAGTCACCTGATTGAAGGCTGGTGAAGACAGAACGAGTTGGAGGATGGGAAGTTGTGATTACACCCTTTTGCGGCCACCCAAGTTTAAATGAAGCTACCTTTCTAGTATAGACTGAATAAAACAGAGAAAGGCGAGTGAAGGAATGAGCAAAGCATAAGTTGCAAGCAGTTCATCTTCACCACCATAGTTCCCCTCCCACTCCTTACAATTCAGCGTTGATTGTACTCCCCATTATTCCAAAACCTACTATTCGCCTCATTAATAATTCCGCTTAGCTCCTCTACCACTGTAGAGCCTAATTCTCCCACCCTAGGTTCTTGCAGTTCACTTTTCCCACTATCGTGGGACATGAATCGCAAAACATTTGCATAAGCTCTTCTCCACTCACCACCTTACTCATTTTCCTCAAGGTATCGAGTCCCACATATATGCTCAAGTTCGTCCAATTCATCCATTTTTACAACTACAAATCTTGTTCTGCTTTTCGTCCTCAGTTCCATTCCAAGCACCCAAATTTTATCATCACATACGATCTTGATTTCCATCACTCCTACCATGTAGCCACCCAGTTCTCACCGCTCATAAGCCCAATAATCTGCCTGTCTGCCTCATCGCCTTCTTGGCTTCTAGTTATGATCACTCAGAAACCTACACTACACATGCTATTTATTTATAAGAAACAAAGGCTGTGCAGTCTAAAGAAACTGCAAACTTGCCTTCGAACTCCTCTCTCACAATCACGTTGATACGCAATCCAACTTTATTTGATGTGGATTAACAGCAACATAAAATTTGCTGACAACAAACAAAGCATGCTCCTTTTCCTTATCTAAAGTGCCTTACCAATGAGATGAAGTCGTGTCAGAGGCTGGTTGGAAATCGTCGCCGCGTAGCAATCATTTCTGCTTCCCACAAGTTCACTCAATTCGAAAGAAGCACGCGCATTTCGCATTACTTAGTCGAACGCACCTATTTTTATATTGTTGAATGTTTGGTCAGCCGTAGCTCACCAAATTGCCCATGGAATTAAATTTAATTGCGGCTCTGCCACTTTGGCGCTGTGCAAGCACTGCTAGTTTGAGATGGTTTAGCACTTTAAAAGAGAGCTCTGAAATGGCACTGGACGCTAAAGCAACTATGTTCTGCAGAGAAAAGCCTTGTCTCACGTTACCACCACTTAGTGTTCTGCAGTTGTAGATGCGCTCAGTCATGATCTTGACGAGTGGGTGCGGCAAATATTCACCCACAAAGCATTGGTGCAAACCGGTATGAGGAATGCCATACACTTTGCAGATGGGATTGGTGTGCGTCTCACCATAACCGGTGTATGGTACAGCTGAAACAGTTCGATCGGAATAATTCAACGAGCGCGATACCTGCAGAGCTATATACGCTACCAGACAGTTGATGAATCAAATCATGTTCCAAATCAACTCGTGCACGGCTTCGCGTTTGAGCAGGGTCTCATTGCGTAGGCCGGAGTGTTTCCATGTGTTGCATCCGGAGTTTTGCAGAAGGTGTTGCAGCGGACCTTCTTCGGACATTGTCCATGGTGGAAGGAAAGGCAGTGCGATGCACGACGTCGCCATCGGAGTCGATTGTGCAGACGTGCTAACGGTCTCGTCTAACAATTCGCCATGACTGTGTGCTTGGAGGTGCACGAGTTAGTCAGTGTTGCAGCCAGTAACAAGGTGTTCAACTTAGTGCCTCAAGAGTGACTAAGTGTTAAGTCCTTGTGCAGCGTGGCAGCAGAGGCGCTACAATAATCGCTTAATTTAAAGCTTCTGTTTGGAGCAAGAGTATCAATAGTGCTTCACAGCCAACGTCAACTTCGCACGCCTTTGCTTCTCCCAGTTGTACAAATAATGCAAACATCATTTTAGGTCGCGCGAAGGTGGTGTCTATCAGTACCCCCTAAACCTAGATACTAGACATAGTCATGCATTGGCAAAGGCGTGACGGCGTAGACTTCCGCTCGTGCATATCCACATGTGATAGTGGATGCGTCAATACTTCAGGTGTTGAGAGTATGCACTTAAAACGGGTCAATCCCACCGCAATTGATTTGCGTGCACCCAAGTCTATGTCTCTAATACAGCTCTGTGCCTAGCCTAAGGGAACCAGAGGTCAGCTTAGTTTAAAGTTTTTATTACAACCAACGCGATAGCAGTCAAAGAGATGGGAATTGCGGAGCAAGAAGTCTGTGTCCAAAGCTCCTAGCAGCTTTGATCGGGCAACATGGACGTTCCAGGAGCTCGCGAACCCAGAACTATGCGTGGGCTATGCTATAGGGTGGGATTAATCTGTCTCCGGACATCTCGGATGAAACCGTGTAGGTGAGTATTAAGTAAGTAGTATGTAGTAAGTAGTAAGTAGTCATTGTGTGGTTTCTGATCAGCTTGGCAGGCCGCCATTGCCTTAATCCCCTACCTTCAGCAAAGCAGATCCCAACGGTGGTTGGTGTCAAGCAACAAATCACGTCTTTGCCTCATCTTCCTTTCAGGCAAATGATTGCAAGCGTCAGCCCTAATTTAACTCGAAGAGTCAGCAATCAACACACGGGAGATTAGGCATCCTCCACTCCGTTCTAGCTGTCCAAGTAACAGAGAGTGATGTGAGCATTCATTTGGACAATCAGGGTAGCAATCGGAACGACTGAGGTGAGAGGAGAAGGAGGTATTGCCAACTCCTCTGCGATTATTGGATGTCCGGAAGAGAAATGTGTCGGTTATAAGCAGGGGCACTACTCGTGATTTGGCCACTGGTTCGGCGTTACTGGGGCACGTTGTATCAAGCGATGTTTAGTTCACTGAAACGAAGAGGGCGTGCAAGATATAATCCATGATACAAAGAAGTACAATGAGGAGGACTAAGAGAAGAGAGTGGCGAGTAGTGGGAGAGAAGGTAGCGTAGGATGCAGGAGGTCAGTCTGTAAATGACGTGAATGGGTGGGCAGTACCAAGGAAGGCGTGGTGGACTGATCGATTCCCTATCAAATAAATGGCCAGCTGTGAATGCTTGCTTGATAAAGATGATACCCTCCTCCTTCTGACAGTTTGACAGGTGGCTAGATTGCATTCATCCCACTGATCATCGCTGTTAGTGGTTAGTGTTTCTGGAGAAGCTATGGAACGGGCACTTCTAGAGAGACGCTGAGTTGCAGCATGTGAAACTGGACATGCATTTGGCCTTCATAGCCGTCTCTAGTTCCACATTCTGCCCTTCATCTTCGGGGTCCGTCTAACGAGAGAGAAGCACCAAGAGCATCCTGTGCATTCATCAAAGCACACTTTATGTCTGCATAATTCAGCATCTCCCAGGGATCCACTCTCAAACGAATTTACTGCTGCAATACATCCAAGCAGTGGAGGGATTCACTTGCTTATTTGGATTCACCACCGTTCTGCATTTCCACTTTGGCCTCATCAAATTGCTTTAGTGGGGAAGGTTTGGTGCGAAGGCAAGAAATAGTTCAAAACCGGTTTGCGTGTGGGTGTTTAGACCCCTGATAGTTGTTTGAACAATCGTGTCAAGCAGACCTTCTAAAAATGCACTCTCAAATTTGACTTAGCGCTCCCTCCGCATACCATTTTAGCCTACCTGGCTGTCATCGCAAGGTCGTGGAGGGTAGTACGGCATGGGCGCGTACCAGAGCTGGCATTACGGCATCTGGTAGCCACTCAAACATGCCGTTCATGATTTGTGTGTCAGCATCAAGCGTTGGGAATGAAGTCACTTCCCCAACTTTGCTCACTGAGAATGTGACGACAGAGTCGGTTGTGAGTGCTGGAGCGTGCAAAAGAGAATGCATACAGAAGCTGACATTGGAGGTGTCCAAGCAGACGGTTGGACAGGCAGGTGAATGCATTGCTTTGTGTGGTAGGAAGGGACCAAATATGAGAGTGGTTAGATGATTGAGGCACAGGACTGTAAAGGCGGATCAAATGGGCAGGCGTATAAAGTGGTGAGAAATGAAGCTGGGGTGGTTGGATGAGACACCTTCATAAAGTTGGGCTCCAAAGTTCCATTCTAGAGTGTGGTTAGTTTTGTCTTCGTTTTCTGTTCTGCATGGTATCATGCTGGGCCTCCACACGTGACTACGATGGCAGAGACAAGTGAGCTGGACGCATCATTTCTACCGTATTTCACAAGAACAGTTGGTGTGAAGGCGAAAGCACAGCATTGCAAGCACGCCTTTGTGTGATAAAATAATCTGGGCAAGGTGAATTTCTTTTCCCATTTGCAATTCCACCCACTTGCATCTTACGCTCTTGCGGCAACACAAATGCTTTTTATTCCCATCAAGCCAAACGCATGTTGTCTTTGTCCTCACGTTCCAATCATCCAGTTCTCCATCATTCCCACAGTCCATAGTTCTGTTTTGGGTTTGAAGTGTTAGAATGCCTTGTAATTGGAGGTGGCAGTGAAGCTGCATTACTTCGTCTTCGCAGCAGTGATTCTGCTTCCAATGAAACCGTTTCCCCTCATCCAGCGACTGCTATCCATACAGAGCCAAGTATTTAGGCCTCAGCAATGCCGCCGTAGTGGCTACTGGTGGAGGTGATTGTATTGCAGGTACTACGCCCTCTTTCTACGGCGGCCACCGATCCAGTCTTATTTTAAATGTGTTCACCCAAACTGTGAACGGCAATTCTCTTGTCTAGTACGAGTCGAGCTATACGGGGTAAGTTAGCACACTCAAGTTGGTTCAGTGGTCACTGAAACCTGTCACTGGTGCGATGTTTTACTTTTGGCTAATCAGAGCTACTTCCTTACTCGCACAATTGGCCACGCAGGCAGTTCAGATTCTGCACTCCTGGTTTTCTCGTCTATTCACGTGAATGATCAATTAGTTCCTCAACGGATTCGACATGTCAGAGAAGTAAGTATGACTTGGGGCAGTGCATGGTAATGGGTGGCACAGCAGCTGCATTGTTAATCGTCCTAATGACGCAAGTTTTCTTACTTCTGCCGAAGGTATAAGCTTTTAATAAACCACATGGCCTCTAATTTTTCCTCCGATTCTCTGAATCAACTGACAGTAGTTGGAGGGTGTGACTGAGATCAGCCAAATATCCACCGCCTGCAGTCTGCTTAAACTTCGGTCAAACAAAAAAATAAGTGAAAGCAGAGCCACTATCTTCTCACTTCTGCAAATCACTAGATTATTTAGCGCCAGTCAAGTCTTTTAGACATCGCGGACGAGTTCTGTCTGTTTTGTCGATGCTGTGATGCACACAAAGGGGCAAGGGGAGACCCAATCGCGAAGAATCGGTTCTGCTAACCGGCCAGGCAGATCCATCCAGCCAGGCTGTTCAGGCGACACCTGGCATTGACGCAGTCACCTCTCCTTTCCCACAGCTGCGACTGCAGTGCTGTACCTCGCTTTGGCTGGATTGTGTGCACAATAAGCAGTTTAGTGAGGAAGGGAGAAGCAAACCAGATGTGCAAAGCTGCAGACAGTAGCTGTGCTGCGAATCGGGTGAAGGGAAGGGACAAAGTAGCATGCTACAATTCTATCCATCGATAAAGTCATGACAGATCGAAGTGTGCGTAGCCTTGTCGCGTCAAATTATTCCCTTTCTAGACATACGAGAAACAAGTTGATAAGTCCACATGCATCGCATTGAGTGCTGAGAGCGGGGCAGAATGTGATAGGTGGTGACTGCAATCGAGGAATTCCAAACGACTGGAAGCAGACGCGCGCAAATGTAATTGTCTGCGAAATAGATGACGGCTTTGTCCCTGTTGCTGCCAATATCGTGACAGGTGGGATGGGAAGGAAGGATGTGTTGTCGGTGAACGTAGCTTCAGCATAGCCTGAGGGGTCGAAATTATCGTAGTTCTCTGCTTAGCCTACCGCATTAGTCCCCTTTCAGTCCCTAAGTTTCACCTCCTTTCCTCTATCTGCCCTCACATTCCTACTATTATTGCTGGCATTCAGAGTCCAACGTCGCCCGCTCTCGTCAAGCACGTCCATCTGCGAGACAATCATGAACGTCCATTGGGTCTACCGCTAGAGGGTTTGGATTAAGTGTTTAGGACAACAGATGGCTGGGCATGGATTAGTGTGCTGCCAACTAGCTAGTGCCATTAGCAGTACAGCCATGCATTCGACGCCAAAATGGATTACGGATTTATCTTTGGTCACAAAACACTTGCCCTCGATGGTGGCGTATCACCCATTGCCAATGAATTATGCAGCATTACATAGCAAACCCTTCTCAATTGAACGGCGAATCCTTTCTCAACAAATTGTTCGATTTTGGTGCAAGGAATTACGCCACACTTAGCACTGCACATTCAGAATTGCTAGCTTTAAATTACCTACTCTAGAACGTGCACTTCATCGTGCTCGATGGCTAGCTTTGAATTCGCACCTGACTCATTCCACTTTTAATTCCTCAACACTTCCAGCAAGGGCTAATTTAGCACTGGCGGAAACTGGTCAAACCGTCTACTTCTATGCACATAGTAGGCATTGCTGACTACCTTTGACGTCCCAAGTTCCATCCCTACAACCAAACAGATGGTGACGCCACAACGGCAAAGAACAGCGCCTATAACTTCGGTGTAAATACTTCTTGTACCCTCAACCATACCTTCCGTATATGTGCACTTTCCCTTCCTCTCTCTTAGCACTCTCCCCTCTGTTCAATTGATGAGTCGTTTTCATTCCTGTCTTCTTACTTCTTCAGATCGCTCTTACTGTTGTCACCTCACGATTACAAAAACGCACATCAAGGGGCTAATGCGGACGACGATATCAAAAGACACTTGCCTCTGTCCATCGTGTGGTTGTGGTAGTAGGCGAGCGCATCCTGCCGAGTTAGCGTCATCAGACAAATTCTAGCAATTTGTTGCATTCATTTGCCAATTGTGCCAGTCCAGAACCTCATCTTTTTAACAAGTTGACATGATTGAGGACGCATCCACTGATTTTATTTTGAAAAGAACAGGAGTGCTATACGTGAGTAAATCGAACTGGTTGTTGATGAGGGCACTCGAAGATATCGTTTAGCGTGGTTGAGTGTGAAATGAATGAGTGGCAAAAGAATGAGACGAATATGCTTTTAATTTCCTAGTGTAAATTCGCTTTACTTGCCGCTAAGAGCTAAGGTGTTGCATAAGTGAATCACTCGCACCAATTTTTCAAGGAACACTTTGGAAATCAGCATTCCAGGTTGACGAGGGTAAATGGGTAAGAGGACTTACTGTTCCCATAGTTGGCGCTGTTAGCATTAACCGTTTCCTTTTGCATCCACGTAATCTTAGATGAATAATAGCAACCATGCTGGAATTGCAACATTTTCGCCTGCAATTAACATTGCCTTTGCTCCCAACGCTGTGACGAGCTGTAATGCGACTGATTGAATTCAGACATTGTATGGATCAATTTTATCGAGCCTAGTCAAGGTCTTTTGAGTCTGAGGTGAGGTCAAATGTGCGTCTGTGCATTATTGCGGCGTCATTATAATCAACTGCTTTGCGAATCGTCATAGTTACGCATTCGCCTTGCTCACTCTCTGGCGAATTAACAGCAACTGATACCGATCCACTCGACTGCTGAGCATGCTGACCCAAACGGGATATTGCGATTGAGGTCGATGTGTGGAATCAACAAATAAGCCTCCATGTCTCGTGGATTCCTTTCCTGCCTTCACTAAGGAACTCCCTTCATCGAGGCTTGGTCGGGGTTACAATTCTCTCACGCCCGTCAACTTACAACTCACTAACAGAAAGACCATACTGTGCAATTAAATGTTAGGCTGGAGCGTCCCTAACCACAGCTGAAGATCACGCTTGCTGCGCTGGAGCTAACAAGCATTCTCTCTTCATTTCTTACTGTTTCCTCTCATCGCACAGTACAATGTGGCCGACACACCTCAGTCCTTACCACTATTCCATGTGTTGTACCCTTCGATCATCGCCTGATTCTCTAATTGTACCTTCAGTGTCACAGCCACCTTGTGTGCTCCTTCTTCAAATCAACGCCGACTTACGTCAGTGTAATTGGATGCAAAGCCTCCTGCTCCCCATTTAGACGGACGAAACTGCACCATCAACGTCATCAGTTTAGTAAATGGTTGAAATTTACTCTTCATAGAACTTTGTCTACATGTTGGTCACCAATAACAAAATAAATTCATTCCTCAAATTTGGGGACCAAGCATTGTGCCTTCAGAGTAGCAAACCCATCTGGTTGTGAGTTCTTGATTTTGCGGGGATTAACAATATTCGCTTGCGTTCAACTTGATTCAGAGCTACCAAAATTATAGAGGTACGCTGTGATATCGAGGGCAAGCCATATTCGATGCATCCGTAGAATCACCGCCTCCGTACTCACACAACCGATCCGGCTTATTTGGATGAAAGTGCGCGAAACCTGTTTTATTTTGCATTTCAACTCCGTCTGCAGTGGGAAAATGTGTAACTAGGAATCAACGGGCTTCTGCTTCATAATATGCAACGCATGTTTTGTAAAATGCAAACATATCGTCTCTACAGCTAAAATGAAACGCCTCTCATCCAGGTTCTGCGTTCAACTACGGCGGTCGAAACCACATATCATCTGCATCCAAATCGACTTGTGATTTGGCAGATTGACCAATGTTGTGTGAGGAAAGGAGGAGTTTTTGGATATTGGACAGGGCCATGAAGCGCATATGTGGATATGGATACGTTAAAATTGGTTTGGTGCGCATATTCTCATGCTTTAATCGCATTTTGGGCCAAAAGCACGGCAAAGGAAGAAGTGGGTAGAGGGCAATGAGGTAGCCTATGGTTGTGGGCATAAGCGCGTGGAGGAAACTCTGCTTGCATCCATCCTGCTTGCTCTTGTGCATGATGCATATGCTAGAAGAGAACTTGGCTGCATCGTGTTTGAGAATGGCACATGCATAATGGTAGATGGAGATGCATGGCAGCAGCAAACAAGCAGGCCGCCTCCGACCTAGCCAAAACTGAATGCCGTTACTAAGCTGTGTCTCACTTAAAGATATTTCCCGTTTCATGCTTGTCTGGGCAACATGGCACCACTCCCGCACTACGAACGTGGAGGTGAGCCCATTTCTGATCGTCAACTGCAGTCACCTAGACTACCTTCTGTTCATGGGCAGGACTTAGACCATATGATGTTTAATATGCCATGGCAAACACCGAATTGCCTTAACAGAAGCAGCATTTTGCTGCATTCGCATGCAATTAAGCCACTCCGCCTTTGCTCGCGTCCTGCTCTAATAATAAACTTGGCAGCTTGTCCCACCTCTTTGGAGAGCGCATGCTGTCGGGAACAACACAATGCCTCGTCTCCACCATCACGCCTCTTCTTTTTCTTCACTTGCACCGCTTCTGTGTAGAAACAAGGCATTGTTCCAACAATCATATCGTTCGTCGATTGCAAGTCGCAGTTGTGTGCGAAGTGCAGGCAGCAAATCTCCCTGGCATGGTCTGTTCCTGCTGGTCCCACAGGACTCACTAAGCACTAGGTACACGAATTGTAAGAAATCGCATTAAATATGAAACAGGGTGATGCCATTCCACCCATTATGTGTCTACATGAGCGGAGGTATTCTTGACGTGCTGACAATTAAGACAGCATTCTTGATGAGAAGCAGGAGCTTGCACAAATTCTGTCATTCCTTGGGCGCATTGCCATCAGATGCAGGGAAGTGTGCATCTGCTATGGAAGTTGATGATACTCACACCACAAGTGGGTGTGGAAAATGCTAATATGGGGAAGTAGAAGACCAATCGCGTCGTCTGTTCTGTGAACAGGGCCATTGTCATCGGGATTGTGAGGGGAAGCTGGAGGAGAAGAGGCGTGGACAATTAGTCCCATTGTTATTTCTGGTACGCACAGCCCGCAGCATGGGAGAAGAGACTCCTTCGCTCCACCAAATGGTCACATCCAAATGCGATATCGAACGCACGTTCCCTAAATTCGAGTTCTTCTTTCCACACACTTATTCTCCTAGTGCTTATTTACGCACCCGTCGGCAATATTCCGTCCTGGCATTTTGTTTACTGCAATCCTTGCCAGGGATTCCTTTGCCAAAGCTTGCAGGTGATGGCAGTCTATCTGAAGTGAGAGCAGCGTAACTTATTCGGAGTGTTGGTGCATGGCTGATCGCCGCATAACTGTGGAGCAGTGATTGCAAATCATCCACAAAGTCGTAGGCACCAACAGATCAGATCAAGTCACACAATTGCATCGCACATGTGCTGCAAGCAAACGATGGCAGCGACGACGACGGATGCAACAGCATCGGGATTGACGTCGCTCAACTGCACGTATTTTTCCACAACACTAGGCATTTGAATCAAAACTGCCTTCCTTCTAAGACTTACTAGTTGGTGTGCGCCAAAAATAATACGGTAGAGCAAAAAACAAGGAAGAATTGCATCAACAAATAGGAGGAGAGTAGGAAGCGCTATTTGTGTCCAACCCAGCCCCAAAATACCAGATGTAATGCCACGAAGTATGTCCATCAACGGTTCAAGCATTAAGTGCACAGTAGAGCTTCAAGTTTACTTTTGACGAAATTGGCGAGATGTGGCCAATGCAGATAGCACTGATTTGAATATATGTCGATAGAAGCAGAGATTTTGACATTTGCCACAGCGCAGAAGCATCTAGTTCTCGTAAAAGTAATGTGATAACTGTTGATCCTCACCTGCAAATATAATTGCTGATTGCGTGACCACTGATTATTGTCAAATGGATACGCAAGGGAGATGCGAGGGGATGGAAGAATACGTAAGGGAATTTGATAAAGAGAAAGTGGGGACACAGCTGATAGGCTTTTCATGATGCAGAAAACATTAGTCGAGAAGTCAGTGGGACGAACTGCATGGCAGTCAAGGGTGTAAGGCGCAGGCTGGAAGCCAGATTCTTACGGCTTCGATTGCTGATGCGCTCACTTTGGTCAACTAGACAACCTTCGCTAACACATAGACGAACTCGAGGAGTAGCTTATTATACCTGACCGTCGTGAATATGGTGACAGACAACAGCGTGCCAGAGAATGCGCATTGACGAGAACGCAAAGCAAACAAGCGCAGGGAGTAGGAGTTGAACCTACGCGGGTTGTGCCCAAAGGATTTTTAGTCCATCACCTCAACTACTCAGCCATTGCGACAAACTTTTGGGATTTAAATGTTCTGCATGTCCAGATTTCCACACAGTCGCAACCAAGTTATTAAATGTGGCACATACTTGAGCACTGTAGAGGAGCAATGCGGTAAACTGAATGCCAAACATCAAGGCCGTTTACTTCATTCACTAATTGCAACCCACGCAAATACAGTTAACGGCCTTGGAAACACTGCTCATAATTGCAATTTCAATCACGCAAGAAGTAGTGAGATTTACTCCTTCAATGCACTTCTACCCTAAACTTGCTGATGCGAAGTTCCGAGGAGGAAGGTGAGAAGATCCCATTCTCATCACTCAATCGATCACACAGCGTGCGTGCGTGCCTGTACACAATCCTCCAGGTTCACTGGGATTGCTCTCCATGGGACATGGTTGCTTGATGGATGAGAGCTGAAGATGGCATTCCAATGCATCCTACTACTGAAGCAAACACAGCCGGGCTAGCGAGGCGTCAAATCGTTTTCCACCTTATCAGTGCAGAAAGCAGTCGCAGGTAATGATGGCCTAGTGGTTAGTGGTGGTGGCTACGCATTCGCCGCATGCTGACGGAAAGTGAGGATGGTGGAGTGCACGTGGAAGTGGAAGTGAAACAATTATGACGTGCTTGCGGCAGCTCACCTCAACACTTCCTTCACAATTGTTCACAATGAGTTCTTAACACATGTTATGGGATCATCATTAATGCGCCGCACGTGCTGCATGCCAACGACGCTTGCACTCTCATCGTACTTCGACAACGTGCTGCCAATTTACATCACCGCTTTACGACACCCGGAAATAGTTTCTGCTGTCCCTGAAATTCGCGTCAGCTGGATTCGCCTATTAGACTATAAAATGTCTCAAAGACGATGTGATTTGCACGGCGTTTCAAGCCTCAGCAAGCCCACTGTCATATGGTTGCGCTTCGTAGTGAAGATCTAGTGCTTCTGCTGCATTGATTGCCTTGTGGTGAGCAGTGTGTCAGCGCTCTTGCAGGCACCTGACTTAAGTGGTCCGGCACCAGTAAGACCGTCAACGCACATGGATAGACGCAGTCAGGGAAAGGCAGGAGCTTTTCGTAACAAGATGGAATGCTGTTTGGTGGCCGAATGTTCCACCTTCATTTAGCACGAGTAAATGGCCAAAGTTTTGCATTTATTTTTTCCTTCGCAAACGAATCTCGTCCAGTAATTGAAATTAGGACTGTACTCTCGGTTTTGCGCATTCCACGCCTCCCATGTCTAATATCCGCCTTAAAGATGCACGCTCAATTCACAATGAGACCAAGGACAGCGCTATAAACTGTCGCGGCATTTGCTATGAATTAAGCTGCAACGCATTATTGGCCTAGGACGTGTGTTCGTGTGTCCTGGTTGTAGACAAGTGCCCCACCAGTCAGTCGGAGCATTATTTTCTATTGTTGGCCAGATGTGAGTTGGCACGGTGGTAAAACTTGCGTGTACGAAGCATAGTGGTGGCCGGAGAAGGGTGATCCCAAATCCGAGACATTGTCTAACATAACTGTGGTGACCGTTTGGCCATGCACTTTGAGTGACCAATAGCACAGCTAACGCATTTGGAAAGGACTCAGTAAGAACGCAATTCATCGAGTGTTTAACCAATTGTTCAGAAACAAATGCCTACGAAGTCACTTCTACTTAGTACTTGGATTCAGCAAGAACCCGCTTCAAGGAACTTGCTGCTGGTAAACTGGAAAGATACTGTAGCAAGGCAAATATGCCTAGAAGTTCTACGATTGGAAGGAAAATGTAGTTTGCGACCCTTTTCATGCACCTTCTTAGGAAAGCGGCTTGAGATAAGGAGGTGAGATCAGAACAACGCGAAATAACTCGATGGCTGGCCAAAGACTAGCATTCTTAGAACTGGGACCAAAGATGTGTAGTAAGCTTCTGTCATCAACAAAGCTTCCCTTGCAGTTGTGTCAACTTCTGTACTGTCCTGCAGAAAAGCACGAATGTGGCTGATTAGGCGATCCTTCAGTTGGTTTGTTTAACTAGTTTCTCATCACACGACACAGCCTCAACTATGCTTCACGTCACCGGAAACGCATAAATTACAATCTGCTTAGATTCGCTTCGGTGGAGAATTCTTTCAAGGAACTGTTGATTGCATCATTGCGGTTCTAGCCTTGAGCGTGCTTTGCCGTGGTCAAACCATTATTCGTGGGTGCTACACATTTTGTGTGGGTTTACTTATTGCAATGGTATATGATCAACTCGGTGCATTTGGCCTCGAAACGGAAACGCGGGACGGCCTGGTATGGTTGGGGAACAGTAACTAAGTTTAGAGCAGTCACGACCATCAGGCACCCACTGCACGTGCCCATGGGCTACACATTGGTCTGCATAGCGGTTAGTTGGATGTACCTCCAACCTTCTTCCCTTCCTCATCCATCTCTGCAAGATGCACACCAAGTTGTCCAATTGGATGTCAGCAGCAGGTCCCAACGTCTTTGGTAACCTCCCGTTTCAGTGATCAAGCTGACCCATTTACACATTGCTGGCGCTGTTGTCATGCCATTCCACCATCCCCACAATTGGGTGATACAGACTAATGCATATATCTAGAGTACTGCATGTGGGCATCCACTGCAGCACTTGGAATACACAACAGCGTGGAGGCAGTTTGAGAAATGGAAGTCATGGAGGGCGCATCGTGTATCAATGCACTTCAGCTAGGGCTTCCGTTACAACATTCAGTCAGATGGATGTGAGGTGCATGCCAAAGGCTATTTGTAACCAGTACGTGAACCACTTAGACAAGGGGTGGGCAAAGGTCTGATATTGGTGGTGTAGGTGGTGGTGTGTGAATACAGCTAATGGGCTCCAACGCTTTTAGGACACACTGCTGAATTGGCGTCAACTTTTTACCTTTTCCGGCAAGTCAGTTGCAATTGCTCTGCACACTTACACACGGCTGCACTGCCGCAAGCAATGGAAGGTGAAGTGTGCCTGTAAAGGCACACGCACGCGTCGGCTTAGGGAATGGGCTACTTTGCATAAATGGTTTGTCTGCTTTGATGGACTTTGCCTGTCCTGCGATCCGGCACTTTCGCCTTTCTCAACCCAACTTCCCCATCACACCACTCACATTTCACCCCTCCACCATTAGGCGCTACGCCGATTTCTTCCCGCATAACACACGCATTTCACCGCATCACTCGTTCGTCCTTGCGTTCATGCAAGCCATGGTCAGTTAACAGGTCTCTCAATCTCATCGTTATGTGGAACCATTGAGACCTCAATCTGACATAATCACCAAATGATAGTTTTGCTTTTGAAACCGTCTCAATGGTGCCGATTTGGCGCATGTCACTGCACCAGGCTGAGCTTAATCGCGTTGAATTACTGTCAGTGCTATTTTCATGCAGTCGTCAAAGCGGATTCATGCTGCGATCGCCGACACACCATATCTCCTGCTACACCACTGCATTGTGCGAACAACTTGCTGCTAATAGCATGACTTTCCTTATTTCAATGCACCGAACCAATTTGAGCAACGATTCTCTTGCAGTATTGGGTGCGTTGATGTCAAGAACGAAATTCGTCCATGAATGCCAGGCCTGCTGCAAAATTGAGGTTTGAGTGAACTACAGCTTTATTGCATCGAATTGCGGTGAATGCCACATCTAAACACCAGCCGATGCTGATTCGCTGAGCGGATGATTGCTGCTGATAGAAGGCAGTGGTCATATTGAAAGAGTTATACCAATCGTCAATAAGGGACCTTTCATCTTGTCGATTTACTTAGAGGAAGGTGAGGATAGTGAGTAAAGTGTGGGTAAGCCAGATGTACTTACCCTTCTCAAAAGCGTTGCTAGTGCTCAACTCGTTGCACTTTTTCACGCAGGTTAATTGGACTCTCTCGCAACTCTGCAGGCTGTGACTAAATCCTGGCTGG
This sequence comes from Taenia multiceps, assembly GCA_001923025.3. Classification (NCBI taxonomy): domain Eukaryota; kingdom Metazoa; phylum Platyhelminthes; class Cestoda; order Cyclophyllidea; family Taeniidae; genus Taenia; species Taenia multiceps. The sequence goes on from CM010316.2 coordinate 6,889,811, forward strand.
ATGTGTAGATTGTAGAGACGCCATGACTTGTGACTGATTTTCCTCCAACCGAGTTGTCACATTCATCTCGCATATTGTTTGGTGAAAGCAATTTAAATTGATGCTAATCCACTGCCTCCCATGTGTCCAAATCATTCAGCCTAAGTCACATCTGCTAACTTGATGGCTATATCGAATCCCGATTTGTGTGCATGCATGTTTTGTATGCCCACATTCATACTTATCTTTCGGGTTCAATGGCAGTCTTTCCTTAGCCTACAGGCTCTTTTTTCTCCTGCAATTTCAGCTCTGTCTCTGTTAGTGGCTACTCACCTGCTTCTTCCTCATACACGGCAGTGGCGCATTGACGATTATAAGTGTGCCCAAAAATTTAATCTCGATTCGCCAAAATGTCCTACAGCAGCAAATTTGAACAAGTGAAAATTCCTTCCTTTTTATTTTCTTATCATCTTACACACGTGCAATGCAAACAAGGAGTTGACAATTCCACGTGAAACTTGTTGCCATGGTGGTCGCAGTTTCACCCAGCTCTGGTTGCGTTTGTATGCGCGCACGAGTGTGGGTGCACGCGCTCTCATTAGGACAACTCTCGAAAATATGATTCTCTCTCTTTTGTCTTGTATTTTCCGAGTTGAGTTTAAGTATTCTGTTGTCAGCGTGGGCAATTGTCTTGGTGCTTCTCTTCCACTCTCCCATTATTCCAACCGACTGCTGTCTCCGTCTCTACTGGATGAGTGTGCAGATGGACAAATGGAAGGGTAGAGAGATGTGGGCGGTGCTTCGGTCCACAACCAGGAGTGCGAGCTGCAGTGATCGCACCACTCAGTAATAAGTGGCGAGATCGTCCCCTGCCAATGCTCAGCGAAATCGGAGTAGCACAGGGATATTGGGCTGTGTACTTCAGGGTTTCTGATTCCGAACTCACCTCCCACGTGGTACGGTACATCACAGTGCAGGAGAAGGTCCACAGCAACACAGTGGAAGCTCAGAGGCGTCGGCCCGACCCCGCTACCTCACAACTGTGGACGGCATCGTGCTTGATAATTGGAAATGATTTTGGGTCTCATTCCTCTCGTATCTGCGTTCGAATGGTCCGAAGAAAGCCTTGGCAATAATAACAATAATAGCAGCTGTATTGACTTATTAAAACAGCGAATATTGCTGTTCCTTCGTAGCAGGTCGTCCGTTCCGATAAACACTTCTAGCATGGCGAATGCGATTAGAGATCGTCTGGCACATGGGCCTCCCTTCGTTTGTGGCGAGCCATTTGAAAATTATATGGTGGAGAGTAACGGAACGCACCACCCATCAATTTTGTGATGGTTCACACGAGGATGCACCACGTTGAGGATAACGCCTAATGCCCAGCAGTGATGAAGAAATGTGTCGCGAGCATCTATCACTGCATCACATAGGCGGTAAGGGTGTTAGCTGGCGCTATCATTACCCAAAGTTATCAATTCGAAGCATTCTGGGCACACAAGTTCCATGTGTTATCCATTAGCAGACGATGGAGAGTTCCGAAGTTTAAGCACTTGTTTGTCTTCACTTCTTTGGAGCACCTCGCGAGTGTGTGACAATTTTTCCTTGATCGCTGACTGACAAATGACATCCATGGTTTGCTGTAGCAAATCAAAGCACTGTTCATCCTGAGGCGACCTGCATTCTGTCCCACCACCAATCCTCCAAGACAGACTTTCAACACCTCGTTCTCGCCACGTTGCCTGCCTGGGTGTTGGCTACACTGAGGACCAAGCAAACACATCGAGGATTAACGCATCCACCTACCTACCTACCCTACTACCTGTCTGCCTCTCTTCCTCTCTCCTGACCCCGAGTGGCTTGACACTATCTAACACGTCTCAATGCAACTAAGAGGTAGTTAAGGCTTATTTATTCTTTAGAAAGGCCGAATTTAGAGACGGAACTAAGTGATTAGTGACTGCTGAGTCTGCAAGAGAAAAATGCTCTAATTTTGCTTTCATTTCAGCTAGTTGAAGCAGTTCAACGCAATGGAACCCACGACCTCAAGCCTCAGGAATTCGAGTCTCACCAGCTATTCTTGCCTGCTCTTACGAGCTCCGTGAACTGTCACACGTCAGTGAGAGGGATGAAGCCTACGCATGACAATCACACATGCTGCGTGTTGGAACGTCAGGAGATTGGGGCAGCAAGAGGCACCAGCCTCCAGATTATTATTCTTATGTGTTCATCGTAGGATTTATGGAGGCACTATTAGCAGCATTAGTAGTCGGGTCATAAGCCGTCCGCCTGTGAGGCAAAAGGGACGATCTCGTACCTTCGGAAGCCTTTGGACTGAACGATCAAATCTACTGGTACATGCTAAGGTGTTTGCAGTCAACCCTTCTTTCCTTTTCAAAACCATGACGATATTGCAAAGCCGGTAGGCGCGAAACCCGTGGGCGAACTTCTGGACCATTGGCCATCACACAGTGCGCAAGCAGGTGGTTGACACGGTTCTTGTCACTGCGGTTCCTCTTTATCCTCTCTTGTAGTAGTGGGGTATTTGTGGTTGATTGGTTGGTAGAAGGAAAACTGGTGCGAGCTATTCATTATTATTGACTGGTTACTACTTTGGTTGAGCCACGATTTGAACGTTTGCTGCGCCGCTGGGAGATGAAACACAATGGGAATGAAACACTCTCGGCTTCGCAGCAGTACGATAGGCAGTTAGTTCAGCACGTATTTACCTGATCTGATGCCAGCCAGCAGGTACGAATGAGACATGTGAACTGAGGGCAGAAGAAAAGATTAAGGGAATTCAAGGTCTGGTGTTATATTTTTCTGTTTCCATTGAGCCTGCGTGTAAGTAGCCTGGGGCGAATAAGGATGAAGGATGGAAGGATGGCCGCTGTTGCCACCGTTACCAGTTGCCTGGTTGAAGGCTGGTGCAGACGGAACGAAGTAGAGAATAGAAATTCTGTCTATTAGAGAGGTGGGAAAAGTGGAGAAACAAGGGAGGAGTGCTTGTGAGACAGAAGTCGACGTTAGTGGAGGTAATCAATTCGTTTAAGCTTAAATTGAAGGTGTGGCGTTGAACAGATGAGACAGCTAGTGAATGTGAACCGCATGGTTAAAAGTTGAAGTTGACATGCTGAGTGGGCGCGAGGCAGATCATCTTAACGCGTATGCAAAGATCTAGCAGTTTATGAATGCTTGCTTCTGTTCACTCCCTGAGCTGTTGAAGGCAAGCACGAACGGCTTTAGCCCTGCGGAGAGTAGGTTTCATTTCGCCTCCACTTCCAGCACCCAATCTCCTACTTACCCACTCACCCACTCATTCACATCCATCTACGTCCAACGGCAGTCCAAAGGCTTCCCAATGTTTCGTCCCAGTAACAGTCAAATTTGCCGCGAAGTTATGCGACAGGAGGTGTGACTTGCGACCTAGAAAACTACGACTCCTAATGCGACTACGAATGTTCACTGATTGGCGCATCTTAACGCAACTTGGCTGTGCTTCATTCAGTTCTCCGAGCAGAAACAATGATGCCCCACATAATAGTGCAACGTGACTGAGTTAGCGTCACCAGACAAATCCCGACAATTTGTTGCATTCATTTGCCAATTATACTAGTTTTGAACCTCATCTGTTTAAAAGTCGACATGATTGAGGACCACGTGCACAGTTTCTATTTTGAATGATGATGACTGCCGACTGGTGGGATGACTTTTGTAGGTCCATTAACGAGAAGTGGATGAAACCCCCAATGGTGAAGCGGTGTATTGTGGGAAGTGACATGGAGAAAGTTAGCGTGATGGAGCCAGACGCAAAGTCGGGCAAGACGAGCAAGGTCCATTAGAGTCTAGCCAGTGAAAAGTGAAGCTGTAGAAGCTCAGGTGAACTCCGGCCTAATTGTTGCAATTGAATGAATGACTGAGTGACCACCTTTCCTGGTAAAATGAGAAGTGGGGTGTCCAAATGAGAGCAGCGTGTCAGAACACTGCTTTAACAAACTAACTTCTCAATCAGGCAATCCAGGCAGTTGTGCCACTTTGTCACCGATGTGACCGAAATCCTCCCACTCTGTAGCACTCCTCGGTTGTGCTAGAAGCAAATATTGCACATCTAAGTCAAAGCACTGCTTCATTATTTTGATAGATGTGGATCAAGCATTCCATCACCATGTCAATCGAATGCCTTCGTCTAGAAGTTTGCTTCACTAAAACTGTAGCTCCCGTTCATGCAGACAAATCAGACATAGCTCTCTCACCATTTTGCGTTGGTAGAGGCTGGAGGAATATGCGAGATGAGTGTGACACGCTCTCAGGAGCCAAACTAGTCACAAGTCGTGGCGTCTAATTATTCGGCGCATTTATTTGTGGGTCCGTTTCAGGCGGAAGTACTGCGAGGAAAGCCAGATAACGTGCGTGGGAAGTGCTGCAAGTTCAGCAATGGCAAATGCTACCATCTTAGAAAATGGCAAGTTCATTTTGCGTTTAAACCTTTACCATATCATTGTGCAATTGAGATGGCAATATCTATCAGTGCTTTCACTTGCTCAGGTCAAAGCGGAATTGAGTTGTTAACCTAAGTAGGTGCAGTTTGAATTAGCATACCCATTTCCTCTGCATCCTATCGCTTACACAATGGTTGACCATGTCCCTGCCAAATAGTCTCATTCCATCACGTCATTATGTCGACTGACCAGATCTAATCATGCTTTATTGAAATGTGACATGTTTCAGTGATCACGGATGTGCGGTTCAGCTTGGTGGTTTGGCGTAACTACCGGCAAACTCTTCTTCATCGACTGTATATAGATGCAGCACGCAGCATTGAAGGTGTATCCACCACAGATTTGGTCAGATAAGCCTCAGACGGACCAGTGAGAGTGGCCACCCGAGAGAACCCTCGCGCACTGTAGCCCACTCGACTTCGCTGTTAGTTGCAATGCTCTGCAGAGTATCTTTATCCATGTGGCAACTTCTTCAGTCACCGAGCTAGTGTACGCACTGATCTGCACCAGAGTGCCTGCACAGCTCCGAAAACACCACTCGTCACTCATGAAGAGGCACAATTGCAGACTTTTGGTGCTTGATCCCATTAGACGGGCACTATATTGACATAAAGCATGGGTTGTAGGCAAAGGCTTCGATTGTAATCAATGTTACCCACCACCCAGTTAAAAGCGCCCTAATTAATGTCGAAAGTCAAATGCTGATTTGCTTTTCCCACATTGGGACATCTTATTCACTACCAGAAAGTGCTTTTAAATGATTTTGACACAGTTAAATTAATAATAAACTGCTCAGATTGCCTCATTGTTCGAGAACCACCACCACTCACTTCCATCCCTTCCCTCCACGTGTTTGCAGTCACCCTTTCGTCTGTACACCTCTCTTTACTGCGTGCTTCTCGAGGTGTGATTTCGACTTGTAGCATAGATTGGTAGATCTTGCCAGATGCAACAGATCCTGCTTGCATTACTTGAGGCCAATTGCGACTGACTGTGGGAGGCACCATTTTCTCACAAGTGTTAGGCGACTCTAGCCTTGGGCGCATTGTCATCAGATGCAGGTAAGCGTCACCTGCCATGGAAGTTGCAGTTACTCACACCACAAGTGGGTGTGGAAAATGCTAATATGGGGAAGTAGAAGACCAATCGCGTCGTCTGTTCTGTGAACAGGGCCATTGTCATCAGAATTGTGAGGGGAAGCTGAAGGAGAAAAGGCGTGGACAATTAGTCCCATTGTTATTTCTGGTACGCACAGCCCGCAGCATGGGAGAAGAGACTCCTTCGCTCCACCAAATGGTCACATCCAAATGTGATATCGAACGCACGTTCTTTAAATTCGAGTCCTTCTTTTTTACACATTTGTTCTCCTAGTGCTTATTTACGCACCCGTCGGCAATATTCTGTCCTGGCATTTCGTTTACTGCAATCATTGCCAAAGATTCCTTTGTCAAAGCTTGCAGGTGATGGCAGTCTATCTGAAGTGAGAGCAGCGTAACTTATTCGGAGTGTTGGTGCATGGCTGATCGCCGCATAACTGTGGAGCAGTGATTGCAAATCATCCACAAAGTCGTAGGCACCAACAGATCAGATCAAGTCACACAATTGCATCGCACATGTGCTGCAAGCAAACGATGGCAGCGACGACGACGGATGCAACAGCATCAGGATTGACGTCGCTCAACTGCACGTATTTTTCCACAACACTAGGCATTTGAATCAAAACTGCCTTCCTTCTAAGACTTACTAGTTGGTGTACGCCAAAAATAATACGGTAGAGCAAAAAAACAAGAAGAATTGCATCAACAAATAGGAGGAGAGTAGGAAGCGCTATTTGTGTCTAATCCAGCCCCAAAATACCAGATGTAATGCCACGAAGTATGTCTATCAACGGTTCAAGCATTGAGTGCACAGTAGAGCTTCAAGTTTATTTTTGACGAAATTGGCGAGATGTGGCCAATGCAGACAGCACCGATTTGAATATATGTAGATAGAAGCAGAGATTTTGACATTTGTCGCAGCGTAGAAGCATCGAATTCACATAAAAACAGTAAAATAACGGTAGATCCTCACCTACAAATATCAATCGCTAACTGCGTGACTATGGAGGGTAGTCTAATGGATACGCAAGGGAGATGCGAGGGGATGGAAGAATACGTAAGGAAATTTGATGAAGAGAAAGTAGGGACAGAGCTGATAGGCTTTTCATGATGCAGAAAACAATTCACTAGGCGTATCTGATGCAGGTAGACGGTGACTACAAGAGAGGGACCATGCTAGTGAAAGCACCAATTTCCATTCTCAGTTACGCAGCCTCTGCATGCACTTAATCACCTCCCGTCAAAGTGTCTAATTTGACACTAAAAGCTAGCAATGTGCTTTGAGTGAACAAATGTGGTGTTGAGAAAGAAAACACTTTTATTCTATCGCCACATGTCCACCTCATTCCGCAAGCTAATGGCAAGTAACAAAGTGTTCAACTTAATACCTCAAGAGTGACTAAGTGTTTAGTCCTTGTGCGGCGTGGCAGCAGAGGTGTGGCAGAAATCGCTTAATTCAAAGCTTCTGTTTGAAGCAAGAGTATCAATGGTGCTTCACAGCCAACGTCAACTTCGCACGCCTTTGCTTCTCCCAGTTGGACACATTGCAAAAATCATTTTAGGTCGTGTAAAGGTGGTGTCCATCAGTACCCTCTAAACCTGGATACTAGGCATAGTCGTGCACTGGCAAAGGCCTGACTGCTGTGGAGACAAATAAGTAACTTCCTCTCGTGCATGTCCACATGTGATAGTGGATGCATTTTACGCATTCATCCCTTCGCCTCCTCGACCTCATCATTCGTCCCATCTTTCGCCACGGTTTTGACCCAAACATCATCCTTGTCATTACTATTGCCATCGCCATAAGCGCAACGTTCAATGCTGTCCGTGCTGCAGCATTTGCAGCAGTAGGCGTGGCACACCAAGTCGGCAGTGGACAGTTTCGCAGCTAAGAATGTCTGCAGTTCCACTGTTACATTCCCGCTTACTGTGTAGGCAGGTGAACTGAATCAACGCCCTCTACATTGCCCTTTACTAGCCACCTTGATTACACAGCGGCGCTAAGCTGGTTCACCACACATAGAACACAAAAGCACTGGCGACTAATGGTGGTACTGGGGCGAATTAAAAAGCTTGCCCCGCAGCACTTCATATCTCTCAAAGTGTACAACTGTTGGTCAATACTTCAGGTGTTGAAAAGTATGCACTTGACACGTGTCAGTCACACTGCAATTGATCTGCGCGTGTACCCAAGCATAAGCCCCAAATTTGGGTCCGTGCTTAGCCTAAGGGAACCAGAGGTCAGCTTAGTTAAAAGTTGCCTTCACAACCAACGCAATGGCAGTCAATGAGATGGGAATTGTGAAGGACGAAGTCCGTGTCCAAAGCTTCCAGCAACTGTGACTAGGCAACATGGACGTTCCAGAAGCTGGCAACCCCAGAACTATGCTTGAGCTCTGCTATAGGGTGGGATTAATCTGTCTCCGGACATCTAGGATGACACTGTTTAGGTAAGCAGTCTACCCACTTCTGGGTAAGGCTCAATTTTCAATCACTGTCTGCCTAAATTCAGACTATTATTCCACACACCTACTAATCAGTCAAGTCAAGTAAGTGATGCTTCCACTTTTGGCACAATGGCCAGAGCCGCATTTGCAAAATGATGATCGAATTGAGTTGATGAATTGATTGTTTCCTTTGAAGGGACTTGGCCTAGTCCAACCGCGTTTCATGCAAGTTGACAGACTGGAGTGCGAAATCGATCAGACAACGCCACATGTACTGTAAGGATGGTACTAGTTCAACGACACCTTGAGTGTAGACAAATGGACGCCAAGTGAGGAGATTAGTAGGCAATATAAGCCAGGCAGCGGATGCGTCTGCATAGTAGCGACAAGTTAAAGTGACTTTGATGCATTGCAATGTACCATGAAGTGGCTGACATAGCAGTGACAAGAAGAAGCGGCCTTGCATTGTCCACAAACCTCATCCGATTTGCAATTTTTGCTAAGACTTTCTTTGGTAAAGCTTTTACGCTTGCTTTGGACTGAGTGGAGCCGCAAGGGTGTCTAGCGCACAGTGAGGGACAAAATTCGAGGCAAGCTTTGGCTTTCAAATGGTAGGAAGCAGAGCCGAAAGGACATCTTTCACCAGGAGGCAGCAACCTGATTCGGACTGTTTGGATTAACCAATCAAGTGTGAGCTACATGTCTTGATTGTGTAGCGATGGCGCAGAGTATGGAAGCAGTGGTTAGGAGATAGTGATGGTGGAACATTGACGCATTCTACGGGGTCGTGATAATGCTGGTCAGGAAGACGTAGATCAAAACGTTGCCTCCATTGTAAAGGGTTAAAACGTCAAGCACTGCTGCACAAGCTCCTTCATCAACAGCATGTTCAAGTTGTAGGAGTTTGAGCGGTTGCGGAACCAAACCCTCCTATGTGGCCGGCATCTAGTTAAATAGATGTTTCACATATGTGGGAGAATAGTATGCAGGTGGGGCAAATCCTAGCGGGTCCCTGCAATTACTGGGTAATAACTATGTCACCAACATTCGCAAGGGCATGATAGGCACCCAGTTTGGGAGGAATGTTCTGCTTAAGTTGATTTAAGTCGACCCATCCTTCGAAGCGCTCGCTAGCAGATTCAATTTCGCTTCTACAGGCATCGTCTTGCGGCCTCCATCTGGGTAACCAGTCATGTTTTATCGTGCTTTTGCAGCAATGACTCAATCCATCCTCGATTTTGGCTTGAGAAGACTTCCATCTGCGGCTTGGGAAAATTGTTTTCACTTCTGGACTAGGTGCATGGCTACTGGTCCCCGATTGTGTTGATCCTACTGCAGCTCGACAACTTAGTTCTCCATGAAGCTGGACCATCGGGAGGTGAGCGCATGTTGTGTAGATACCTGCCTGCTTTGTATTAGGCTATTCATTCTGGAACTGAGTGCCTGATACTTTTCTTCCTGTTTGGAGAACAGAAGTGGCATCCACTGAGTCGTTGTTCTTGGCTGCAACTGGGTTTCATGGACCGGTTAGCCGAAGTCCCTACTCTTGGCAAAGTCTTGGTATGATTAGCCTGTAGACCTAAAGGAAAGTTGCTCCCCTCACCTAGCACCAAGTGGCACATTTTACCACTCAATTGTTACCCAAGAACTAGGTTCGCCTTTGAGTCGACGAAGTCCGGTGAATGCTTTCTGTCTACTCAGATTGGCATCAACTCAACAGATTCTGATCATAACTGGTTTGGCTGAAGCTTTGCTTAGGATTTGTAAGACTGCGAACTAGTTATTTGGCAATTTTCACTTCCGGCCTTCACCAATCTATGCTGGTACATAAATGTCGTCATGTCACGAAGAGCCCTCATTCGTGCTGGTATCCGTTTCATCATATGATGTTGAGATGCAAATGGCAGAGCCCTGGTTTCTAAGACGCCATAGCAGCTGTGCTGATCAACTTTTCTTACCTACTGCTGATTCCTCTTAGCATAAGCGGGCCTTGAATGTCTCTTCCTCGTATTCAGAGAACTGCGCAGCCTTTTTGCCTCTTCTCTGACCGATCAGTGCATGTTGCGACTTCGGAGTATGGATTACAAGGTGCCTTCAGATTAGCAGCTACGCAGTCAAATCGCGAGTAGCCTTGCCTCCGATTCTCCACTGAGGATCCGCACCAATGTAGTCCTCTTCTGCAGAATCTACAACCGCTGTCGAGAGGAGGTTTAACTGGTTGCCGCTGAGGGATGTGAGTGCTCACCTCCCAAATTTGTACAGCTCATGTATCTTGTCCTGTTACTTCCTCGTTTTGCCCTCAGTGACCTTGAGGGACGGCGTCTACTAAGGGTGTAAAGATCAGGGAAAATGATTGTGATTGGTCTCTGATCGCAGATACGACCGAGAATAGCGGCACCATAATAGAAGTAGCAGTTGCTTACTCGTGTCCCTGGGAGTGATGTGACTCGGGAAGGCACTTCGGAGCAGGCCAACTACTACTGCTGGTAGCCGCTTGCCTCAGAAATGGTAATCGCCAAATGACCATCAGCTGCGCCGACTTGGACACAACGCCAACTACCCACCATTTGCCAGCCTCCACTCTCAATATCAGCAACAAAAGCAGCATCTGTAGCAGCAGCAGCAGCAGCAACACATGCTCAGCAGCAGTAGCAGCAGCAGTATGTGAGGTGGATCCACCTAATTGCGCAGATCGGAGCATTCCGGCGCCACCTGCGACCGTTGCCAATACCACCTTTACACTGCCGGTCGCCTCCTTAATGCTGTCCAATTGGTCATCGGTTAGTGGGTCCCAACGAAACCAGATTTCAAAGCGAACGACTGCACCGTACCTCTGGTCACCACTGCTACTGTGGCCTCCTCCGCTGACACCATGACGGTCGTCTTTAACCCAGTCTGCTGCATTCACCTGAATGCATCCATCCTTCTCTTCTTGGCCTTCTTACCAGCTACTCAATGGCCGTTACTTGGGTATGCAACTTTCTCCTTCTCTGAAGTATGCATGATTCCTTATTGGCTTGGAAAATTTTAAAGGTTTTTCATCTTTGCAATGCACACTTACCTACCCATCTCTCTTCTTCACTTACCATCCTCACCTTCTGGAAGTTGAGCGGGTGGGCACAGGACTCATCGTACCTCTATTTTCTGTTTGTGCCACTCCTCTTCCCCTTCCCTTACCCATTCCTTGCACTCTTCAGCTGGTGCACTGGCAGTGACAGCAGCAACAGCAGCAAATGTGAACAAGGGAAAATTACTTCCTCTCCATTTACTCATCATCTCACACACGTACAAAACGAACGAGGAGTTGACAACTTCGACGTGATACTAGCTGCCATGGCGGCCGCAATTTCACCTAGATCTGTCTGCGTTGGTTCGACCCCGTTACCTCTCAACTATGGACGGCATCGTACTTGGTGACTCGGAATGATTTGAGTCTCATTCCTCCCGTCTCTGCGTCCGAATGGTCCGAAGAAAGCCTTAGCAATAATATTAATAATAGTAGCTGTATTGACTTATTAAAACAGCGAACTTTGCTGTTGCCTCATAGCAGCTCGTCTATTCCGATAAACCCTTCTAGCATGGTGGATGCGATCGGAGACCGTCTGACACAGACACCTGCCTCCGTTTGTGACGAGTTCTTTGGAGAAGATGTGGCAGAGAGTAACAGAACGCACAACCTACCAATTTTGTGATGATTCACACGATGATGCGCCACGTTGAAGACAGCACTTTATTCCCAGTAATGATGAAGAAATGTGTCGCGGGCATCTAATAGCGCATTACATAGTTGCTGAAGGTGCTAGCTGGCACTATCATTACCCGAAGATGCCAATTCGAAGCATTCTGGGCACACAAGTTCCATGTGTCATCCATTAGCAGACGATGGGGAGTTTTGAAGTTCAGGCATTTGTTTGTTTGTCCTCACTTCTCTGGAACACTTCATGAGTGTGTGACAATTTCCTCTTGATCGCTGACTGACAAATGACATCCGTGGTTCGCCGCAGCAAATCGACGCACGGTTTATCCTGGAGCGAGCTGCATTCTATCTTACCACCAATCATCCAAGACGAAGACTTCCAACACCCATTTTTCGCCACGTTGCCTGCGTGGGTGTTTGCAGCACTGAGAGCCAAGCTCCCATCGAGGAGTAACCAATCTACCTACCTAACTGCCTACCTCTCTTCCTCTCTTTTGATCCCGAGTGACTTGAAACTATCCGAATTAACTCAATGCAACTGGAACGTGGTCAAAACTAATTTATTCATTAGAAAGGTCGAGTCCGGAGACTGAACCAAGTGATTGATGACTGCTGAGTCTGCAAGAGAAAAGGCTCTAATTTTGCCATCATTCTAGCTAATTGAAGCAGTTCAACGCAATGGAATCCACAGAAGTCTCATACCTACGGAAGCCTTTGGACTTGATGAACGAGTCCACTGGTACATGCTGGGGTGTTGTGTTTAGTCAGCCCTTATTTCCTTTTTCTAAACCATGACGATATTGCAAAGTCGGTAGGCGCGGAACACGTGGGCGAACTTCTGGGCCATTGGCCATCACACAGTGCGCAAGCAGGTGGTTGACTGCTTGGTAGAAGAAAAATAGGTGCGAGCTATTCATAATTGTTAACTGGCTACTACTTTGGCTGAGCCATGATTTGAACGTTTGCTACATTATCGCCAAAAGAACCACCATTACTGCTATACCAGCAACGAGCGTCTTCGAACACTTTCGCACTCATCAATTACAATCGGACGATGTTGCTGGAAGATGGACCACAATAAAGATGGAACACCCTCGGCTTCACAGTAGCACGATAAGCAGTTAATTCAGCATGCATTTGCCTGATGAGATGCTAGCTAGCAGATACGAATAAGATATGTGAACTGAATGATGATGATTGTTAACTGGTAGGATGGCTTTGGTGTGGCCAGTAACGAGAAGTGGATAAAGCGCCCATTGGTGAAGCGGTGTATTGTGGGAATTGACATGGAGAAAGCGTGAGGAAACAAGTGCAAAATCGGGCTAGACGGGCAAGCTCTATTAGAGTCTAGCCTGTAAAAGTGAAGCTGTAGAAGCTCAGGCCAACTCCGGCCCAATTGTTGCAACTAAATGAGTGACTGAGTGACCACATTTCCTGGTAAAAGGAGAAGTGGGGCGTCCAACTTCCCAATCAGGCACCCCAAGCAGTTGTGCCACTTTGTCACTGATGTGACCAAAATCCTCCAACTCTGTAGCACTCCTCGGTTGTGCTAGAAGCAAACATCGCACATCTAAGTCAAAGCACTGCTTCATTATGTTGATAGATGTGGATCAAGCATTCCATCACCATGTCAATCGAATGCCTTCGTCTAGAAGTTTGCTTCACTAAAACGGGCAAATGCGGAGCTGTCGCTCCCGTTCATGCAGACAAATCAAACATAGCTCTTACCGTTTTACGTTTGTAGAAGCTGGAAGAATATGCAAGATGAATGTGACACGCTCTCAGGAGCTAAACTAGTCACGAGTCATGGCGTCTAATTATTCGACGCATTTATTTGTGGGTCCGTCTCAGGCGGAAGTACTGCGAGGAAAGCCAGATAACGTGCGTGGGAAGTGCTGCAAGCTTAGCAATGGCAAATGCCATCATCCTAGAAAATGGCAAATTCATCTGGCTTGCTCAGTCATCACTCACTCTCTCCTCGCCCTCATACATGTAGAACAACAAGTTGAATGGTCCCTTTCAACGAACACTTCCATTTATTCAATTCATCCCATTATTCATTTAGTCAAATATTCAGCTACAACCATCCATTCAGCGAATCAGCATCGACTAGCGCCCACATGTGGCATTCAACGCGATGGAGCTGCGATTTATCCAAGCTTCTGTTTGTGGCAATTCTCAGATTCACAGACTTGATTTGCTTTAACGTGAGCGAATTCTATGTCACACAATTGCTACCTAAATTGGTTTAGTGTTTTGACATATGGTGATTCATACTTTCAAGTTGTAAGTGATATATGAAACGCAGTGGTGTCGAAGGAGGTATAGTATGTCAGCGATCGCGACCACGAATCCGCTACGACAACCACATAAAAATGACACTGACCACAGTTCGACACGATTAGGCCTAGCTTGGCGCAGACCTGAATGAATGTGGAACTTGTTGCAATGACCACCACATGCAGTGACATGCGCCTACTCAGCATCACTGAGGCGGTTCAAGAAGCGAAAATATTGTTTGGTGATTATGTCAGATTGAGATCTCAATGCTTTCACATAAGGATGAGACCGAGAGACCTACTAACTGACCATGGCTTGCATGACCGCAAGGATAAACAAGTGATGGGGTAAAATCCGTGTGTTCTACGAAAAGAAATTGGCCTAGCAGCTAATGGTGGAGGGATGCAATGTGGGTGGTGTGATGAGGAATGCTTGACTGACGAAGACAAAAGTGTCGAGTCGCAGGGCGGGTCAAGCCTACAGAGAAGATAATCCATTGATGCGAAGTAGCCCATACCCTAAGCCGACTCGTGCGTATACTTCTACAGGCACACTTCGCCTTCCATTGCTTGCAGCGAGGCAGCCGTGTGTGAGTGTGCACAGCAGTTGGCATTGGCTTGCCAAATTAGGCAGATGGTTGACGCCAAAATAGCAGTGTGCCTGTAGTAGCGTTTGAGCCCACTGGATTTTAGACCACTTTATGAGAATCGCACACCTACGATTTCCATGCCAAATCATGACACTCACTTTCATGCTCAGAACCAAATTCATACACATGCAGAACATTGTTAGGTGCGTATACTAACTCAGCCACCTTGAAAGAGTGCAACGAATTCTTGCAAAGTCTGCTCATTTAGAAATGGAAACCGGTGCTTTCACTGACAAGTTTCTTTTTGAACAGTCATCGTCTATCTGCATCTGCAATGCTTACGCGGCTATTCTCTGGAGGATGGAACATCTATCAACCTTGTCCTTGTGAAGCCGAAAATGACACACTGTCAGCAGTCGTTGTCTTTGTCATGCTTCAGTGCTCCGACTGCGCTAAACTAACAGGTAGGTGTAAATCAAGGCTGATTTATAGTCGCACTCGCAGGCGGATTGTCACAAGTCTCACGTCGCATCTCCATTCACAGGTGCTTGTTACTGAAAAGAATTGGGCAATATCAGTGAATAAATCGAACTGGTTGTTGATGAGGGACTCACGAAAATGTGGTTTTGCGTAAATGATTGTGAAGTTGATGAGTGGCAAGAGAATAAGACGAATAAACTTTTGCATCCTTGTGTGAACTCGCTCTACTTGGTAATAGAGGACAGGTGTTTTATAAGTGAATGGCTCGCACCGATTGTTCAAGGAGCACTTTCGAAATCAGCATTTCACATTGACGAGGGCAAATGGGCAAGTGAGTGAATAAAAGAGAGTAGGCCATGCAGGAATTACAACATTTTCGCCTGCAATTAACATTGCCTTTGCTCCCAACGCTGTGACGAGCTGTAATGCGACTGATTGAATTCAGACATTGTATGGATCAATTTTATCGAGCCTAGTCAAGGTCTTTTGAGTCTGAGGTGAGGTCAAATGTGCGTCTGTGCATTATTGCGACGTCATTATAATCAACTGCTTTGCGAATCGTCATAGTTACGCATTCGCCTTGCTCACTCTCTGGCGAATTAACAGCAACTGATGCCGATCCACTCGACTGCTGAGCATACTGACCCAAACGGGATATTGCGATTGAGGTCGATGTGTGGAATCAACAAATAAGCCTCCATGTCTCGTGGATTCCTTTCCTGCCTTCACTAAGGAACTCCCTTCATCGAGGCTTGGTCGGGGTTACAATTCTCTCACGCCCGTCAACTTACAACTCACTAACAGAAAGACCATACTGTGCAATTAAATGTTAGGCTGGAGCGTCCCTAACCACAGCTGAAGATCACGCTTGCTCCGCTGAAGCTAACAAGCATTCTCCCTTCATTTCTTACTGTTTCCTCTCATTGCACAGTACAATGTGGCCGACACACCTCAGTCCTTACCACTATTCCATGTGTTGTACCCTTCGATCATCGCCTGATTCCTTAATTGTACCTTCCGTGTCACAGCCACCTTGTGTGCTCCTTCTTCAAATCAACGCCGACTTACGTCAGTGTAATTGGATGCAAAGCCTCCTGCTCCCCATTTAGCCGGACGAAACTGCATCATCAACGTCATCAGTTTAGTAAATGATTAAAATTAACTTTTTATAGAACTTTGTCCACATGTTAGTCACCAATAATCAAATAATTTCATTCCTGTAATATAGAACCCAAACATTGTGCCCTCTGAGTAGCAAACCCATCTGGTTGTGAGTTCTTGATTTTGCGGGGATTAACAATATTCGCTTGCGTCCAACTTCATTCAGAGCTACCTAAATTGTAGAGGTTCGCTGTGATATCGAGGGCAAGCCATATTCGATGCATCCGTAGAATCCCCGTCTCCGTACCCACACAACCGATCCGGCTTATTTGGATGAAAGTGCGCGAAACCTGTTTTATTTTGCATTTCAACTCCGTCTGCAGTAGGAAAATGTGTAACTAGAAATTAACGGGCTTTTGCTTCATAATGAGCAATGCATGTTGTGTGGAATGCAAACATATCGTCTCTACAGCTAAAATGAAACGCCTCTCATCCAGGTTCTGCGTCCAACTACGGCGGTCGAAACCACATATCATCTGCATCCAAATCGACTTGTGATTTGGCAGATTGACCAATGTTGTGAGAGAAAAGGAGGAGTATTGAATAATGGACAGGGCTAAGAAGCGTATATGTGTGTATGGATACGCTAAAATTGGTTTGGTGCGTACATTCTCATGCTTTAATCGCATTTTGGGCGAAAAGCACGGCAAAGGAAGAAATGGGTAGAGGGCAATGAGGTAGCCTATGGTTGTGGGCATAAGCGCGTGGAGGAAACTCTGCTTGCATCCATCCTGCTTGCTCTTGTGCATGATGCATATGCTAGAAGAGAACTTGGCTGAATCGCGTTTAGGACTAGCACAGGTATAATGGTAGATGGAGATGCATGGCAGCAGCAAACAAGCAGGCCGCCTCCGACCTAGCCAAAACTGAATGCCGTTACTAAGCTGTGTCTCACTTAAAGATATTTCCCGTTTCATGCTTGTCTGGGCAACATGGCACCACTCCCGCACTACGAACGTGGAGGTAAGCCCATTTCTGATCGTCAACTACAGTCACCTAGACTACCTTCTGTTCATGGGCAGGACTTAGACCATATGATGTTTAATATGCCATGGCAAACACCGAATTGCCTTAACAGAAGCAGCATTTTGCTGCATTCGCATGCAATTAAGCCACTCCGCCTTTGCTCGCGCCCTGCTCTAATAATAAACTTGGCAGCTTGTCCCACCTCTTTGGAGAGCGCATGCTGTCGGGAACAACACAATGCCTCGTCTCCACCATCACGTCTCTCCTTTTTCTTCACCAGCACCGATTTCATGTAGAAACAAGGCATTGTTCCAACAATCATATCGTTCGTCGATTGCAAGTCGCAGTTGTGTGCGAAGTGCAGGCAGCAAATCTCCCTGGCATGGTCTGTTCTTGTTGGTCCCACAGGACTCATTGAGCACTAAGGGCACGGATTGTAAGAAATCGCTCTAAATATGGAACAGAGTGATGCCATTCCACCCATTATGTGTCTACATGAACGAATGTATTCTTGGCGTGCTGACAATAAAGACTTAGCATTCTTGATGAGAAGCAGGAGCTTGCACAAATTCTGTCATTCCTTGGGCGCATTGTCATCAGATGCACGGAAGCGTCACCTGCCATGGAAGTTGCAGTTACTCACACCACAAGTGGGTGTGGAAAATGCTAATATGGGGAAGTAGAAGACCAATCGCGTCGTCTGTTCTGTGAACAGGGCCATTGTCATCAGAATTGTGAGGGGAAGCTGAAGGAGAAAAGGCGTGGACAATTAGTCCCATTGTTATTTCTGGTACGCACAGCCCGCAGCATGGGAGAAGAGACTCCTTCGCTCCACCAAATGGTCACATCCAAATGTGATATCGAACGCACGTTCTTTAAATTCGAGTCCTTCTTTTTTACACATTTGTTCTCCTAGTGCTTATTTACGCACCCGTCGGCAATATTCTGTCCTGGCATTTCGTTTACTGCAATCATTGCCAAAGATTCCTTTGTCAAAGCTTGCAGGTGATGGCAGTCTATCTGAAGTGAGAGCAGCGTAACTTATTCGGAGTGTTGGTGCATGGCTGATCGCCGCATAACTATGGAGCAGTGATTGCAAATCATCCACAAAGTCGTAGGCACCAACAGATGAGATCAAGTCACACAATTGCATCGCACATATATGCTGCAAGCAAACGATGGCAGCGACGACGACGGATGCAGCAGCATCAGGATTGACGTCGCTCAACTGCACGTATTTTTCCACAACACTAGGCATTTGAATCAAAACTGCCTTCCTTCTAAGACTTACTAGTTGGTGTACGCCAAAAATAATACGGTAGAGCAAAAAAACAAGAAGAATTGCATCAACAAATAGGAGGAGAGTAGGAAGCGCTATTTGTGTCTAATCCAGCCCCAAAATACCAGATGTAATGCCACGAAGTATGTCTATCAACGGTTCAAGCATTGAGTGCACAGTAGAGCTTCAAGTTTATTTTTGACAAAATTGGCGAGATGTGGCCAATGCAGACAGCACCGATTTGAATATATGTAGATAGAAGCAGAGATTTTGACATTTGTCGCAGCGCAGAAGCATCGAATTCACATAAAAACAGTAAAATAACGGTAGATCCTCACCTACAAATATCAATCGCTAACCGCGTGACTATGGAGGGTAGTCTAATGGATACGCAAGGGAGATGCGAGGGGATGGAAGAATACGTAAGGAAATTTGATGAAGAGAAAGTAGGGACAGAGCTGATAGGCTTTTCATGATGCAGAAAACAATTCACTAGGCGTATCTGATGCAGGTAGACGGTGACTACAAGAGAGGGACCATGCTAGTGAAAGCACCAATTTCCATTCTCAGTTACGCAGCCTCTGCATGCACTTAATCACCTCCCGTCAAAGTGTCTAATTTGACACTAAAAGCTAGCAATGTGCTTTGAGTGAACAAATGTGGTGTTGAGAAAGAAAACACTTTTATTTTATCGTCACATGTCCACCTCCTTCCGCAAGCCAATGACAAGTGCTGCGGCCACACACACACGGCTGCATTGCCGAGAGCGATGGACGGTGAAGTGTGTATGTAAAGCCGTGTCGAAATCGGCCCAAAGGTCGAACCGTTTTGTGTGATTCGCACAGAAGAATCTTCTGCTCTGGTGGGTTCGTTAGCCCTGCGATCCGGTACCTTTGCCTCCTCAACCTAGCTTTCTTCGTCGCAATACTCACCTTTCGTCCCTTCACAACCCGGTGAAATGCGTTTTGTGCCTTCCTGTACAAATACACAAAATCGGTAGTTTAGGCAAACGAATTCCTGTTTGTTCCTAGAAATATGCGTTTTGGACAAGGTGAGTAGCAGCAAAATGTTCATCAAACATGAGAAAGCGCCAATCGCTTGTCTAATGAGTGCAACCTATTCGACGGTCGAATGTTCAAGGGCTTCATTGTGGGAAAATGAGCACTGTGCCCAAGTGGTGACTGGCAAAGTGTGCTCTACTCAGGGAAAATTAACCATCCACAGAAAAGATGGGACTGCTAGTGACAGTGAACTGTTTGGCTAGGGTTCGAATAGAATGGAACTAGTTGTTGTTGATTTGATGGGGGAATAAGGAAAAACTGTCCTCGCCTCTTGGCAACAGACCGAGCAGTCGGCGGAAGCGGCATCTCAGAAATGCGACCACGTGACTGCAATCCCTTCGCGATTCCAAAACTTGTACGTGAGACCAATGCGAAGTGCGCGCAAAAATGTTACAATTGCAGTATGCGGAGGAAGCCTATTTGGCCGCAGCGCAGGGTGGAACGTAGCAGACTTGTGGCGCATCACCATCCAGATCTCGAGCAAAGGTGCAGTAATTTTAGCCATAAATTAGATGGCTTCAAGCATAAAACGTGGCATCAGGTGATGCGAATGGAAGGCACATTTACTAGCCATGAGTTCGACAACCTGCTGCTAAATTGGCATCGCTGCTGTGCATCACCACAAACCAACATCCAATGCTTGATGACTGAGATGTTGCCCATGTTGTTGTGTTGGTGGAGAGCAGGCCTGCATTGTATCAGCAGCCTAATGCAGCAGCGCATCGCATTAGTCGAAAAGTCAGTGGAAAGAACTGCATGACAGTCAAGGGTGTAAGGCACAGGCTGGAAGCCAGATTCTTACGACTTCGAGCGCAGATGCGCGCACACTGGCCATCTAGACAACCTTCGCTACCACACAGACGAACTCGCGGAGTAGCTTATCATACCTGACCGTCGTGATTATGATGACAGACGACAGCGTGCCAGAGAATGCGCATTGTCGAGAACGCAAAGCGAACAAGCGTAGGGAGCAGGAGTTGAACCTACGCGCGGAGTCCTCAATGCATTTCTAGTCCATCGCCTCAACCACTCGGCCTTTGCTACGAATCTTTTGGAATTAAATATTATGCATGTCTAGACTTCCACACAGTTGCAACCAAGTTATTAAATGTGGCACATACTTGAGCACTGTAGAGGAGCGATGCGGTAAAATGAATGTCAAACATCAAGGCCGTTTACTTCATTTACTAATTACAGCCCACGCAAATACAGTTAACGGCTTTGGAAACACTGCTCGTAATTGCAATTTTAATCACGCAAGAAGTAGTGAGATTTACTCCTTCAATGCACTTCTACCCTAAACTTGCTGATGCGAAGTTCCGAGGAGGAAAGTGAGAAGATCCCATTCTCATCACTTAATCAATTACATAGTGTGCGTGCCTGTACACAATCCTCCAGGTTCACTGGGTTTGCTCTCCATGGGACATGGTTGCTTGATGATTGAGAGCTGAAGATGGCATTCCAATGCATCCTACTACTGAAGCAAACACAGCCGGGCTAGCGAGGCGCCAAATCGTTTTCCACCTTATCAGTGCAGAAAGCAGTCGCAGGTAATGATGGCCTAGTGGTTAGTGGTGGTGGCTACGCATTCGCCGCAAGCTGACGGAAAGTGAGGATGGTGGAGTGCACGTGGAAGTGAAAGTGAAACAATTATGACATGCTTGCGGCAGCTCACCTCAACACTTCCTTCACAATTGTTCACAATGAGTTCTTATAATATGTTATGGGATCATCACTAATGCGCTGCATGCGCTGCGTGCCAACCACGCTTGCGTTCTCATCGGATCGATGACGTACTATCAATTAACAGCACCACTTTGCATGACCTGGCAATAGTTTCTGCTCCATAGAACGCCTTGCGGCGAGCAGTCTGCCAGCACTCTTGCAGGCACCTCAATCGGGTGATCCAACTCTAGTAAGATCGTCAACGCACATGGATAGACACAGTCAGGGAAAGGCGGGAGCTTTTCGTAACAAGATGGAATGCTGTTTGGTGGCCGAATGTTCCACCTTCATTTAGCACGAGTAAATGGCCAAAGTTTTGCATTTATTCTTTCCTTCGCAAACGAATCTCGTCCAGTAATCGAAATTAGGACTGTACTCTCGGTTTTGCGCATTTCACGCCCCCATGTGTGATATCCGCCTTAAAGATGCACGCTCAATTCACAATGAGACCAAGGACAGCGCTATAAACTGTCGCGGCATTTGCTATGAATTAAGCTACAATGTGTTATTAGCCTAGGATGTGTGTTCGTGTGTCCTGGTTGTGGACAAGTGCCCACCACTCAGTAACAGCATTATTTTCTATGGTTAGCCAGATGTGAGTTGGCACAGTGGTAAAACTTGCGTGTACGAAGCATAGTGGAGACCGGAGAAGAGTGATCCCAAGTCCGAGACACTGTCTAACATAACCGTGGTGACCGTTTGGCCATGCACTTTGAGTGACCAATAGCACAGCTATCGCATTTGGAAAGGACTCAGTAAGAACGCAATTCATCGAGTGTTTAACCAATTGTTTAGAAACGAATGTCTACGGAGTCACTACCATTTAGTACTTGGATTCAGTAAGAGCCCGCTCCAAGCAACTTGCTGCTGGTAAACTGGGAAGATACTGTAGCAAGGCAAAATATGCCTAGAAGTTCTAAGATTGGAAAAAAAATGTAGTTTGCAACCCTTTTCATGCACCTTCTTAGGAAAGCGGCTTGAGATAAGGAGGTGAGATCAGAACAACGCAAAATAACTCGATGGCTGGCCAAAGACTTGCATTCTTAGAACTAGGACAACAAAGCTTCCATTGCAGTTGTGTCAACTTCTGTTCTGTCCTGCAGAAAAGCACGCTTGTGACTGATTAGACGGTGGGTCAGTTGGTTTGTTTAACTAGTCTCTCATCACACGACACAGCCTCAACTATGCTTCACGTCACCGGAAACGCATAAATTACAATCTGCTTAGATTCGCTTCGGTGGAGAATTCTTTCAAGGAACTGTTGATTGCATCATTGTGGTTCTAGCCTTGAGTGTGTTTTGCCGTGGTCAAACCATTATTCGTGGGTGCTACACATTTTGTGTGGGTTTACTTATTGCAATGGTATATGATCAACTCGGTGCATTTGGCCTCGAAACGGAAACGCGGGACGGCCTGGTATGGTTGGGGAACAGTAACTAAGTTTGGAGCAGTCACGACCATCAGGCACCCACTGCACGTGCCCATGGGGCTACACATTGGTCTGCATAGCGGTTGGTTGGATGTACCGCCAACCTTCTTCCCTTCCTCATCCATCCCTGCAAGATGCACACCAAGTTGTCCGATTGGATGTCAGCCGCACGCCCCAACGTCTTTAGTAACGTATCGTTGCAGTGATCGAGCTGATCCATTTGCACATTGCTGGTGATGTTGTCATGCCATTGGCCTACAGGCTGTGACTGGATCCTGGCTGGGTGTGTAGATCTTAGAGACGCCATGACTTGTGACTGATTTGTCTCCAACCAAGTTGTCACACTCATCTCGCATATTGTTTGGTGAAATCGATTTTAATTGATGCCAATCCACTGCCTCCTTTGTGTTTAAATCATTCACCACAAGTCGCATCTTCTAATTTGATGGCTATATCGAATCCCCATTTGGGTCCATGCATGTTCTGTATGCCCACGTTCATACTTAGCTTTTAGGTTCGATAACAGTCTTTCCTATGGTATCTCGAGGCAGTGGGCGCGAAGGATTGAATCCATCTCATTTCCTACATTACTGTTTGCACTTGCAAATGTATGTTCTCTAGGATGAGACCGAGTGGTGACAAAAGGCGGATCAAATTTAAGGATTTGCGAAGCGACACTCTGGTGATTGCACCAATCCGAAGGCGCAATGCTCGGTGCAACAGTGTTAGCGATAATAATCAATTCGTTTGAGCTTAAATTAAAAGTGTGCCGTTGTACAGATGAGATGACTCGTGAATGTGAACGGTGTGGTTAAAAGTCGAAGTCGACATGCTGAATGGGCGCGAGGCAGATCACCTCAATGTGTATATGAACAGATAGCAGTTTATACATGCTTGCTTCTGCTCAGTGCCTGAGCTGTTGAAGGCAAGCGTGAACGGCTTTAGCCCCGTGGAGAGTAGGTCTCAGTCCACGTCCAACGGCAATCCGAAGGCTCCCCATTGTTTCGTCTCAGTAGCCATCAATTTCGCCATGAATTTATGCGGCAGGTGTGATTTGCGACTTGGTAAACTACGACTGTTAATGCGACTACAAATATTCTCCGATTGGAGCATTTCAGTGTAACTTGGCTGTGCCTCATTCAGTCCTCCAAGCAGGGCGATGACTTCCTCATAGTGGTGCAATGTGACTGAGTTAGTGTCATCAGACAACTTCCAACAATTTGTTGCATTCATTTGCCAACTATTCCAGTTGAGAACCTCATCTGTTTAAAAGTCGACATGATTGAGGACCACTTCCAGTGGTCTCATTTTGAATGACGGTGACTGTCAACTGGTAGGATGGCTTTGGTGGGTCCAGTGACGAGAAGTGGATGAAGCACCCAATAGTGAAGCGGTTTATGGTGGGAAGTGACATGGATAAAGTTAGCATGAGGGGGCAAGTGCAAAGTAGGGCAAGACGGGCAAGGTCCATTAGAGTCTAGCCAGCAAAACCAAAGCTAGGTAGCCTTCCTTCTTAAATGGACTTGTGAACATGCACTTACAAATACATTCACTCATCTGTTGTTCTCTGCGATGCAAATGTCGAAGTACATGTCACTAGCGCATGGCATTCTGCACTTACCGTAGTTGATTATCTGTGTGCGTTCGTGGGATGCGATTGACACTGGCCTAATGTCACCACATGGAGATATCGATCTGCATTGCACATCTCACACGTCTACTTCCTGAATCTCCAACAAGAATCTGGATGATCGTAGGAATAGCAACTGAACGTTTGTCCGGAGGTACATCCAACTAACAGCCATGCAGACCAATGCGTAGACTCATGGGCACGTGCAGTGAATACTTGATAGTCATGGCTGCTTCAAACATAATTGCCATTTTCTACCATGCCCATCCATCCCGCCTTTTTGTTCCATTACAAAACGCACTAATTTAACCATTTGCTGTAGCAATGAGTAAACCCACACAGAAAGTGTAGTACCCACGAACAATGATTTGACCACGGGAAAAACACTGGAGACTATAACTATAATTGAACAATCATCAGTTTCTGGAAAGAATTCTCCACCGAGGCAACTCTAGGCAGATTGAAATTCATGCGTTTTTGATCACTAGAAGCATAGGTGGAGGTGTGTCGTGTATCATTGCACCAAGAGCTTGGCGTGCATGAGTGGAATTAGTGTTAGGGCTACAGACGTGCAGTCCTCGCAAGAGGCTGTTGCAACGCTTCTTCCGAGACCCTGCTTAAACGCTAGGCCAAACATGAGCTGATTCAGAACGTGATTTGAATTATCAACTGTCTAAAACTTTGTATACCTATCTAGGTATTGCGCCTGTTGAACACTTCCGGCTTTCACCAAACTGTGCTGGTATACGTATGTCGTCCCCACTCGTGCCGGCGTCTGTTGCATCATATGTTGCTTTGACGTTAATGTTGCAGCATTGATATCTAAGCTGCCATGGTAGCTATGATGTTTAACCTAACCACCTTAATAACTCTGAAAGACGGAGTCTGGTAAGTAAAAAGGGCGGAATCGATTGTAGTTGATCTCTGAGTGCAGATACGACCGAGAATGGCGGCACCACAAAGTGAAGAATTGTTGGCTCTCTTGAGTCCCTGGAGGTGGCGTGATTCGCGAAGATACTTCGGAGCAGGCCACCTACTACTGCTGGCTACCGCTTGCCTCAGAAAAGGCGAACCAGCAAATGACCATCTCCTTCGCGGTCTCGGACGATACAACGACTACCTACCAGTTGTCCTCCTCCACTCGCAGTGTCAGAGTGCAGCCCATACTTCCGATTCATCACTAGCTACAGAAGCATCAGCGGCAGCAACACATGTTCAGCAGCATCAGCAGTATATCAGGTGGATCAACCTAATTGTGCGGACCAGACGCATTCCTCGATCACCTGAGATTGTTGTCAAAACCACCTCCACACTGCCGGTCGCCTCCTCAGTGCTGTTCAACTGGTCATCGGTTGGTGAGTCCTAGCCAATGCCAGTTGGGAAAACCGGAGTCCGAAGTGAACGACTATACCGTGCCGCTGATTATCGCTACTCCTTGCTCTGTCATTACTGCTCCAGTGTCCTTCTTTACTGCCACGAGCTTAGTCGATGCCATGACGACCGCTAAAGCCACAGTACTGTTGTCTTCATCCTGGCCTGTTGTGTTCCTCTCTTTTATTTCCTCTTCTTGCCCATCCCTTCACCTGAGTGCGTTTATCCTTCTCGTCTTTAGCCCTTTTAACAGCCACTCAACAACCGTTGTGAGGGTGTGGAAATTGCTCCTTCAATTAAGCATAGGCCTGTACCTATTGACTTGGGACATTTTGAGGTTACTCGTTTCTGCAATTCACCCATCCACCTATCTAACTCTTTCGTTGACTTCTCCTTTACACCTCATAGGAGGATGGGTAGATAGGCGCAGGACTGATCGTCACTATTTTTTCTGTTTGCATTACACCTCTTTTCCTTCCCCTCCTTTGCGATTTTCGACTAGTGTCCTAGCGGTGACAGCAGTAAACCTACTCCATTGCAGACAAAAGACTACAGAGTGACAAAACCACGAAGCTAGCAGCTTGGCTAAGCAGCTAGGAGCTTGATCAAATAAAAATGCACTTTGATGGCGGTAAGTTGATCTTGTGATTGGAGTGACTGTAAGCCTACAGGGTGCACACCTGAGTGTGGTGTCACCAGATTCGATGGAGTGAGTTAGTCCACGCTACTCTTGATGACTGGAACCCTATTGGTCTCCGCATGCAGGCCTACCAAAATACAGGTACTGCCTTTTAGTAATCAGTGGGTTCACTATAGCACATTGATTTGTTGACTTTGCATCTACAGCATTCATTCCACGCTTACACTTGCTATGAGACTGCAAGGAGGTGTCAGACCTGGCCCTAATGGTGCTGGTATGTCAACCCTGACTAAGTGTCTTACGCACTTAGGCATTTCGACCGCATCAACTACACCTTGTGCGCCGATCACACTCAGCTAAATAGGTGCTCTCCCTCCTCACCATTCGATAGCACTGAATGGGTGCTGCATCCACTTGCGGATGCTTTCCGAGTTTTGCCTACTGTAAGCTGATGAGTGCATCGGTGCATGTGCGAGTGACGTTCGTATTTCTAAGCCATGAAGAGAATGAATCTGACAGAAAATCGTTGTCTAAACAAAACTGCAAACTCCCTAATCTGCGATAGCAAAGCTCGAACGCAGTGCTTGGCGGAGTGCTGCCAGTGAAATATTTTCGAATGCCAGTTCTGAAGTAGAGTGCATAAGCTCACTTAGTAAAAAAAGGAAGTGAGCCAAAGGATGAAACCCAACGCCACCTTCATGCCCGGTGGAATGTCAGCGAACACAACTTATTCCCATTTATTTGTGAGCCGTATAATGAAACCCAGGAATGACACCCAGTGCTAAATTACGTCAAACGACCAGACCTTGAGTGTAAGGCTTTGCAAATTTGCCTATTTCTCACAAGCCACGCAGCGGATCTAAATACGCAGCAGCATCACGAAATTGGGCGACAATCGCAACAGCTATTACGTTCTAATCTCAGCCTCAGTTCGCTGGAAATATGCAGAAATCGGTCACAACGCATGGGATAATTAGCTATCCGGAATCACAATTTGCCATCCGAATACTCGGTCTTCTAATGGTGGATCTTATGACGCTCACTTCTGCCTCCTCACACATGCTCAATTAAAGTATATTCTTTTTAGCTACCTTTAGGAATAACTCGAAGTTATTCACGGTGTGCTGCTTCTTACCCCACCATCCACTTGGCCTTTTGTTGACGTTTTAACGTAGGACTACGTGGAATTTGTTTGCTCCAGTGAATGAAATTAACCCGCAGCACAAGTTAGAGCAGGCGATGGTGTCATGTGATCCTCACTCGTGATGCTTACAGACAATGAACTGAACTGCTAGGATAGGGTTGGCTGCATCTCTGCTCATTGACCGTGACATGGATTAAGGTGAGCACAAGATTGCAGCAAAATGTCAGTTCTGTCTGTCAGTCGCTGTTACTTACGCTGTACGATTGAGTGAGCTGTTGGGAGGGCAGAGTCACATGGTGGAGCACCCTGCAATGTCAGCTTCAGTTGTGCGCACATTTGAAGGTCTGCATCGGGCATCCTTCTGGATAATAATATTATAAAACTAAGCCGAGATTTGTGGGTGCAGCATTATGCGATCATATAGGAAACGCAGAAGGTTGAGCAGGATGCATGAGCTGAAAAGGAGGATGACACCATTTCGTTGGGTGGAATTAATTATTTAATAGCATCTACACATTAGATTATCGGGAGCCAATAATGGGTGGATGGTTGAGCTCGATTGAATTCCACGTGTCCCTAGAGTAGTGGCATGGAATCGGTTTCATCAGAACAAATAGTAGCTGTTTCACTAAGCCAGAAATGTAAGTAAATAGTTCCCGAAAGGCATTCTGAACTTTCATACAAATGGCAACATAAGAAGGCTCAATAAATTGCAGGGAAGATTCAATGCTCTGCTAATGCACAGCGCCTTCAAAGGCTGCAGTGCGAATGTGAGGTTCCGAGCAATAATTATGTACTAAAAGGCACGACGCTTGGGTATGGAGCAGCAGCGTGTGCACATACGCCCATGTGAGCATGTTTCGGAACTGGGACCGAAGGCTAGAGCCGCCTAACACTTGTGAAGAAATGGTGCCTCCCACAGTCAGTCGCAGTTGCCCTCCAGTGATGCAAGCAGGATCTGCTGCATCTGGCAAGAGCTACCAATCTATGCTGCAAGTCGAAATCACACCTTGAGAAGCACGCATTAAAGAGAGGTGTACAGACGAAAGGGTGACTGCAAACACGTGGAGGGAAGGGATGGAAGTGAGTGGTGGTGGTTCTCGAACAATGAGGCAATCTGAGCAGTTTATTATTAATTTAACTGTGTCAAAATCATTTAAAAGCACTTTCTGGTAGTGAATAAGATGTCCCAATGTGGGAAAAGCAAATCAGCATTTGACTTTCGACATTAATTAGGGCGCTTTTAACTGGGTGGTGGGTAACATTGATTACAATCGAAGCCTTTGCCTACAACCCATGCTTTATGTCAATATAGTGCCCGTCTAATGGGATCAAGCACCAAAAGTCTGCAATTGTGCCTCTTCATGAGTGACGAGTGGTGTTTTCGGAGCTGTGCAGGCACTCTGGTGCAGATCAGTGCGTACACTAGCTCGGTGACTGAAGAAGTTGCCACATGGATAAAGATACTCTGCAGAGCATTGCAACTAACAGCGAAGTCGAGTGGGCTACAGTGCGCGAGGGTTCTCTCGGGTGGCCACTCTCACTGGTCCGTCTGAGGCTTATCTGACCAAATCTGTGGTGGATACACCTTCAATGCTGCGTGCTGCATCTATATACAGTCGATGAAGAAGAGTTTGCCGGTAGTTACGCCAAACCACCAAGCTGAACCGCACATCCGTGATCACTGAAACATGTCACATTTCAATAAAGCATGATTAGATCTGGTCAGTCGACATAATGACGTGATGGAATGAGACTATTTGGCAGGGACATGGTCAACCATTGTGTAAGCGATAGGATGCAGAGGAAATGGGTATGCTAATTCAAACTGCACCTACTTAGGTTAACAACTCAATTCCGCTTTGACCTGAGCAAGTGAAAGCACTGATAGATATTGCCATCTCAATTGCACAATGATATGGTAAAGGTTTAAACGCAAAATGAACTTGCCATTTTCTAAGATGGTAGCATTTGCCATTGCTGAACTTGCAGCACTTCCCACGCACGTTATCTGGCTTTCCTCGCAGTACTTCCGCCTGAGACGGACCCACAAATAAATGCGCCGAATAATTAGACGCCACGACTTGTGACTAGTTTGGCTCCTGAGAGCGTGTCACACTCATCTCGCATATTCCTCCAGCCTCTACCAACGCAAAATGGTGAGAGAGCTATGTCTGATTTGTCTGCATGAACGGGAGCTACAGTTTTAGTGAAGCAAACTTCTAGACGAAGGCATTCGATTGACATGGTGATGGAATGCTTGATCCACATCTATCAAAATAATGAAGCAGTGCTTTGACTTAGATGTGCAATATTTGCTTCTAGCACAACCGAGGAGTGCTACAGAGTGGGAGGATTTCGGTCACATCGGTGACAAAGTGGCACAACTGCTGGATTGCCTGATTGAGAAGTTAGTTTGTTAAAGCAGTGTTCTGACACGCTGCTCTCATTTGGACACCCCACTTCTCATTTTACCAGGAAAGGTGGTCACTCAGTCATTCATTCAATTGCAACAATTAGGCCGGAGTTCACCTGAGCTTCTACAGCTTCACTTTTCACTGGCTAGACTCTAATGGACCTTGCTCGTCTTGCCCGACTTTGCGTCTGGCTCCATCACGCTAACTTTCTCCATGTCACTTCCCACAATACACCGCTTCACCATTGGGTGTTTCATCCACTTCTCGTTAATGGACCTACAAAAGTCATCCCACCAGTCGGCAGTCATCATCATTCAAAATAGAAACTGTGCACGTGGTCCTCAATCATGTCGACTTTTAAACAGATGAGGTTCAAAACTAGTATAATTGGCAAATGAATGCAACAAATTGTCGGGATTTGTCTGGTGACGCTAACTCAGTCACGTTGCACTATTATGTGGGGCATCATTGTTTCTGCTCGGAGAACTGAATGAAGCACAGCCAAGTTGCGTTAAGATGCGCCAATCAGTGAACATTCGTAGTCGCATTAGGAGTCGTAGTTTTCTAGGTCGCAAGTCACACCTCCTGTCGCATAACTTCGCGGCAAATTTGACTGTTACTGGGACGAAACATTGGGAAGCCTTTGGACTGCCGTTGGACGTAGATGGATGTGAATGAGTGGGTGAGTGGGTAAGTAGGAGATTGGGTGCTGGAAGTGGAGGCGAAATGAACCTACTCTCCGCAGGGCTAAAGCCGTTCGTGCTTGCCTTCAACAGCTCAGGGAGTGAACAGAAGCAAGCATTCATAAACTGCTAGATCTTTGCATACGCGTTAAGATGATCTGCCTCGCGCCCACTCAGCATGTCAACTTCAACTTTTAACCATGCGGTTCACATTCACTAGCTGTCTCATCTGTTCAACGCCACACCTTCAATTTAAGCTTAAACGAATTGATTACCTCCACTAACGTCGACTTCTGTCTCACAAGCACTCCTCCCTTGTTTCTCCACTTTTCCCACCTCTCTAATAGACAGAATTTCTATTCTCTACTTCGTTCCGTCTGCACCAGCCTTCAACCAGGCAACTGGTAACGGTGGCAACAGCGGCCATCCTTCCATCCTTCATCCTTATTCGCCCCAGGCTACTTACACGCAGGCTCAATGGAAACAGAAAAATATAACACCAGACCTTGAATTCCCTTAATCTTTTCTTCTGCCCTCAGTTCACATGTCTCATTCGTACCTGCTGGCTGGCATCAGATCAGGTAAATACGTGCTGAACTAACTGCCTATCGTACTGCTGCGAAGCCGAGAGTGTTTCATTCCCATTGTGTTTCATCTCCCAGCGGCGCAGCAAACGTTCAAATCGTGGCTCAACCAAAGTAGTAACCAGTCAATAATAATGAATAGCTCGCACCAGTTTTCCTTCTACCAACCAGTCAACCACAAATACCCCACTACTACAAGAGAGGATAAAGTGGAACCGCAGTGACAAGAACCGTGTCAACCACCTGCTTGCGCACTGTGTGATGGCCAATGGTCCAGAAGTTCGCCCACGGGTTTCGCGCCTACCGGCTTTGCAATATCGTCATGGTTTTGAAAGGAAAGAAGGGTTGACTGCAAACACCTTAGCATGTACCAGTAGATTTGATCGTTCAGTCCAAAGGCTTCCGAAGGTACGAGATCGTCCCTTTTGCCTCACAGGCGGACGGCTTATGACCCGACTACTAATGCTGCTGATAGTGCCTCAATAAATCCTACGATGAACCCATAAGAATGGTAATCTGGAAGCTGGTGCCTCTTACTGCCCCAATCTCCTGACGTTCCAACACGCAGCATGTGTGATTGTCATGCGTAGGCTTCATCCCTCTCACTGACGTGTGACAGTTCACGGAGCTCGTAAGAGCAGGCAAGAATAGCTGGTGAGACTCGAATTCCTGAGGCTTGAGGTCGTGGGTTCCATTGCGTTGAACTGCTTCAACTAGCTGAAATGAAAGCAAAATTAGAGCATTTTTCTCTTGCAGACTCAGCAGTCACTAATCACTTAGTTCCGTCTCTAAATTCGGCCTTTCTAAAGAATAAATAAGCCTTAACTACCTCTTAGTTGCATTGAGACGTGTTAGATAGTGTCAAGCCACTCGGGGTCAGGAGAGAGGAAGAGAGGCAGACAGGTAGTAGGGTAGGTAGGTAGGTGGATGCGTTAATCCTCGATGTGTTTGCTTGGTCCTCAGTGTAGCCAACACCCAGGCAGGCAACGTGGCGAGAACGAGGTGTTGAAAGTCTGTCTTGGAGGATTGGTGGTGGGACAGAATGCAGGTCGCCTCAGGATGAACAGTGCTTTGATTTGCTACAGCAAACCATGGATGTCATTTGTCAGTCAGCCATCAAGGAAAAATTGTCACACACTCGCGAGGTGCTCCAAAGAAGTGAAGACAAACAAGTGCTTGAACTTCGGAACTCTCCATCGTCTGCTAATGGATAACACATGGAACTTGTGTGCCCAGAATGCTTCGAATTGATAACTTTGGGTAATGATAGCGCCAGCTAACACCCTTACCGCCTATGTGATGCAGTGATAGATGCTCGCGACACATTTCTTCATCACTGCTGGGCATTAGGCGTTATCCTCAACGTGGTGCATCCTCGTGTGAACCATCACAAAATTGGTGGGTGGTGCGTTCCGTTACTCTCCACCATATAATTTTCAAATGGCTCGCCACAAACGAAGGGAGGCCCATGTGTCAGACGATCTCTAATCGCATTCGCCATGCTAGAAGTGTTTATCGGAACGGACGAACTGCTACGAAGGAACAGCAATGCTCGCTGTTTTAATAAGTCAATACAGCTGCTATTATTGTTATTATTGCCAAGGCTTTCTTCGGACCATTCGAACGCAGATACGAGAGGAATGAGACCCAAAATCATTTCCAATTATCAAGCACGATGCCGTCCACAGTTGTGAGGTAGCGGGGTCGGGCCGACGCCTCTGAGCTTCCACTGTGTTGCTGTGGACCTTCTCCTGCACTGTGATGTACCGTACCACGTGGGAGGTGAGTTCGGAATCAGAAACCCTGAAGTACACAGCCCAATATCCCTGTGCTACTCCGATTTCGCTGAGCATTGGCAGGGGACGATCTCGCCACTTATTACTGAGTGGTGCGATCACTGCAGCTCGCACTCCTGGTTGTGGACCGAAGCACCGCCCACATCTCTCTACCCTTCCATTTGTCCATCTGCACACTCATCCAGTAGAGACGGAGACAGCAGTCGGTTGGAATAATGGGAGAGTGGAAGAGAAGCACCAAGACAATTGCCCACGCTGACAACAGAATACTTAAACTCAACTCGGAAAATACAAGACAAAAGAGAGAGAATCATATTTTCGAGAGTTGTCCTAATGAGAGCGCGTGCACCCACACTCGTGCGCGCATACAAACGCAACCAGAGCTGGGTGAAACTGCGACCACCATGGCAACAAGTTTCACGTGGAATTGTCAACTCCTTGTTTGCATTGCACGTGTGTAAGATGATAAGAAAATAAAAAGGAAGGAATTTTCACTTGTTCAAATTTGCTGCTGTAGGACATTTTGGCGAATCGAGATTAAATTTTTGGGCACACTTATAATCGTCAATGCGCCACTGCCGTGTATGAGGAAGAAGCAGGTGAGTAGCCACTAACAGAGACAGAGCTGAAATTGCAGGAGAAAAAAGAGCCTGTAGGCTAAGGAAAGACTGCCATTGAACCCGAAAGATAAGTATGAATGTGGGCATACAAAACATGCATGCACACAAATCGGGATTCGATATAGCCATCAAGTTAGCAGATGTGACTTAGGCTGAATGATTTGGACACATGGGAGGCAGTGGATTAGCATCAATTTAAATTGCTTTCACCAAACAATATGCGAGATGAATGTGACAACTCGGTTGGAGGAAAATCAGTCACAAGTCATGGCGTCTCTACAATCTACACATCCAGCCAGGATTTAGTCACAGCCTGCAGAGTTGCGAGAGAGTCCAATTAACCTGCGTGAAAAAGTGCAACGAGTTGAGCACTAGCAACGCTTTTGAGAAGGGTAAGTACATCTGGCTTACCCACACTTTACTCACTATCCTCACCTTCCTCTAAGTAAATCGACAAGATGAAAGGTCCCTTATTGACGATTGGTATAACTCTTTCAATATGACCACTGCCTTCTATCAGCAGCAATCATCCGCTCAGCGAATCAGCATCGGCTGGTGTTTAGATGTGGCATTCACCGCAATTCGATGCAATAAAGCTGTAGTTCACTCAAACCTCAATTTTGCAGCAGGCCTGGCATTCATGGACGAATTTCGTTCTTGACATCAACGCACCCAATACTGCAAGAGAATCGTTGCTCAAATTGGTTCGGTGCATTGAAATAAGGAAAGTCATGCTATTAGCAGCAAGTTGTTCGCACAATGCAGTGGTGTAGCAGGAGATATGGTGTGTCGGCGATCGCAGCATGAATCCGCTTTGACGACTGCATGAAAATAGCACTGACAGTAATTCAACGCGATTAAGCTCAGCCTGGTGCAGTGACATGCGCCAAATCGGCACCATTGAGACGGTTTCAAAAGCAAAACTATCATTTGGTGATTATGTCAGATTGAGGTCTCAATGGTTCCACATAACGATGAGATTGAGAGACCTGTTAACTGACCATGGCTTGCATGAACGCAAGGACGAACGAGTGATGCGGTGAAATGCGTGTGTTATGCGGGAAGAAATCGGCGTAGCGCCTAATGGTGGAGGGGTGAAATGTGAGTGGTGTGATGGGGAAGTTGGGTTGAGAAAGGCGAAAGTGCCGGATCGCAGGACAGGCAAAGTCCATCAAAGCAGACAAACCATTTATGCAAAGTAGCCCATTCCCTAAGCCGACGCGTGCGTGTGCCTTTACAGGCACACTTCACCTTCCATTGCTTGCGGCAGTGCAGCCGTGTGTAAGTGTGCAGAGCAATTGCAACTGACTTGCCGGAAAAGGTAAAAAGTTGACGCCAATTCAGCAGTGTGTCCTAAAAGCGTTGGAGCCCATTAGCTGTATTCACACACCACCACCTACACCACCAATATCAGACCTTTGCCCACCCCTTGTCTAAGTGGTTCACGTACTGGTTACAAATAGCCTTTGGCATGCACCTCACATCCATCTGACTGAATGTTGTAACGGAAGCCCTAGCTGAAGTGCATTGATACACGATGCGCCCTCCATGACTTCCATTTCTCAAACTGCCTCCACGCTGTTGTGTATTCCAAGTGCTGCAGTGGATGCCCACATGCAGTACTCTAGATATATGCATTAGTCTGTATCACCCAATTGTGGGGATGGTGGAATGGCATGACAACAGCGCCAGCAATGTGTAAATGGGTCAGCTTGATCACTGAAACGGGAGGTTACCAAAGACGTTGGGACCTGCTGCTGACATCCAATTGGACAACTTGGTGTGCATCTTGCAGAGATGGATGAGGAAGGGAAGAAGGTTGGAGGTACATCCAACTAACCGCTATGCAGACCAATGTGTAGCCCATGGGCACGTGCAGTGGGTGCCTGATGGTCGTGACTGCTCTAAACTTAGTTACTGTTCCCCAACCATACCAGGCCGTCCCGCGTTTCCGTTTCGAGGCCAAATGCACCGAGTTGATCATATACCATTGCAATAAGTAAACCCACACAAAATGTGTAGCACCCACGAATAATGGTTTGACCACGGCAAAGCACGCTCAAGGCTAGAACCGCAATGATGCAATCAACAGTTCCTTGAAAGAATTCTCCACCGAAGCGAATCTAAGCAGATTGTAATTTATGCGTTTCCGGTGACGTGAAGCATAGTTGAGGCTGTGTCGTGTGATGAGAAACTAGTTAAACAAACCAACTGAAGGACCGCCTAATCAGCCACATTCGTGCTTTTCTGCAGGACAGTACAGAAGTTGACACAACTGCAAGGGAAGCTTTGTTGATGACAGAAGCTTACTACACATCTTTGGTCCCAGTTCTAAGAATGCTAGTCTTTGGCCAGCCATCGAGTTATTTCGCGTTGTTCTGATCTCACCTCCTTATCTCAAGCCGCTTTCCTAAGAAGGTGCATGAAAAGGGTCGCAAACTACATTTTCCTTCCAATCGTAGAACTTCTAGGCATATTTGCCTTGCTACAGTATCTTTCCAGTTTACCAGCAGCAAGTTCCTTGAAGCGGGTTCTTGCTGAATCCAAGTACTAAGTAGAAGTGACTTCGTAGGCATTTGTTTCTGAACAATTGGTTAAACACTCGATGAATTGCGTTCTTACTGAGTCCTTTCCAAATGCGTTAGCTGTGCTATTGGTCACTCAAAGTGCATGGCCAAACGGTCACCACAGTTATGTTAGACAATGTCTCGGATTTGGGATCACCCTTCTCCGGCCACCACTATGCTTCGTACACGCAAGTTTTACCACCGTGCCAACTCACATCTGGCCAACAATAGAAAATAATGCTCCGACTGACTGGTGGGGCACTTGTCTACAACCAGGACACACGAACACACGTCCTAGGCCAATAATGCGTTGCAGCTTAATTCATAGCAAATGCCGCGACAGTTTATAGCGCTGTCCTTGGTCTCATTGTGAATTGAGCGTGCATCTTTAAGGCGGATATTAGACATGGGAGGCGTGGAATGCGCAAAACCGAGAGTACAGTCCTAAT
Source organism: Taenia multiceps (assembly GCA_001923025.3). Lineage (NCBI taxonomy): Eukaryota > Metazoa > Platyhelminthes > Cestoda > Cyclophyllidea > Taeniidae > Taenia > Taenia multiceps. The sequence continues at coordinate 6,926,404 of CM010316.2, forward strand.
TTCAATTACTGGACGAGATTCGTTTGCGAAGGAAAAAATAAATGCAAAACTTTGGCCATTTACTCGTGCTAAATGAAGGTGGAACATTCGGCCACCAAACAGCATTCCATCTTGTTACGAAAAGCTCCTGCCTTTCCCTGACTGCGTCTATCCATGTGCGTTGACGGTCTTACTGGTGCCGGACCACTTAAGTCAGGTGCCTGCAAGAGCGCTGACACACTGCTCACCGCAAGGCAATCAATGCAGCAGAAGCACTAGATCTTCACTACGAAGCGCAACCATACGGCAGTGGGTTTGCTGAGGCTTGAAACGCCGTGCAAATCACATCGTCTTTGAGACATTTTCTTATCTAATAGGCGAATCCAGCTGACGCGAATTTCAGGGACAGCAGAAACTATTTCCGGGTGTCGTAAAGCGGTGATGTAAATTGGCAGCACGTTGTCGAAGTACGATGAGAGTGCAAGCGTCGTTGGCACGCAGCTCGTGCAGCGCATTAGCGATGATCCCACAACATGTTTTAAGAACTCAATGTGAACAATTGTGAAGGAAGTGTTGAGGTGAGCTGCCGCAAGCACGTCATAATTGTTTCACTTCCACTTCTACGTGCACTCCACCATCCTCACTTTCCGTCAGCATGCGGCGAATGCGTAGCCATCACCACTAACCACTAGGCCATCATTACCTGCGACTGCTTTCTGCACTGATAAGGTGGAAAACGATTTGACGCCTCGCTAGCCCGGCTGTGTTTGCTTCAGTAGTAGGATGCATTGGAATGCCATCTTCAGCTCTCATCCATCAAGCAACCATGTCCCATGGAGAGCAATCCCAGTGAACCTGGAGGATTGTGTACAGGCACGCACGCACGCTGTGTGATTGATTGAGTGATGAGAATGGGATCTTCTCACCTTCCTCCTCGGAACTTCGCATCAGCAAGTTTAGGGTAGAAGTGCATTGAAGGAGTAAATCTCACTACTTCTTGCGTGATTGAAATTGCAATTATGAGCAGTGTTTCCAAGGCCGTTAACTGTATTTGCGTGGGTTGCAATTAGTGAATGAAGTAAACGGCCTTGATGTTTGGCATTCAGTTTACCGCATCGCTCCTCTACAGTGCTCAAGTATGTGCCACATTTAATAACTTGATTGCGCCTGTGTGGAAATCTGGACATGCAGAACATTTAAATCCCAAAAGTTTGTCGCAATGGCTGAGTAGTTGAGGCGATGGACTAGAAATCCTTTAGACACACCCCGCGTAGGTTCAACTCCTACTTCCTACGCTTGTTTGCTTTGCGTTCTTGTCAATCCTCGAGTTCGTCTGTGTGGTAGCGAAGGTTGTCCAGTTGGCCAATGTGCGCGCATCTGCGCTCGAAGCCGTAAGAATCTGGCTTCCAGCCTGCGCCTTACACCCTTGACTGCCAAGCAGTTCGTCCCACTGACTTCTCGACTAATGTTTTCTGCATCATGAAAAGCCTATCAGCTGTGTCCCCACTTTCTCTTTATCAAATTCCCTTACGTATTCTTCCATCCCCTCGCATCTCTCTTGCGTATCCATTTGACAATAATCAGTGGTCACGCAATCAGTAATTATATTTGCAGGTGAGGATCAACAGTTATCATATTACTTTTACGAGAACTAGATGCTTCTGCGCTATGGCAAATATCAAAATCTCTGCTTCTATCTACATATATTCAAATCGGTGCTGTCTGCATTGGCCACATCTCGCCAATTTCGTCAAAAATAAACCTGAACCTCTACTGTGCACTCAATGCTTGAACCGTTGATGGACATACTTCGTGGCATTACATCTGGTATTTTGGGGCTGGGTTGGACACAAATAGCGCTTCCTACTCTCCTCCTATTTGTTGATGCAATTCTTCCTTGTTTTTTGCTCTACCGTATTATTTTTGGCGCACACCAACTAGTAAGTCTTAGAAGGAAGGCAGTTTTGCTTCAAATGCCTAGTGTTGTGGAAAAATATGTGCAGTTGAGCGACGTCAATCCTGATGCTGCTGCATCCGTCGTCGTCGCTGCCATCGTTTGCTTGCAGCACATATGTGCGATGCAATTGTGTGACTTGATCTGATCTGTTGGTGCCTACGACTTTGTGGATGATTTGCAATCACTGCTCCACAGTTATGCGACGACCAGCCATGCACCAACACTCCGAATGAGTTACGCTGCTCTCACTTCAGACAGGCTGCCATCACCTGCAAGCTTTGGCAAAGGAATCCCTGGCAAGGATTGCAGTAAACAAAATGCCAGGACGGAATATTGCCGACGGGTGCGTAAATAAGCGCTAGGAGAATAAGTGTGTGGAAAGAAGAACTCGAATTTAGGGAACGTGCGTTCGATATCGCATTTGGATGTGATTATTAGGTGGAGCGACGGGAGTCTCTTCTCCCATGCTGCGGGCTGTGCGTACCAGAAATAACAATGGGACTAATTGTCCACGCCTCTTCTCCTCCAGCTTCCCCTCACAATTCCGATGACAATGGCCTTGTTCACAGAACGGACGACGCGATTGGTCTTCTGCTTCCCTATATGAGTATTTTCCACATCCACTTGTGGTGTGAGTATCATCAACTTCCATGGCAAATGCACACTTCCCTGCACCTGATGGCAATGCGCCCAAGGAATGACAGAATTTGTGCAAGCTCCTGCTTCTCATCAAGAATGCTGTCTTAATTGTCAGCACGTCAAGAATACCTCCGCTCATGTAGACACATAACGGGTGGAATGGCATCACCCTGTTTCATATTTAATGCGATTTCTTACAATTCGTGTACCTAGTGCTTAGTGAGTCCTGTGGGACCAGCAGGAACAGACCATGCCAGGGAGATTTGCTGCCTGCACTTCGCACACAACTGCGACTTGCAATCGACGAACGATATGATTGTTGGAACAATGCCTTGTTTCTACACAGAAGCGGTGCAAGTGAAGAAAAAGAGAGCGTGATGGTGGAGACGAGGCATTGTGTTGTTCCCGACAGCATGCGCTCTCCAAAGAGGTGGGACAAGCTGCCAAGTTTATTATTAGAGCAGGACGCGAGCAAAGGCGGAGTGGCTTAATTGCATGCGAATGCAGCAAAATGCTGCTTCTGTTAAGGCAATTCGGTGTTTGCCATGGCATATTAAACATCATATGGTCTAAGTCCTGCCCATGAACAGAAGGTAGTCTAGGTGACTGCAGTTGACGATCAGAAATGGGCTCACCTCCACGTTCGTAGTGCGGGAGTGGTGCCATGTTGCCCAGACAAGCATGAAACGGGAAATATCTTTAAGTGAGACACAGCTTAGTAACGGCATTCAGTTTTGGCTAGGTCGGAGGCGGCCTGCTTGTTTGCTGCTGCCATGCATCTCCATCTACCATTATGCATGTGCCATTCTCAAACACGATGCAGCCAAGTTCTCTTCTAGCATATGCATCATGCACAAGAGCAAGCAGGATGGATGCAAGCAGAGTTTCCTCCACGCGCTTATGCCCACAACCATAGGCTACCTCATTGCCCTCTACCCACTTCTTCCTTTGCCGTGCTTTTGGCCCAAAATGCGATTAAAGCATGAGAATATGCGCACCAAACCAATTTTAACGTATCCATATCCACATATGCGCTTCATGGCCCTGTCCAATATCCAAAAACTCCTCCTTTCCTCACACAACATTGGTCAATCTGCCAAATCACAAGTCGATTTGGATGCAGATGATATGTGGTTTCGACCGCCGTAGTTGAACGCAGAACCTGGATGAGAGGCGTTTCATTTTAGCTGTAGAGACGATATGTTTGCATTTTACAAAACATGCGTTGCATATTATGAAGCAGAAGCCCGTTGATTCCTAGTTACACATTTTCCCACTGCAGACGGAGTTGAAATGCAAAATAAAACAGGTTTCGCGCACTTTCATCCAAATAAGCCGGATCGGTTGTGTGAGTACGGAGGCGGTGATTCTACGGATGCATCGAATATGGCTTGCCCTCGATATCACAGCGTACCTCTATAATTTTGGTAGCTCTGAATCAAGTTGAACGCAAGCGAATATTGTTAATCCCCGCAAAATCAAGAACTCACAACCAGATGGGTTTGCTACTCTGAAGGCACAATGCTTGGTCCCCAAATTTGAGGAATGAATTTATTTTGTTATTGGTGACCAACATGTAGACAAAGTTCTATGAAGAGTAAATTTCAACCATTTACTAAACTGATGACGCTGATGGTGCAGTTTCGTCCGTCTAAATGGGGAGCAGGAGGCTTTGCATCCAATTACACTGACGTAAGTCGGCGTTGATTTGAAGAAGGAGCACACAAGGTGGCTGTGACACGGAAGGTACAATTAGAGAATCAGGCGATGATCGAAGGGCACAACACATGGAATAGTGGTAAGGACTGAGGTGTGTCGGCTACATTGTACTGTGCGATGAGAGGAAACAGTAAGAAATGAAGGGAGAATGCTTGTTAGCTCCAGCGCAGCAAGCGTGATCTTCAGCTGTGGTTAGGGACGCTCCAGCCTAACATTTAATTGCACAGTATGGTCTTTCTGTTAGTGAGTTGTAAGTTGACGGGCGTGAGAGAATTGTAACCCCGACCAAGCCTCGATGAAGGGAGTTCCTTAGTGAAGGCAGGAAAGGAATCCACGAGACATGGAGGCTTATTTGTTGATTCCACACATCGACCTCAATCGCAATGTCCCGTTTGGGTCAGTATGCTCAGCAGTCGAGTGGATCGGCATCAGTTGCTGTTAATTCGCCAGAGAGTGAACAAGGCGAATGCGTAACTATGCCGATTCGCAAAGCAGTTGATTATAATGACGTCGCAATAATGCACAGACGCACATTTGACCTCACCTCAGACTCAAAAGACCTTGACTAGGCTCGATAAAATTGATCCATTCAATGTCTGAATTCATTCAGTCGCATTACAGCTCGTCACAGCGTTGGGAGCAAAGGCAATGTAAATTACATGCGAAAATGTTGTAATTCCAGCATGGTCGCTATTATTCATCTAAGATTACGTGGATGCAAAAGCAGACGGTTAATGCTAACAGCGCCAACTATGGGAACAGTAAGTCCTCTTACCCATTTACCCTCGTCAACCTGGAATGCTGATTTCCAAAGTGTTCCTTGAAAAATTGGTGCGAGTGATTCACTTATGGAACACCTTAGCTCTTAGCGGCAAGTAAAGCGAGTTTACACTAGAAAATTAAAAGCTTATTCGTCTCATTCTTTTGCCACTCATTCAATTTTACACTCACCCACGCTAAACGATATTTTCGAGAGCCCTCATCAACAACCAGTTCAATTTACTCACTTATAGTACTCCTTTCTTTTCAGTAACAAGTGCCCGTGAATGGAGATGCGACGTGAGACTTGAGACAATCCGCCTGCGAATGCGACTAAATCAGCCTCGATTTACATCCAACTGTTAGTTTAGTGTAATCGGAGCACTGAGGCATGACAAAGGCAAGGACTGCTGACACAGACACAGTTGTTAGATGTTCCATCCTCCAGAGAATATCTTGTTAAGCATTGCCGAAGCAGGTAGACGGTGCCTATTCAAACAGAACCTTGTTGGTAAACACACCGATTTCTGTTCTCAGGTGAGCAGATTTTGCAAGCACTTTATTGCATTCCGTCAAGATGACTGAGTTGGTACACACACCTAACAAAGTGCTGTAGGTGTATGAATGTGGTTCTGAGCATAAAAGTGAATAGCATGATTTACCATGCAAATCCTAGGTTGCAATTTTTATAGAGTAGCCTAACAATTAATGCGCTCAATTGCATTTACAGGCACACTGCTATTTTGACGTCAATCATCTGCCTCTTGCAGCAAGTCAATGCCAACTGCCGTGTACACTTACACACGGTTGCCTCGCCGCAGGCAACAGAATGTGAAGTGTGCCTGTAGTGGCATACGCACGCGTCGGCTTAGAGGTAGGGCTACCTCGCGCTCGTATCGGAACGTTTCACGGTGGTGGACTTGGCCCGCCTTGCAATCCGACACTCTTGTCTGTCTCAGTCCAACTTCCTCCATCACACCACCGTCACCGTCATTCAAAATAGGATCAGTGGATGCGATCCTCAATCATGTCAACTTGTTAAAAAGATGAGGTTCTAGACTGGTACAATTGGCAAATGAATGCAACAATTTGCTAGGATTTGTCTGATGACGCAAACTCAGCAGGATGCGCTCGCCTACTACCACAACCACACGATGGGCAGAGGCAAGTGTCTTTTGACATCGTCGACCGCATCACCCCCTTGTTGTGCGTTTTTGTAATCGTGAGGTGAAAAGAGTAAGAGGGATCTGAGGGAGAGGTTCATAGGCAGGAGTAAAAACGACTCATCAATTGAACAGAGGGGAGAGTGCTAAGAGAGAAGAAGGGAATGTGGCAGTTTGGGAAAGTATGGTTGAGGGTATAAGAAGTATTTAGACCGAAGTTATAGGCGCTGTTCTTTGCCGTTGTGGCGTCACCATCTGTTTGGTTGTAGGGATGGAACTTGGGACGTCAAAGGTAGTCAGCAATGCCTACTATGTGCATAGAAGTAGACGGTTTGACCAGTTTCCGCCAGTGCTAAATTAGCCCTTGCTGGAAGTGTTGAGGAATTAAGAGTGGAATGAGTCAGGTGCGAATTCAAAGCTAGCCATCGAGCACGATGAAGTGCACGTTCTAGAGTAGGTAATTTGAGACTGGCACTTCAGAATGGGCAGTGCTAAGTTCGGCGCAATTCCTTGCATCAAAATCGAACACTTTGTTGAGAAAGGATTCGCTGTTCAATTAAGAAGGGTTCGCTATGAGCTAAAGTCCAAAGTGCAAGCCATACATAACCGGCGCAAATGAGGTTTGTAACAGCGCCAACTGGAGACGCTAGAGAAAGGGGTTTTAGCGTTTGGATTCCAAAGAGGCAACAGCTTTTGCAGTGGAGCACACTCCAACTATGCAATAAAAATGCTCTCATTCTATGCTTCATCAGGTCGGTTAATGCCAATGTGTAGTGCTGCATAATTCATTGACAATGGGTGATGCGCCACCATCGAGGGCAAGTGTTTTGTGACCAAAGATAAATCCGTGATCCATTTTAGCGTCGAATGCATGGCTGTGCTGCTAATGGCACTAGCTAGTTGGCAGCACACTAATCCATGCCCAGCCATCTGTTGTCCTAAACACTTAATCCAAACCCTCGAGCGGTAGACCTAATGGACGTTCATGATTGTCTCGCAGATGGACGTGCTTGACGAGAGCGGGCGACGTTGGACTCTGAATGCCAGCAATAATAGTAGGAATGTGAGGACAAATAGAGGAAAGGAGGTGAAACTTAGGGGCTGAAAGGGGACTAATGCGGTAGGCTAAGCAGAGCACTACGATAATTTCGACCCCTCAGGCTATGCTGAAGCTACGTTCACCGACAACACATCCTTCCTTCCCATCCCACCTGTCACGATATTGGCAGCAACAGGGACAAAGCCGTCATCTATTTCGCAGACAATTACATTTGCGCGCGTCTGCTTCCAGTCGTTTGGAATTCCTCGATTGCAATCACCACCTATCACATTCTGCCCCGCTCTCAGCACTCAATGCGATGCATGTGGACTTATCAACTTGTTTCTCGTATGTCTAGAAAGGGAATAATTTGACGCGACAAGACTACGCACACTTCGATCTGTCATGACTTTGTCGATGGATAGAATTGTAGCATGCTACTTCGTCCCTTCCCTTCACCCGATTCGCAGCACAGCTACTGTCTGCAGCTTTGCACATCTGATTTGCTTCTCCCTTCCTCACTAAACTGCTTATTGTGCACACAATCCAGCCAAAGCGAGGTACAGCACTGCAGTCGCAGCTGTGGGAAAGGAGAGGTGACTGCGTCAATGCCAGGTGTCGCCTGAACAGTCTGGCTGGATGGATCTGCCTGGCAGGTTAGCAGAACCGATTCTTCACGATTGGGTCTCCCCTTGCCCCTTTGTGTGCATCACAGCATCGACAAAACAGGCAGAAATCGTCCGCCGTGTCTGAAGGACTTGACTGGCGCTAAATAATCTAGTGATTTGCGGAAGTGAGAAGATAGTGCCTCTGCCATCACTTATTTTGTTGTTTAACCGAAGTTTAAGCAGGCTACAGGCAGTGGATATTTGGCTGATCTCAGTCACACCCTCCAACTACTGTCTGTTGATTCAGAGAATCGGAGGAAAAATCAGAGGCAATATGTTTTTTTAAAGGCCTATACCTTTGGCAGAAGTAAGAAAACTTGCGTCATTAGGACGATTAACAATGCAGCTGCTGTGCCACCCACTACCATATAGTGCCCCAAGTAATCTTTACTTCTTAGACAAGTCGTATCTGTTGAGGAACTAATTGATCATTCACGTGAATAGACGAGAAAACCAGGAGTGCAGAATCTGAACTGCCTGCGTGGTCAATTATGCGAGTAAGGAAGTAGTTCTGATTAGCCAAAAGTAAAAAATCACCTCAGTGACAGGTTTCAGTGACCACTGAACCAACTTGAGTGGGCTAACTTACCCCGTATAGCTCGACTCGTAATGGACAAGACAAGTGTCGTTCACAGTTTGGGCGAACGCATTTGAAACGAGACTGGATCGGTGGTGGCTGTAGAAAGAGGGCTTAGTACATGTACTGCAATCACCTCCACCAGTAGCCACTACAGCGGCATTGCTGAGGCCTAAATACTTGGCTCTGTATGGATAGCAGTCGCTGGATGAGGGGAAACGGTTTCATTGGAAGCAGAATCACTGCTGCGAAGACGAAGTAATGCAGCTTCACTGCCACCTCCAATTACAAGGCATTCTAACACTTCAAACCCAAAACAGAACTATGGACTGTGGGAATGATGGAGAACTGGATGATTGGAACGTGAGGACAAAGACAACATGCGTTTGGCTTGATGGGAATAAAAAGCATTTGTGTTGCCGCAAGAGCGTAAGATGCAAGTGGGTGGAATTGCAAATGGGAAAAGAAATTCACCTTGCCCAGATTATTTTATCACACAAAGGCGTGCTTGCAATGCTGTGCTTTCGCCTTCACACCAACTGTTCTTGTGAAATACGGTAGAAATGATGCGTCCAGCTCACTTGTCTCTGCCATCGTAGTCACGTGTGGAGGCCCAGCATGATACCATGCAGAACAGAAAACGAAGACAAAACTAACCACACTCTAGAATGGAACTTTGGAGCCCAACTTTATGAAGGTGTCTCATCCAACCACCCCAGCTTCATTTCTCACCACTTTATACGCCTGCCCATTTGATCCGCCTTTACAGTCCTGTGCCTCAATCATCTAACCACTCTCATATTTGGTCCCTTCCTACCACACAAAGCAATGCATTCACCTGCCTGTCCAACCGTCTGCTTGGACACCTCCAATGTCAGCTTCTGTATGCATTCTCTTTTGCACGCTCCAGCACTCACAACCGACTCTGTCGTCACATTCTCAGTGAGCAAAGTTGGGGAAGTGACTTCATTCCCAACGCTTGATGCTGACACACAAATCATGAACGGCATGTTTGAGTGGCTACCAGATGCCGTAATGCCAGCTCTGGTACGCGCCCATGCCGTACTACCCTCCACGACCTTGCGATGACAGCCAGGTAGGCTAAAATGGTATGCGGAGGGAGCGCTAAGTCAAATTTGAGAGTGCATTTTTAGAAGGTCTGCTTGACACGATTGTTCAAACAACTATCAGGGGTCTAAACACCCACACGCAAACCGGTTTTGAACTATTTCTTGCCTTCGCACCAAACCTTCCCCACTAAAGCAATTTGATGAGGCCAAAGTGGAAATGCAGAACGGTGGTGAATCCAAATAAGCAAGTGAATCCCTCCACTGCTTGGATGTATTGCAGCAGTAAATTCGTTTGAGAGTGGATCCCTGGGAGATGCTGAATTATGCAGACATAAAGTGTGCTTTGATGAATGCACAGGATGCTCTTGGTGCTTCTCTCTCGTTAGACGGACCCCGAAGATGAAGGGCAGAATGTGGAACTAGAGACGGCTATGAAGGCCAAATGCATGTCCAGTTTCACATGCTGCAACTCAGCGTCTCTCTAGAAGTGCCCGTTCCATAGCTTCTCCAGAAACACTAACCACTAACAGCGATGATCAGTGGGATGAATGCAATCTAGCCACCTGTCAAACTGTCAGAAGGAGGAGGGTATCATCTTTATCAAGCAAGCATTCACAGCTGGCCATTTATTTGATAGGGAATCGATCAGTCCACCACGCCTTCCTTGGTACTGCCCACCCATTCACGTCATTTACAGACTGACCTCCTGCATCCTACGCTACCTTCTCTCCCACTACTCGCCACTCTCTTCTCTTAGTCCTCCTCATTGTACTTCTTTGTATCATGGATTATATCTTGCACGCCCTCTTCGTTTCAGTGAACTAAACATCGCTTGATACAACGTGCCCCAGTAACGCCGAACCAGTGGCCAAATCACGAGTAGTGCCCCTGCTTATAACCGACACATTTCTCTTCCGGACATCCAATAATCGCAGAGGAGTTGGCAATACCTCCTTCTCCTCTCACCTCAGTCGTTCCGATTGCTACCCTGATTGTCCAAATGAATGCTCACATCACTCTCTGTTACTTGGACAGCTAGAACGGAGTGGAGGATGCCTAATCTCCCGTGTGTTGATTGCTGACTCTTCGAGTTAAATTAGGGCTGACGCTTGCAATCATTTGCCTGAAAGGAAGATGAGGCAAAGACGTGATTTGTTGCTTGACACCAACCACCGTTGGGATCTGCTTTGCTGAAGGTAGGGGATTAAGGCAATGGCGGCCTGCCAAGCTGATCAGAAACCACACAATGACTACTTACTACTTACTACATACTACTTACTTAATACTCACCTACACGGTTTCATCCGAGATGTCCGGAGACAGATTAATCCCACCCTATAGCATAGCCCACGCATAGTTCTGGGTTCGCGAGCTCCTGGAACGTCCATGTTGCCCGATCAAAGCTGCTAGGAGCTTTGGACACAGACTTCTTGCTCCGCAATTCCCATCTCTTTGACTGCTATCGCGTTGGTTGTAATAAAAACTTTAAACTAAGCTGACCTCTGGTTCCCTTAGGCTAGGCACAGAGCTGTATTAGAGACATAGACTTGGGTGCACGCAAATCAATTGCGGTGGGATTGACCCGTTTTAAGTGCATACTCTCAACACCTGAAGTATTGACGCATCCACTATCACATGTGGATATGCACGAGCGGAAGTCTACGCCGTCACGCCTTTGCCAATGCATGACTATGTCTAGTATCTAGGTTTAGGGGGTACTGATAGACACCACCTTCGCGCGACCTAAAATGATGTTTGCATTATTTGTACAACTGGGAGAAGCAAAGGCGTGCGAAGTTGACGTTGGCTGTGAAGCACTATTGATACTCTTGCTCCAAACAGAAGCTTTAAATTAAGCGATTATTGTAGCGCCTCTGCTGCCACGCTGCACAAGGACTTAACACTTAGTCACTCTTGAGGCACTAAGTTGAACACCTTGTTACTGGCTGCAACACTGACTAACTCGTGCACCTCCAAGCACACAGTCATGGCGAATTGTTAGACGAGACCGTTAGCACGTCTGCACAATCGACTCCGATGGCGACGTCGTGCATCGCACTGCCTTTCCTTCCACCATGGACAATGTCCGAAGAAGGTCCGCTGCAACACCTTCTGCAAAACTCCGGATGCAACACATGGAAACACTCCGGCCTACGCAATGAGACCCTGCTCAAACGCGAAGCCGTGCACGAGTTGATTTGGAACATGATTTGATTCATCAACTGTCTGGTAGCGTATATAGCTCTGCAGGTATCGCGCTCGTTGAATTATTCCGATCGAACTGTTTCAGCTGTACCATACACCGGTTATGGTGAGACGCACACCAATCCCATCTGCAAAGTGTATGGCATTCCTCATACCGGTTTGCACCAATGCTTTGTGGGTGAATATTTGCCGCACCCACTCGTCAAGATCATGACTGAGCGCATCTACAACTGCAGAACACTAAGTGGTGGTAACGTGAGACAAGGCTTTTCTCTGCAGAACATAGTTGCTTTAGCGTCCAGTGCCATTTCAGAGCTCTCTTTTAAAGTGCTAAACCATCTCAAACTAGCAGTGCTTGCACAGCGCCAAAGTGGCAGAGCCGCAATTAAATTTAATTCCATGGGCAATTTGGTGAGCTACGGCTGACCAAACATTCAACAATATAAAAATAGGTGCGTTCGACTAAGTAATGCGAAATGCGCGTGCTTCTTTCGAATTGAGTGAACTTGTGGGAAGCAGAAATGATTGCTACGCGGCGACGATTTCCAACCAGCCTCTGACACGACTTCATCTCATTGGTAAGGCACTTCAGATAAGGAAAAGGAGCATGCTTTGCTTGTTGTCAGCAAATTTTATGTTGCTGTTAATCCACATCAAATAGAGTTGGATTGCTTATCGACGTGATTGTGAGAGAGGAGTTCAAAAGGCTAGTTTGCAGTTTCTTTAGACTGCATTGACTTTGTTACTTTCAAATAAATAGCATGTGTAGTGTAGGTTTCTGAGTGAACGTAACTAGAAGCCAAGAAGGCGATGAGGCAGACGGGCAGACAATTGGGCTTATGAGCGTTGAGAACTGGGTAGCTACATGGTAGGTGCGATGGAAATCAAGATCGCATGTGATGATACACTTTGGATGCGTGGAATGGAACTGAGGCCGATACTCAGAACAAGATTCGTAGTTGTGGAAATAGATGAGTTAAATGAACTTGGGCATATATGTGGGACTCGATACCTTGAGGAAAATGAGTAAGGTGGTGAGTGGAGAAGAGCTTATGCAGATGTTTGGAGATGCATGTCCTACGATAGTGGGAAAAGTGAACTGCAAGAACCTAGGGTGGGAGAATTAGGCTCTACAGTGGTAGAGGAGCTAAGCGGAATTATTAACGAGGAGAATAGTAGGTTTTGCAATAGTGGGGAGTACAATCAACGCTGAATTGTAAGGAGTGGGAGGGGGAACTATGGTGGTGAAGATGAACCTATTGCAACTTTGCTTTGCTCATTCCTTCACTCACGTGGCCCTGCTTTACTCAGCCTGTAACAAAGAGGTAGCTTCGCCTAAACTTGGGTGGCCATAAAAGGGTGTAATCACGACTTCCCATCTTCTACCCCGTTCCGTCTGCACCAGCCTTCATTCAGGTGACTGGTACCGGTGGCAATAGCGGCAGTCCTTTTATTCTTCAGTGCCATCAGAAGTGCGAGGGTGAAGCTGGGGGAGATGAGGCGTGGACAAGTAGTCCCATTGCCATTTCTGGTACGCACAGCCTGCAGTATGGGAGAAGAGATTCTCGTCGCTCCACCCGATGGTCACATCCGTATATCATATCGAACGCCCGTTCACTGAATTCGAGTTCTTCCTCTTGCATATTTGTTCTCTTGGCGCTTAGTTACGCACCCGTTGGCGTGCGCCAAAAATAATGCGATGAAGAAGCAAACAAGGGATAAATTGATCAAGAAGTAGGAGGAGAGCAGGAAGCAGTATTTGCGTCCAACTTAGCCCCAAAATACCAGGTTTAATGTCACGAAGTATGCTCATCAACGGTTCAAGCCAACGCGGACAGCAACGATTTGAATAAATGTAGATAGAAGCGGAGATTTTGACATTTACTGCAGCGTGCTAGCATCAGGTTCTCGTAACATAGTAAAATAACGGTGGATCCTTACTTGCAAATGCCAATAGCTGATTGCGTGTCCACTGAGAATTGTCTGATGGATACCGAAGGGAGATGCGTGGAAATTGAAGAACACGAAACGAAATTCGGTGAAGAGAAAGTAAGGGCAGAGCTGATTGACGTTTCATCATGTAGAGAATAACACGCTAAGCATGGCTGATGCAGGTAGACGGTGACTATAGGAGAGGGACCATGCTAGTGAAAGCACCAATTTCCATTCGCAGTTGCACAGCCTCTGCAAACACTTTATCACCTCCTGTCAATGTGGCTGCGTTGACGCTACAAGCTCACAATGTACTTCTAGTGAATGAATATGATGTTGTGCAAGGTGTGTGACATAATTTAACTTAAAAAACGCGTGTGCAACTCGCATAAAGCAGTTCAACGCCACGGCTGAAATGCTCGCGTGCTCCTACGAGGACACTTGCATTCTAACGTCACATGTCCACCTTCTTCCGCAAGCCAATGACGAGTGCTGTGGCCACACACGGCTGCATTGCCGGAAGCGATAGACGGTGAAGTGTGTATGTAAGGCCAAATGCACGATTCACAGAGAAAAATTTTCAGCTCTGGTGGACTTAACCTAACTTCCTTCATCGCACCACTCAACCTTCGTTCCTTCACAACTCGGTGAAATGCGTTTTGTGCCTTCCCGTCCAAATATACAAAATCGGTAGTTTGGACGTATAGTTATAGCCAAGGGCTTTTGATTTTACAAACGAATGCCCGTTGGCCTTTACAAATGGGCGCTCTGGACAAAGGTGAGTAGCAGCAAAATGTTCATCAAACATAAGGGAGTGTAAATCGCTTATCTAATGAGTGCAGCGTAGTCGGCGTCCGAATGTTCAAGGGCTTCATTGAGGGGAAAATGAGTACTGTGCCAAAGTGTTGACTGGTATCGTGTGTTCCTCTTAAGGTAAATAAATTGTCCACAGAAAAGATGAGACTGCTAGTGATTGTGAACGGTTTGGCCAAGGCTTGAGTGGAATGGAACCAGTTGTTGTTGATTTGATAGAGGAATAGGCGAAGACTGTCTTTGCCTCTTGGCAACAGACCAAGCAGTCGGCAGAAACGGCATTTCAGAAATGCGACCACGTGTTTGCAATCCCTTTCTAGTTCCAAAATTTGTACGTGAGACTAATGCTAATTGCTTTTTAGATGAAAATAGAGCTGAAACAATATTGTATTGGCTGGCAGTGTTTCAAGACGCACTTCCCTCCTTCTTCATTTACGGCACTTCTAGCAAGGAGGCAGTTGCGGCAGCAGAATGACGCATCAGTCAAAACGGAACTCTTCTGGAAAAGTTGTTGTCTGAACAGCGCACAGCTGGCTTGCAATCCACTGTGGCAGTAAACAGATCTGCAGAAAGTAATGTTACATTTTGAGTAGGGGATGTGCTTTTTAGCAAGCAAGATGCGTGTGTCAGGGAGGTGCGGAATGAGCTGATCTTGGGTGCAGCCATGTGCGATGGGGTTAACTATAACCGCGGTGAAGAACAATAATGGCTTAAAATGCACGTTGTGTAGTGACAAAGAGAACGGGGCTGAGTGTTTGGAAGTGGATTTAACTGCAATAAATGCATTCTGCACTGACGAAACTGTCTGCTCTCTTATGCCCTCTTATTAAGAGCAATGGATGCACTGATGAAAACGGGATTATGTTCGCTAAGCTAGGATGCTAATTCTCTTGCAGCACTTGGTTTTGGTGTTCGGGATTGAGAATGGCCTCAAACCTGCAATAGATCCCAGCAAATCTGGGATTCGTCATCGTTGGAGCAGTAACGCCTTGGCATGCAATAGGGGCTTCTGCTTCTCGCTCACCCTTAGTAGCCCTCATGGCTTTCACCCGGTCCGAAGCCAGTCCCCAAGATAATAATAGTGCAACCCTCATTGCGTCTAGGTACTGCTCGCAGTGGTGGCGGTACTCGCGTTTTGTGTGTTCCCTGCTTCATTCTCAACTTAAGTGAGCAATTCGGTGACGCCATTGTCATTCCAAATACTTCAAAACAATCTCTTGCAGACGCAACAGAACAGATCACGCAGGGCTCTATTTTTCCAAATGGCCAATATTTCTTTTAAAAGAAAGCCGATTAAGGCTGGTTGGTGGACTGATAATAGTAATTTATGCAAGAAATACGCTGCTACACCAAGTCAAAAATAAGTCACTACCGTTTCGCAACCATCATCTTACTAATCTAGCACAGGTCTTTTGCCTTCCTGCGCGCCATTAAGGAAATGCCAGTCGCCACATTGTACGCAGATCAAAATTCAAGAAACCCTCTTTTCGCAAGCGATTTATTCAAACAGTACACACACACACATTAGTAGGTCGGTTAGTTGGATACTGCCAGTCTACTTAAACCTGCCACTTCTTGCCTGCGGTCAGCCATCGATATCTTTACTTGCATTTTAGCTTAAGTGTAGCCTAGCTTTCGACAGACATCAATTGATGCAATACCTTAGTAAAGTGACAGTAGAGAATGGTTGAAGTCTTTCCACTGAAGATGGTAGAGGTCTCTGTCTGCCTTGCTGACTGCAAACGAAATAAGTGGACTCAAATAACAAGTGGAGTGGTTGAGTGGAGGCCTCAGCAGTCTACTCAACGCAGTCTGTAATGAGCTGGAGTATGACTGAGACCACTAAGCGAAAATAGGCCAGTCTGACAGGCCTGAGTAGTCATTTAGGCAACGAGCTGTCAACGCGACGCGATTCGATTTCCGTTCACACTTGTCAATCGGCCAATCAGACGCATTGCATGAGCGGTGTTCAGCACGGACCAATGCCCTTTCACATGAGGTCAACCCTCTTGTATATATAGTCAGCCGTTCGGGGTTCCATATCTGCAGTGGTGATAGTTGGACAAATGCAGAAAAGGAACATGAAACGGACTCTTGATCAAGCATTTACCACCCCAGCCCTTTCAAGCCCCTCTCACGCCTCCTCGGCCGCATGTAGCAGTCAGGTCTATACGAATGGCGAAGAATGGCAAACGGTTGCCACTGACAATCCACTAAAATTAAGGCTGGCAAAGGTGGTGAGCAAACAACACCACAAAAAGTGTAAGCTAATTTTCTCTCTTTTGATCTTCTGTCTTCATGCGCGCTTTGTCACGTCATATATTCCCAAGACTAGTTCGTAGAGGTTAGGTAGGATCAAACGTAGCCAAGATTTGCATTTATGTACTCTGTACTCGAGCTGTTCCTCGTCAGTTGCGCGTTGCCAATCTTGGTGCAAGTTGCACTGACTGAGCTCCACACAGCTTGAATATCTGTGCCACACATGGCACCTGTGCTGCATTTATGCATGTGCATGACTTCCGCTATTCCAACCTCCACCACTCCCTCTTTTTCTTCAAAGTGGACCAGCCACATCCTGAATTGACGGCAACAGTCGGTGATGACTGCGTATCAACGAGATCGTCTGCAACCTCCGCGTGCACCTCGGTGTCAGACCCATCACCGTCCTCTTCAAGAACCAAATTGCACGAGCCTAATCGACGGACGGAGATGCTGGATGATATCGACAGGATGAATCGACGAAAGCTGGCCAAGAATGGCGTGTTCAGAATGTGTAAGTGAAGTTCTTACTCTCTTTGTCATCCTCAATAGCGAATTCACGTGCTTGCAGTGAGTCGCGTCCGCGTCGATCATTCAGAGTAGCTTGGTTCTCATTTCAGTCACCAAGGCAACTCTCGTAGCACTTAGGTGCAAGCGCCTCACATGTAGGTTTAACGCTAAGTTGGACGCGATTTCCCATTTCCAATTCGACGCTTGCAGAATAGCATTATTACCTCTTCGTAACCACGTCAAAATCATGTATAATTTCACAGCGCTCCATAAACAGCTCAAAAGTAGAGATATGCACCTACACCACTCAGAGACTAGTTGCCAGCCGAGTTTTTGCTGTGATAAGGGTGCCGTATAGCCTTCAATTGTGCTTAGCGTGAGAATCTTGTTGCATTTTGTAGTTCAACAACGAAGGGCTGCAGCCGCTCCTTCCCGACGACGTAATACATAGCGACCGAAAGTTGGCGGACAGCTATAGCAATCTGATGATGTATCCCATCACAATAACAATCTCCTTACCCTTTCGTATAGACCATTGCATTTTGATAATGAGAGTAGTCATGCTGCTTTTCTCTTCATAGAGGACATACGGGCTGGTGTCTAGAGTCTAATTGCTCATTCTGTGTGCCAAACTAACAGCTTCATATTTAAATGGGCTACCTGCCATTTAGTGGATGACATTGGTTCATACCTCACCGTGGAACGAGCATTTCACGTTGTCATAAGCACATGCGGAGGAATGCTGGGAGGTCACCGAATTGACCGCAGGTCAAATGTTCCTACTAAGCATGCCTCCGCAACGCTTGACTGCATTGAATCGCACAGTTGAACAATTGAGAGTGGAAGAAGTAGAAGATTATGCAATTAACTTGCTCTACCAGGGTACTAGCAACACCCATTTCTCTTTTGGATTAGCATATTCCCAAACATAGCCCGAGTAGTAGGACTGCTGCACAGAGGCTACAGAAGCAGCGTGCTTGTGAATGTTCCATTTACAAGAGACCTAGTGAGTTAGCAGCTTATGCGAAGTAAGATGAAGTTGAAGTCGAACCCGTATAATCATTAGCGAGAATAACAAGGGGCTGTATTTAAGCTCCAATTTCCAGTTGCTTCGATGCCGCCCTTCACGCCAATACCTTTAGTGTAGTTATAATCGTCTTTCGTTCTGCTGATCAATCAGTTTCTCAACAGATACGACTTGTCAGAGGCGTAAGGATGACTTGTGGCACAACATGGTAGTGGTTGGCGCAGCAGCTGCATTGTTAACCACCCTGGGTACACAAGTCTTTCTTACTTATCCCAAAGGCATAGGCTTTTGCAAAATCACGTTGCCTCTGATTTATCCTCGCATTCTCTGAATCAATTGACAGTAGTTGCACGGTGTGACTGAGATCAGCCAAACATCTACCAGTGGTCTAACTCCGCTCGCTTCCAGAGCCTACTCTTCAAACTGGCAACTTCTGCTTTGGTGCGAATTCGATACCGCATTTTGCATTCAAATGCACCAGGTAAGTAGTGACAAAATAACATCCCACAGCCCAAATTCACCCTGTCATTATGACTTACCTAACTGAAAGGCATTTAGCAGAGACCAATTCCAATTTCAAAAACTTATTTTGACTCCGTTCACCACTCGCATTAAATTGTCAATAAACATTGCACACCTTATTCACCACAGACTACTTCAACGCGTAACGCCTTCAACCAGGTGGCGTTGGAAGGAAATGATAATTTGAATATTTTTATTTTTAATAGACCTGCTTCGCTGTCATCTATCACACGGTCATGGTAGTGTCCTCAAAGCCTTTACAAGGGAATTGTACATGCCATCCCATTCATGTCTGCCTTTTTGTAAAATCGCCCCCCTCGCCTGCCCTAGCTACCGAGATGAAGTCAACTCAAATCCAGGTGTGAGGCAGCGGTGCGCACGCGCCCAAATGGCAAACACGACAGATGTTGGCAGGCACGCTAACAGTTTCTCAAGTCAAAATACGTGTAAACATGCCATCACTTGCGATGACTGTGATTTCTATTGAGCAATCCAAACCAGCTGACGCATTCCTTACTTGTACTAATATCTGTAGAATCGAGCGCCTATATCGGCTGGTATTGTAGCGAAATGCGACATGGTGAGCCCACAGATGAGGCCATTAGCATAGTAGTTGATCGACAAATTAATGGATTGTGCACAATCTACCCCGATGAGACAGACCATTTCCGATTCAAGCACTGTGTGTAGCATTGTTAGTAAGCGAAGACACGATAAGAATTGTGATGAAATGCAATCATCGAGTATTACTAGGCGAAGTCTTCGGTTACGGGTAAACGCGCGTTTAAAACCATCGGTGCGATTTTACTCAATCTGTGGGGTTGGTGGTAGTTCCACAGGACCAATGCTATCACGCCATATTCAAGCATGATCCGTCATCAACCGCTGTTCCGAAATCAAAGGCACCAGCCTTGTTGTTTGTGCCTCATCCACGACAATCCTTTCCTCTGGAAGTCAATTCGTTTCCACTGTTGCGAGCGCGTTGTCGAAAATTGTGGAAAGCCTGCCCATACCACCGCTGGTGATCAGTAGCTTCGTTAGCAACAGTGCACAACTTCATCACAGACATAAGAAGAGCAAGTGCTCAGTTGCAAATACAGCCAACAGCAGTGTTGATAGGAAAATGTGGCAATGATTGGCGATGCAATGGCTGATCGGTCATCAACGTGGCGGGATTGGAGGTGGAGTAGGTCGCTGAGAGAATAACAGTGGGGCGAAACCGAAATAAATCAAAGAGTGATAATGGGGGGAGGAAAAATAGAGTTGAGGATCAAATTAGTGAGTGTGAGCTCAACTAGCCCTCTCATTCCTCTCTTCACGGGTACAAATGACTATGTTAATGCGTGCGATTGATGAAGGAATGGATAAGAGATGGGTAAAACGCACGAAAGTTGGTGGCAAATGCAATACGATATGACTCGTCTCCATCCCCTCAATTTTCTCAGTCTTCTCAACTTGCTCCAGTCGAGACGATGGTTGCTTGCCCTGTGACTTCCACGAGGAATAAACTCGAACAGCGATCTTCATATCAGGACCACCCCGAAAGCAGTACAGATCTCCACCTGGAACGAGACGGACTTGATGGCATCATTTGCAGTGCCTTCTACCCAGAAAGCGGATACGAGTAGTAGTTTAGACTCGATATCGCACAAATTCCAAATTCCAATGAGTCATCTTGAAGCTGCAAAGACTGCATCGGTGAAACATGATCTTTGCGATACGAGTAGAGAAACTTTGTGATTCATATCTCGGTTTTGCCCACGTTAAAGCAGAGTTGTCGAACGGTTGGCATGGTCTTGTAATTCAAGCATCAGTTTTGCTCGTGTTAAAGCAGATGCGGTGAAATGGGCACAAAAATTATGCTATTCAAGCAGCGATTTTGCTTATGTCATACCTAACGTGGTGATTCGTGCAAATGAACCTCACCATTTCTGCCTCGCTTTCCATCATGTTATAGCAGCGTTGGCGAATCTCCTGGAGACACTTTGCTATTCGTGCATCGATTTTGCGAATGTAGAAGGAGAAGTAACGAGTTGGGCTGAGTTATTTTGTCTTTCATGTATCGGCTTCGCTCATGTTGTAATGTAGGTGGCAAAACATGTGGGGAAAGTTTAATATTCATGTTTTCGATTTGCTCTTGTAAGAACGTAAATAGCGAATTTGGCCAAGTAACTTTGCTATTTACGCTTCGCTTTTGCTCATTTAAAGGCTAAGGTTGCGATTCGGTCAGAGTTAGCGTGATGCTTTGCTATTCATGCAAGTTTTTCTGATGTGATGTAGGTGGGGCGTAATGCGAGGCGAAGCTTTGCTATTCGTGCAAGGTCTCTACTTATGTGAATGCAGCTGTAGGGAAATGGGCGGAGAAATTTCGGCGCCACTTGTCCTGTAAATTCACGAAACTGAATATCAGCCCATGCTAAGGAGTCGCGACGACTAAGAGCTGCGCTCCTGGTACACACAACTCCAATTTTTTCTAGCGTGCAAGTGACAACTTATGCAGCCATCTTCACCTGAGATTAAAACCCAGGTCCACCTGCACGACAATCCGACCCAACCCCAGCCCAGGTTTCCATTTGTGCCGCTAAGTATATTTGAAGGATTTTCTACACACAAAAAGCAAAGATTTGCCATAGGCGTAGCTATTAGGCTCAAGATTTTAACCACTTGCATTCGAGGTTAAATCTACCATACTAGGAGAAACTGGATGTATATTGACTTATTTCATCAAAATCGCTTTTGTTTTACCTTCTTGTAAAGGGCTCAACTACTTCCTTCCCCATGTGTTTTAATTTTTATCAAAACACGCAAGCGTTACATGAGAAATGAGCTTAAGACACTAAAGCAAAAAATCAGTTAGTTGCAACGGCAGCAGTGTAAACAGAACCAGCCTCGGCAGTACCTAAGTGATAAGGCGTCAAAATGGTTAAGATCTTTAGCAAAATAGAAGGTTACTATAAATAGTGCAGAACATGGCTGCTGCTTATTGTGCGAATATGCCAATTATGTTCGAGTGCATCGTTGAACGCAATATTGTCACAGCTCTGTGTACGAGTGCCTTGCAATTTGTCTGCAGTCCATTACTGCAAAACCGCTTGTTGCTCGTCCAAGTCGTCGCAAAGGAGAGTCAGGTGGGTTCGAAAAGGCGATATTGTTGTTTGTGTTAAGTGGTCTGTTATTTTAATCAATGGACCTTGACTAATGGGGCTTGCCTTGCAGAGAAGGTTGTAAATCTCACAAGATCTTGCATTCGCCTCCAACTCCTTCTAAAGAAGTACTTGTTCTTGCGTCTATGTACACGCTTATCTATTTATGCATGCCCTTACTTGTCAGGTTGAGCACAGGGAAAGGATCAGTTTACTGTTAGTTTTTAAGTACGATACTCAGTCGCATCCATTTGCATGCTGCGAATTGGTTCAGGTAATTAGTCAAGATCGTTCTGCCAGTGTTTCAAATGGTGCCTTACTTTGGCAACGGTAAATTTTGAGAACCATGGCCTAATTTGGTCAATGCAGTTGACAATGTGCCTAGTGTATGGCTTTCCTTCTTTTCAAAGAAGCTGGCGACTTTGTATTCGACAAAGGCTTACCTTCCCTTGGTGGAGCTTGTGTCATGAGTGTGGATGCATTTCCGACCATCACAATGCACGAATCTCGCTTTTGCCATTGCTTTGAGCGTTGCTCAGTCAAGAATGAGTCGCAATTTGTGAATTGTTATCGCTCCTTTCATGCATTCATGGTTTTGAAGTGCTCGATTTTAAACAGCATTTCGCATAGCAAAAGTTGGATTGTATAAGTTGTTATGATGCCCATGTGGGTAGATTAGATCAAGCTTTCGAAATGTTTGCGTTCTAACCATGCATTAACCTCTATATCACTGTCTGAAACCCCATTTCTCAGTTGTGTTGACCCTTTTCGCACAGTGTATACGCAAAATCCAGTGGCCACTATCGTGTGTTCAGCTTCCATATGAGTAAGCATGAAGTTGTGGCACTTTCGTTTCCTTGTTGCGGATGGAATGAGGCTGTAAAGAGGACGGAGAACGATTGACCTCCCATTTTGTTATGTGGAGGTTTGGTAAGTTCAACATGCGCAGACGATGTGAAGTGTGGTGGAGAAGCGGAGGCATATGTTGGAGGAGGTGAGCAGACATGAGGGAGGAAGGAAACCGATGGAACCGACCGGTAGGATGTTTTGTTGTGCACCAAAATGCTGAGTAAATCTAATCAGAATTTCCCTGCTCGCTATTTCCCTCCCTTCATGTTAAGTTTTGTGCTTATTTGATTCATTTGTTCGTTTGTTATGCAGCGGTCGTTTATAGGCTGGTGGTGAGGAGCACAGTACCGAGGAGGCGTACGAATTTAGGCTGCCATATGTCCGCGACTTAGACTTCTGACCTTTCGATCGGAGGTGTGGTTCAGAGGTGGTTGGTTGACTAAAATTTGACTTTTCGCAGTCTGATGGCAGTGCACTTGTGATTTAAAGCCACTGAAATTGGACAGTGTGGCTATAATTTTCGATGTAATGAGTTGAGGGAGGTCGCTGTTAGAATGCACTCACCATGGTTTCCAGCAGGCACGGAAATTTGTCCTAGTGACTACCTGTTGGTATCTGCTTGTTTGAAGGAAGAGTAAATCGCCACCTCCACAGCCCAAATGCCTCAGTGGTTTATGTGGATGGCATTTTGGTACCGAAGACCTATCGGGGGGGAGGGGAGGAGGAGGAGTAGATATTGACCGTATTGGTGTGCACTGACGTGATTACACGGAAGCGAAGCAGTCAGTGTTTGATATTTACCGTCCGGAAGTCATTGACAGGGTGTGTATGCTCGGTCTAGGGCGGGACGTTAGCTTTGCTGCATGCATGTGACGCAGACAATGACTGGGTGGGGCAGCAGAGTTTTATCAAGTAGTCATTTTGGGGGTTGGTTGTTGGGTTGAGGGTGGTCATGCAACTGCTATTTGACTAAAGTTGGAATATTTTGCAGGCAGCCAGCATTGGAGTCGGAGATGCCTCGGGAGGAGGGGATGCGAGTGTGGGTGATGCGTAGCCGCTTTTGATGCCATTGCGTTTGTGATGCGATGCGGGGTCGGTACATGAGGTGCCGGTTTGCGCTGAAGCACTCTGCGGGCGTGTCTATTCCTGCTCACCGGTCATGAGGGGTGGGATGAACCCTGCCCGCACTGGCTACGCTGCTGTCGCTCATGTTTCTGTGGCCCTCGAGCGGGGATGTTCTACCACTTCACTGGAAGGCGTGGACGAGATCTCACCCAACGGTACGTTGAAATTCACTCGTCGACATTCCTTTTTTCCTCTTTTAAGCACTACGAACTCGCGGTGGTGACGCACCGGCATTTGAAAAATCAGTGGAATGGTAGACAGTGTAGGCGTATCGAGTCACCTGCGGAGGCGTCGCCTTGGCCCTGCGATGTGGGTCATGCCGTGGATAATATTGGTGTATTTGGTGGCATTGCGATGGGTTTTGCCTCGTTTGGTACAAACATAAAATAATTGCATGGACGGAAGCTAAAGTGTCGGGACGGGTGTGGGATTGGATTTGACGTGACAGGAAGGCTTACTGTTCTGTTCGGAAAGGATGGTGCGTTTTGGTGGCGATTGTGTCACTGCTGAAACAGCGATATCGAGGAGACTTAATGCAATTTTTGGGCAAATCTGGCTTAGTTCCTTTTGGTGAATAGGTGTTGGCTTACCTTTGCGTCCCTAGCTGTGTGTTAGTTATTGTACCACTTCTTTTCCACTGTACATGGAGATGCATTTTTGTGTTGCTTCACGGGTCATCGATTTGTAAGACATGAAACGTACCAATCGGAAGTCACGCTCATGTACATGCATGTTTCGGAACGCACATTTCTGCGTGTAGCGTTTTTGCCTTTTGTTCTTCGAGTCCGTCTAGCGCTTGCCCACTCACACATGCAAATGGTATGGACAGGATATGGAATGAGCATGGAAAGTGCTTAAAAAATACCACCTCTCCTCTGGAGTGCCAAAGTGCTTACGGTCCTGTGCGCATCGTTGCCGCTGTCGCAGAAAGAATGCCTACCTGGTCCGCGTTAGCGCACCCGTCTTGCCGTCCATCCCAACCAATGGCCATGGCCTGCCTTATCAGCCGGATCACCTCGCCCTCTTCAAAGACATTACGAGAGACAGTCGGTCCCTCTTAATGACACCTACCGTCATCTGAATGTTAGCAATGCAGTTTTCGGTGAATCACGTGTTAGTTTCCACCCACTACCTACCTGCCTACCTACCCATCTACCTATCTACCTATCTATCAACCTACCTACCTTAATAAAAAGTTTACGTAAAAGGAAGAAATACGATTAATTCGCACCACAAAAGCTTTCAAAACTATGCATAAAAGACCACCTGCCAATGTCTAATGCCAATCTGTCCTAAGCACATACCAGTGCTTTGCACCTGACAAGCATTACGCATTCTACGTAGGAGCCCTCCACCTCCATTCAAAGTCAAATGTCTATTCTGTTTAAGGCTGCAGCGGAGAAATCCCTTTTCGTCGATTAACCTGACAATGGAACCAAAATCTGTGGTTTCGCAGTCAAGGAGCCTTGAGCATTCTACACAAGAAATCACTAAACAAGCCAAACGTGACATTCTAGGAATGGGCACAAGTCATTCACGATCATCTCTCATCATGCACACGAGATATGCGAGACCGTTGAAGAGGGTAATGGGGAAGGGTAACGTGCCAGACGAGAGGATGTCCAATCACCCGACCAGTCGTGCTACCCCACTGAACGCCTTAAATGCCATGTGTGAGTTATCGGTAGCCCGACCACTTTGGAATAACATCACAGGAAGCCGGAGGGAAATGCACCCACAAGAAAGATTGTCAAAAACCTATACAGCCAGACACATTACCTTTGGCAAAGGCAAGCAATGGAATGGAGGGGATGGAAGGGGAGATTACGACTAGTGAGATGCACTGACAAATGCACATCGAAGGAAAATAGAGAAGGTGGGTGCGTGGGTGGCTGAAGCCCAAAGAAATCACAAGAGAGAAGTACAAGGGAACAATAGGTTGACAATATTACCTCCGCCATAAACAAAAATAGCCATCAAAAAGTAGGACTACAAAGAATTCTGAAGGAGTCAAAGGCATCGAATACACTGCCAAAATGATGCCATCGTCAATTTAAAGCCATTGAAGCAGAAAACAAATGTGACCGAAAATATCTGCACGATAAAATTTGTGCCCATAGACCACGCAAAAGGGAACAAAAACAACACAAAAATTAAGGCTGAAAATGTAAAAGGGCACGAAAGAATTACGAAGACACACGAACAAAAGGGACGAAAAATCAACAAACGGAAATACCCAAAAAGAGACGTAGGGCATTCAAGCTACAAGAGAAGTAGCAGAAAACCACTTTCCTCATGCGAATAACAAGAAGATGCCTGCATATTCCATTGTCGCTCACGCCGCCATCAGAAACCCACACCAATAGGGATGGCTTGATTCCACGTAGCAGATAATGTGGATGAGGGAGAGTGTGGAGAGAACAACCCTGAGCCTCGCCTCGACTCGCCTCGTTCTCTACCAGGTAAGCCGGCGGCATGTGTTCCAGTTGCTTTACCGACGAGTTGGACGAAGTCGTTTCACAAATGCATTTCTACGCTTAGTGCCCAATTCTCGCGATGCACCTTTCCTTACCTTTCCATTCACCCACCTTACCTTCCTCCTCTTCGTTGCACTCTTGACACGTCTTTGTACCCTTTTTGACTAGATCCACCCTTGCACTAGAGGCTGCGCACCATCATTTACAACTTCACATACACTAGCTTTTTTGCTTCCTGAGATATTTAACCTGAAAACCTAATCCTCCTACCCTTCCACTACTATTGCTACTTTCCCTTCGCCTCTCGATGATAATCCTACTGTGCCCTCATTCAGTAGCACCAACATTGCATCCATATGTATGTGTTAGATACTACCTCGTTACGTGTGTTTTACATTTTCTAACGCTGGTCTCCTACATTTAGGGGCAGAGGCAGGTGTGATTCACTAAAAGGACCCTCTTTCCCAAATACCTGCCTGCTACGTCTACTTCCAGCGAGCAGACAGATCCCAGCCATCAGCTTCGCTAGTCTCCTGCCACTCACCGAATCACCCTAAATAACTGCATCCACAGTTCATCACACACACACACACGCACACACACCAATGCACATCACAAACCCCTGTCTCTCAGACGGGCAGTGTTGAGTGCCTCACACCCACGAGGTGATCAGTGAACAGTTGAGTTGACTCTTGACACTGTATTCAATGCTCAAAGAATCAAATGGATAAATAATAGGCTAAAAAGCAAATGGATGAATAATTGCTAGAACACCGAATGCGTGGGTCGATAGGGAACTAAACTGTCAAAGGACAACACTCTGTACCTGTAGGGGAATCAGCCTTGTCTCCTACACCGCGGAGTTGACATGCCTCCCAAATTGAGACTTCACTCCATTGTTGCCAACTCCATCTTAATGGCCAAGAAGGTGTTACTAAATCGTATATCCCACTATCGCCACTGCAACAATTCAACTCATAACCCAGTCTTCCCTCAATGGTGCATAAGCTTTGCACGAATCTTGCCTAGTCGATGCATCCCCTATACCATTGTAGCCAATGTTCTACGCTAATAGCTGCGCTAACCACAAATAGCTGGAATAACAATTACCAAGTCAATAGGAATAATGTGGAGAGTAGGTGCATCATTCGCCCACGTCATGACGGCCGCTTGTTCAAGAGGCATGCAATTAAGCAATGGTTCACTAACGCTTACTGTTTCCAGCAGGAACAAAAGAGATGCGTGCATGTCAAAACACCTCCGCCCAATTCGACACGTCTGCATCTACATTAGCAAGGCAGAGGCATGAATGGTAAGGCTACTCCGCCATTTACACCGCCTCTGCTTTCACATGAGCAACACCGAGGCATGAACAGCGAGGCATCTCAGCCACTGACACCTAATCTACCTCTGCATGTGCAAATCAAGTACATGAATACTAAGATTTTTCCACCCAATTACCCTACGTCTGCTTCACATGAGCCAAACGGATGCAAGTGTGGCAAGATTTAGCCGTCTGTTGCACCACTTCCGCCTATGCAAAACAACACTGATGCATGAATAGCGAGGTTTCTCCATTAATCACACAAACTCTGCTCTCACGTGAGTAGAACCGAGGCGCAAATAGCAGGCTTTCTCAGCCATTTACACCACCTCTGCTTTCATACATGCAAAGTGGATGGTGGATAGTGCCACTTCTTTCCCAATTTCGCCAAAGAGTCCTCCACGTTAGGAAGAGTGTTGCATGAATGCAAGTTTTCTTCGCCCATTATGCCGCATCTGCCTTGGCATGTGCAAAACACATGCATTAATTGCAGGCTTTCTCTTCAAATTCACCATTTCTGCCTTCACGTGAGTTGAACCGATGCACAAGTAAAGAGGATTCTTCCAACAGTTACGCTGCCTCTGCCGTCACATGAGCAAATCCAAGGGAGGAGTTGCAAATTTTCTCCGACAATCACACCAGCTTGGCCTTTGCACTATCAAGTACGATGCAAGGTATAACCGCCAATTACACCATCACCTTCAAGCGAGCGAAGTCGCTGCGTGGATAGCAATGTTTCTCTGCCAAACACACTAAATTGGATTAGAATTACTCAAAACCGATGCATGAATAGCAAGGTATACGCCAACAACAACAGCTTTGCTTCATCATTTATGAGTTACAACAGTTATGCTCCCCATTTGCAACATCTGCGTTCTCATTAGCAACATCTGTTTATGAATAACAGCATTTCTCTAATAATTTGGCCAAATCCAAAGAAAGATGAGCAAAATAAAGGTATGAATTGCAAAATTTATTTGCCCAACTCACCGGTCGGCATTTCAATGAGCGAAATCAGCCCACAAATAACGACAGATCTCCCCTCACTTTGCCCAACTTGAAGTCTTTGGGGACAGCTCGATGCATGGATAGCAAGATAGCCACACCCATCGCGCCAAGTCACAAGGGTGTAAATAGCCAAATTATGGGACACACGGACAGGTAGTCATTCTTACTTAGGAATTCTCTGTCGCTCCAGTCCTACCCCCTTCTCTCTCGTCCTCCTTCTCTCCCTCACCACGTACCTATCGAAGTCCCAATGAACTCTGCATGCACTTACTCCACATCAGGAATACTTACATCGGCTCTGTCTGAGGTGGAAGAGGAGATCACCCAGGGACAGAGCAGCACTAGACCCTGTGTCCACTAACAGATTTAACGCAGCATAGCTCTGCATCGCCTTTTGGAGAGTTGGACGAGTTGCATGATTTGGATGACCTGGCGTAAGACAAGTGGGGCTGTCAGAGTGACCGGTCAACCCACCGTATGTCCAAATCTCAACTTGCTCCAGTCGAGGCGATGGTTGCTTGCCCTGTGACTTCCACGAGGAATAAACTCGGACAGCGATCTTCATATCAGGACCACCCCGAAAGCAGTACAGATCTCCACCTGGAACGAGACGGACTTGATGGCATCATTTGCAGTGCCTTCTACCCAGAAAGCGGATACGAGTAGTAGTTTAGACTCGATATCGCACAAATTCCAAATTCCAATGAGTCATCTTGAAGCTGCAAAGACTGCATCAGTGAAACATGATCTTTGAATTTTCGCTTCTGGACCCGAGTTATGGAATTCAGCACATCAGTGCCTGCGCCTCAGTGTTTGCGGTCTACACAATATTTGATAGTAGAAGCTGCCTTTAATTGCGGTTTTGAGCCGTTCTTCCTTAAAAGACAGAGCTCGCGATCTTGACCCCATTTTAGTAGACAAATCCAATCAACTTAATGTGCCTCATTTTGCACTGATTTGTACCTTTCAAAGCAGACTGACATTGACTCCATCTTCGGCGTTTGGTCATCAAGTTTGACACCATGTTTCCTTACTCTTCTCGTGCCTTTGTCTCAGATGCAAAGGCTTCACATTTTCCATTTACCCACCTCTTTGCTTCGCTTTGGTCTTAGGCGCGACTGAGACATAACGACTTACCAGAAACTTCATAGGGTCCTGCGGTTTGGGTAAGGAATACGATTGAATTCCGTTTCGTACTAATGCAAATTCCTGTATGATGTACCTTGACACAATCGAAAAGTCTGTCTGAACGCAAATTCCAAGAAGTTAAGCATATTCCCATCGCGGTCAGCAATTACGGACGCTGGACCATGGTGCAATAAAGGCTCGGCGAAATGAAGTATGTCTGCCAGTTTCATCATCAGCCTCCGACAGTAAGTCAGGGTCACTGGATGGTCAAAAGCTCCACAATAATTTGGAAGTTTTAGGCGCTGTCGAAGACTCACATTTTATGAAGGAATCCTTTGTCTATGCAACTGACAGAAATTATTATGGTTGCGCGCTTGTAACACCATCACTACTTGATGGGCGCACTCCACTATTAACTTAATGAGGCCGAGTTACATCCAGTGAAGGTATAAGAAAGCACTATTCCTAGGTTACTCCTGCAGACGTTGGCCTGAGATGACTTTACAAAACTGCCGACCATCTAGCGTTTGCTATTTTAACCGAGCCAATCAACCTGCGAATGACGTGACAGTTGATCTACTTTGGACTCGGTCAGGATGCCTGGACATTTCCATCAAGCCAACCATCTATGTTTTACAGCTCGATACTCTCAAGCAGAACATCCCTCCATCACAGTTGCGACTTGGACAGTTGGACACTCACTTTTGATGATGAACAGCGGCAATATAGAATTTTTGGGAGGTAATAATCAACGGAAATTCGAAGTTGAACAGACGCAAGTACATGCGCAGCCCCCAATGGCGGCTCAATGCAGCGTCCTCATTAAGTGTTGGTTTGTTGTGACAAAAGTTTCCATTGCAACAGAAGTCAGGTGTGGCATGCGAGTGCGGAACCGCCACCTGTATGACGAATGCTGTATGTTGGGGTTGCCAGCCAGTGAGTGCCGAAAGGCCTCTGGAGCGAAGATGTGCAAGCAGAAGCCTCCAAATATGGGCTTCCCAAGAGCCTGACATCAAACTAGTGCTTCAAACATTGGAACATAGTATTATATGTTCCAAATTCTGAGGAGACTTGATGCAGTCGATTGAAAGACAATGTACGATTCCGTAGTTCGGAGTAGCGTTCCCCTTTTAAGAGTAGAGTGAAGGAATACTCACGCTTCCCTTGCAGCAACAACACTTACATGGGGGTCAAGACTACCCACGTTGAGAATGCATCACCACCATCCCAATCAGTGTCAGCAGTGGTCCCTGCACAGAAACTGCATGCATTCTGATAGTGCTAGATTACTTTACCAAAGTGGCTGAGAAGTGGAAATTCCATGCGACAGAGGAGATGCTTGACAGCGACACCACCAAACCCTCCCAGCAATTATGGCTGGATTCGAAGTTTCTTCCGTGAAGAGGACTGAGTTGAGGAATAAAAACATCTTTTATTTGGAATGCGTGTCAATGCCTGGACGTCGAGTCGTCGGTCAAAGCAGATTTATTTAGTGAGGTACGGGAATTAACGCATTTTATGCTGATTACTTCTAGGGTCTGTTTATGTTGTTGACATCTTGAATCCCACTACGGTGGAAACACACCCTAACAAGCTTGTTATGATGCTTCATGCCCAGTGTCACGGGGACAGGGAAGGAATAAACAAATCAAATGACTCCTTCCAAAATGTCTTCTTTTAGGGCATGAATGCTTTCGAATGCACTCACGCGTAGTGGGCGAGTTCCTCATTCATGTCGATGGACAGTGTGCATACAACAACAGCAACAAGCGAAACTTCCACAATCCCTTGAAGTAGCTTTTGTCACAACGAAGGGGCGTCTTTGTTAAATCTGTAGGCGACAGATCACAGATCAAAACGCTGTCTTTCCCAACTTTCACCACTCCTCTGCATTACCTTCAAATGCAGTTCCTATGTCAAAGCCTAGTCTCTTCGCGCAATTCTCCGTATTCTTTCTCTTCTGGCCCTTTTTACTTACGGCAGCCACTCCTTATGGATACAGTGATTTCCGTAACTCAAAGGGATTCCATGCAGGACGTCTCATTAGATACCACACGAGTTTGTAGAAAGGGGCTCACGGAGGCGAAGTGGCTTGGACCCTAACATGATGCCTCGACATTTACTCGGTGAACGACTACACCATTTGAAACATTAATAGGCATAATTGCAAAATGATTTCCAGTGGGACAAAAC
This sequence comes from Taenia multiceps, assembly GCA_001923025.3. Taxonomy (NCBI): domain Eukaryota; kingdom Metazoa; phylum Platyhelminthes; class Cestoda; order Cyclophyllidea; family Taeniidae; genus Taenia; species Taenia multiceps. Next base: position 6,958,489 of record CM010316.2, read on the forward strand.
GCGTGTGCGTTGCCTAAGCCTAAATTGGGTGTGTGATTTCCTTACTTAGGTCATTCCACCGCATGCGAAATCAGCCGAATGTATGGCTCATGTGGACAGTCTTAAAAACTAACCGGGAGAAGATGTGCAGGACTGGGAAGAGATGATAAATCCTAACACAAGTGATAATTCACACGAGTTCATGACTGAGTCAACTGCGCATGATGCTGCATAAGAAAAGTCGAATGAGCGAAATCAAAGCAATGAACACAGAGAAGGAGTTTCGGATGGGAAAAGGCGGAAATTATGGAGGAAAGTGATGACTTTACGCATTGTGGGAAAGATATTTGGCAAGTTCTCACAAAATGTTTAGGCAAAAATTTCAAATACTGAGGGCGAAAATTAAGAAGTCTAATTTTGTTTCCAAGTGACAGAAAAATCTTTGGCAAAATCGAGGCAAGTAAAGCAGAATTACTGCTGTCAATCGAGCAAGAGGCAGCAACAGCAGCAACAGAGGTGCAAGCAAAGCAGAGTCGTAGGCCAATTGCATGCGCGCAAAGCAAAATGTCTCCTCCACATTCGCCAACTCCACAGTTGGAGGAGCGAAATCGATTCGGAAAATGCCAAATTCCGCTAACTCCAGAATGAAATGAGGAGAATGGACGAAGTGATGGCAAAACATTTGCTCCGATTTCGTCAATTCTGAAGCTACGTGAGCAGAATTAGTGCATGGATAGTGGGTTTCCTCTTCTCATTCCACCAACTCTGTTGGCTTATTGGCGATTTTGCAATGAATAGCGTATATCGTCCTCTCATCGATGCATGAAATGCAAGATTTCTATCCTCATTTTACCGGCCCTCTGCTAGTATGGAAAGCTGCTTTGATGAATGGAAGGAGTCCGCCTCACGATACTTGAGCTCTGCAATTGCATGAGGCAAATTATTCGTCCTATTCCACCAGCTGTGCCTCAACATGGGCAATTTTCGCAATGAATAGCGGAAGTTCTCCCCTCAGTTCTCCTACTCTGTATTTCAAGTAGCGGAACCGATGCGCGTGTAGCAAATTTCCTCCTCTCAGCTCACCAGCTCTGTGGTAACATGGGCAATTTCTCTCATGAGTGGCGTGGATCCACCTCTCATTTCGCCTACTATGCAGTCACTTGAGCGAAGTAGATACAAGCAACGCAAATTTATTATCTACATTTGCTAAATCGCCTTCGGAAAAATCATTCGTAGATGTACATATGTATTATTGTGAACAACTAAAAGTGCTTTTTGCACGTTTTGTTGATTTTATTCCCTAGAATCCCTGCTTGGTCTATATTTTTGCATAATTTCATTTTAGTCATGGATCGGCATCGCACAGTCGTTGGCAGTCACTTATGCCACTAGGTTTTCACCTAAGTGTTACTATGCACTGACTGACAATGGATCCCATTCATCAGCACCGCCGGTCAGAGTGCAACACGCAACGAACACGACTGGTTCGGACCATCCAAATGCGCTGCTGATTCAGGAGTGGTACAGACATACGACGTCTTCACTCGGATAGTCTTACAATGCCGCTTTATCAAGTGAATAGCGGGCTTGGAGCATCGGAAGACACTTATTTGCTGGGCTGTCTTGGCGTTTGGCTCCACAAACGCCTTGATGAGGATGAGTAGCTACTATTTTCCATATCCAATTTTCTGTTCTGACTCACCATATCGTCGCTTTCCCCTACCGATGACTACATCATGCGATGTGATTTAAAGATCCTTGAACAGAAGAACACAAAATTTTAATTACAGTGAGATGACGTTGTATCTTAACAAGAGTAATGCAAGCAGTTGGCTTTGCATCTCAGCTGCAAATTTCTCCATGGAAGTTATTGGCATAATACCGAATGCCCTTATAGCGATGATTGACCCAGTCTTCGGCAGTCAGCCAAGATAAACCACGCCTGGCGCGCAATCACATCGTGCATGTGGACATAGATGTACGCACGTAGGTTGATGGTCTCCTGTGAGTAGTTTTGTGGGAAACAACTTTACACCGCTCATCGACCGCATGCATGAAACATGTCAGCATGCCAGAAGGGTGCCATCACAACACCCTTCCAAGTGAATGGGAGGTGCACGAGTCTGTCGCAAAACGCAACTTCACTGTCGCTATCACTACCCTCGCTATTACTGGCATCGGCATAGCAGTCATGTCTGACATTCATCACACCATGCAGCTGATTCCCGGTTCTAGCCTGCGTTGGCGGTCCAAAACAGACTGCACTAATTATCACTCCTTGCCTGTGGTGGTGGTGGTGGTGTTCAAGCATTCATGCGTGTCAGCATGCTGCTGCTTATCCGTGGGGAATGACTTGAAATCGAGAAGGGTGATTTTCTTCTTGGGAACTTACACTAACAAAGTTGAGAGGTGGAAGAATCACACGATCGCGGATGTAGTAGTTTGCTGCCGTCTAGCATATTTAGCTGAATGTGCTCGCTGAGAATCCAGAGCTCCAATATAAAGGGGTTCAGACAGTGGAAAGGACTATTAACAACATGAATGCTAGGGTCACTGGGCATTTCATGAGGATGCATGCATTCACCGATGCATCGAGAATACTCTGAGGTTCTGTTCACCACGACCCTTACAATCCCATTGCTATTTCAACACAACCTGTGCATAACTATCCTCTCCTGTGTCAACCGCTTTGAAGGCTAACGGTATTGCGCAAAACCCTATCATGCTAGACAGCAAATAATTGTGACAGCATTTGACTGTATTAACTGCATAAATTACGCACATGTGATATTTCTTTCTCACCACTGCCGACAAGCGATGCAGTGCCGGATCGTCCCTCCGGGTGACAAGTCTGGGAGAGCAGTGTGCCGAGGTGAAATCGGCAACGAGGTAGGAGACGTAGTGTACAAATTGAGCAAGTAGGTGCCAAAAGGTCTAAGTCCACTCCTTAAGAAGAAGAGTGCCTAGCACGCTTGCAAGGGGTGAGTTGAAGACGTCAATTTGTTCATAAGATGGGATGCCGTGCTGGAATCACTGAAATGGACAGCAGCAAATTTAGACTGATTACACCGCTCAGTACTCTGTCTGCTCACCCGTAGCAGCCGCGTTCTTACGTGAGTTGCGATTAGGAATTTGTAGAGGCAAATGCGATGACCCTTTCCCCTACAAGTCACTTTTTGCTTTTGACGTGCTCAAATCAAGCAGTGGAAAGGCAAATAATGAATCACATGGTGGTTGGTTGTAGAACAGGTCAACCCGGACCACTGTTTGGTCGCAGTCAGGTCACTTCTGCATTTGCCGCAAGCCAATTGACTGCCGGTTAAAGAACTTCCTCCTTATGAACCCCTAACACCTCCATTTCAAAGTATAACAAGGCATAGCATTGTGAAAGATCGTTTCAGTAATGACTGCGTTGTTCCTCTTAGAAGTCGCTGTGCTTGTGTGGTCAATAAAGCCATTAATTCTTGTGTGTAGGCTTTGGTGACGAGATTGTGTGGCGTGCACTTCAGAGGGGTTTGCACTGAGAGAATATGTGATGTGTGAGGCCAGGACGGCGGAGCATAAATGGAGGATAGTTGATGTTGACTGTAACTTTGCACGAGACTTGTGCGTTGGATTACCTATGCGGTGCTCCGTATAATCTCCGTCGATCGGCCACGCCATCGCAAAAACACATGAAAGGGATGGTAGGAAGCAAATCCGATCCCTTTGTTTGTTGTTCGAGGGAAATCAAAATGTCCTGTATTCCCTCCGTGCAGTGGACCCTCAGTCACGAAAGGTATTGAAGCGTTGTCAGAAGAGATCGACAGTGACGTCCGATTAGGCGACTTGCTTCGCTGGTTGGTGCAAGAACTGGCGTAAAGTAGGTGTGTTTTAGATGCACAAAAACCTAAAATTAACAGTGCTGTGCGAGGGTCCTTCCCCCCTCCTAACAAACTAGCTACTGCTTTGCCGAAACAGGTCAGCAGTGCCTACATCACTGTGGATGTGTGCAAATGCATGAGGAGGGGTGGAACATACAAATTCATGTCTGATGACCGGTTTACTGACCAGTTGGTGGCAGTGTGATCTCGGTGCCTTCGTAGTTCTTGAGTTGTCTTGGCCTTCGAGGAGTTGTCTTTTCACTCCCAGCATGTCTCTGCTCCATATGAGCCAATGAAGATGAAGTGAAAAGACGTTAAGCTCTTACAAACGTTAAGAATTGGTAGTGAAGAAGTAATCACTGCTAAATCGTGGGACTGGAGTAACACTGAAGCCTGTAGAAATGAACAAACAACCACAGGATCATTTCTAGAGGCTGCAGTCATTCCTAGAATTCATGCTTTGCTTTTGCACATTTTCCACTATTCTGGTACGGACGTTTGAACGTAAACTATCAACACCTAACACTTGGACCTGTACCAGAACAAATCTAGTCATTTGCGCAACTGAATGAGAAAGCCTTTGGGATAGATCCGACCGCATGTGCGGCTTCCTAACGCCAATGAATTGCGGCCAGTGATCAGTGGGTCAGTTGAGCCTCTAGAATGTAGATGGACAGAATTATGGGGAGAGACGGACAGGCAGTCATAAGAACCTGGGCATTTTCCATCCTTTCCTACATACATTCGCTCTCGTCCTCTTTCCCTCCTTCGCTGCAAGGCTCTTCAGGAGCCCAATGGCTGTGCATGTAGTTACTCAGCAATGACAGATCAGCAGCCACTTCGTGCCCCGAATTCGCTCCTATGTCATGGTGAGCGCATTTGAATTAATGCATGGGATAGTGTTCGCTTTGTGGCTGGTGGCATAGGTGATCACACTGATGTTAGCGTGAGTGCTGACAACACCTCATTCGATCAACGACAAGCCAGTACTCCTCACCCACATCTTTCCTCCTTCATTTATGTCTCTTTGTAAAATGACATCAATGCCTCTCACAGAATGCAGCAATTCACACAAAATGCCACCCATGAAAGGTTGTATTCCAATTTGAATAGTAGGAAGGCTAGAAGCGCATGCCCTTTCCCTTTACACCGCTTGAATCACTCTGCTGCCTGCAGAACAGAGGCGCAAATATTTGGTGTGAAGTGCTACTTCTAAATGGGGAGTAGACCTTCACAAAGCAGCCACTTGCAATCACAAAAGTCGTAGCAGAATGAAGGACACTTGAGGTATCTAAAAGACAGATAGTCAACTCCATCAAAACCCTTCCATGAGGACGATAATGTGCAGGTCGACTATGTTCCCCACTAGGCGCAAAGTGCGAGCGAAGATCAGATTGCCAACCAAAGGACAACCAAGGTGTGTTCTTGTCCCAAATCAAGGTTGGAAAAGAACCGAGCATCAAAGAGGCAACTGGAAGACGGTGCGTGTGTACAAAGTAAAAGATGTGGACAATCGGCCATCTCTGTGCATCCTCAGAGAGGTCCCTAGTGTTTGGGAACCATATAAATAACTAAAGCTCACTTTGTGATGGCGTGCAAAGCAAGGAGAGTTCTCGCAGACAGACTTGCATGTCTATGCATTTGATGCGCACAAACAGGCAAGTCCAGCTTGCCACTGCAAATTTCTGTTCTAACATTAACCTCATCCAGCAGCATCCCTTCAGCAATGCGTGTTGCTGCACTTGAACTGCGTCAAAAGCAAATGTGACATGGTGGAAAGTGGTAAGGAACAATGCACAACATAATCAATGATCTTATAATCTCACCTCTTATTCACGTAGCACCGTGGTTCCACCCACGCATAGGGTCGTCCGGCAGTTGTTTCCACACACACTAATTTCATAGACAGCACAGAAATGCGTGTTCCTAGTGTACAGTGCTTTGTGGTAAAGAGTCCAAAACCATTCTTCGGATTTGTAAGCAAAATGCTAAGGACGGCAGTTAAATCCCATCCCTAAGTGCAGCACCACTTAAACAGAAGTGTGGATTGTGAGTACATGCCAGTGTGCACGTACGAGAACCCATTTCACCTTGCCATTCAAGGTGAAACATTGGACCCACATCAGCAGAACCGTAGTCTGCTCTTCTTCGGGTGATCAGAACAGAGACCGTGGCATGGTAAAAAGTTTCTTGAGAGCGAAAACGGTGGTAGGGCGGATAGGGCTATTTGAATCTATTCAAACAAGTATTTATTTGCTGCGCTTTGCTCTAACCTCTGCTATCGTGATTCCTATATCATTTTCCAATGGACCGAATCACTGCTGTTGTCTGCGGTGAGAGAGGGTTGCAGGAGGATGCATGCAAACTAAGAGAAGCGTGTGCATCCATTAATGTCGCTGAAATGCAAGTGGTGGGTGCATTTATTGACGGGAGATGTTAAATTTCGAATTGCTACTTAGCAGGATATCGGCCACGGCAGCAGCACCACCGTGACTGATGTCTCAATTCGCACAATTTTTAAAAGACTATTGGTTGAGAATGGTGCGAAAATCGCGTACGCAAAGAAATACTTGGCTAGCAAGGATCATGCAGCTGTGATGCAAACAGCACATGATTTACTTGCCAATCTAAACCAGATGATGCAAATAACCGATGCAGATGAATCTCCTTCAAATTGTTGGCATCCAGAATCCCAAAACTAACGCCTAGTAAGGCTTTGCAATAATTTGCATTGGAGCGTTCCTTCTTGAGTCGTGGTTGGTCAACGTGTGCGCCACCCAATGAAATGGTGGTTGGAGGGCGACAGCAGAGATTAGATGCTGCGCGAAAAGGATGGTCTGTTTTAAAGCATTGAATTGGTGCTCTGTAAGGCGAGCTTAGAAGAATGCAGGCAGGAAAGCAGTTTATGCACTGTCCCTTTCAAGACCTTCACAAATTGGACTTGCCACACATGCAGTCTCACCGTGGATGGTCAGGTGCCTGTTAGCATGCCAGTATAGTCGAATGTGATGAATGGGATTGAGGATAGAGGAGATGAGCCAGGACAGTGAAACCTGCGATCAAGAGCTCTGCTGGCCCCATTGAGCATTCGCCTATGCACCCATCAGTAGTGAGACACATTCACCATCCTACAGCTTGTGTTCAGTCACCAAACTGATTTCAGGCGTAGTGGAACCCATCACCACACATTGCAACAATGCTAATTCAAGCTTATGATAAAGCGTTTGCAAAGGAAGAGGACTGAATTGTGGGAACAGAAATGTCATTTTCTTCGAGCCATGCCTAACATTTAAGTGTTCTCTGTATGCCTTGTTGTGCGAGCCTCCAGTGCTTCGGGGTGGAAGCAACTTCTGCACTTCACTTTTGTAGCATGTGTCGATGCAATCCAGGAAACCCCATCTTTGCCTGGAGACACAACACACAGAGCAACAGTTGCGGTTATTCTGCCAATTAAAGCGTAAAACGTAATTTCCAGGCCTAGGAGACACCCACTTTCAAGTCTCTAGATAGTCAATAGCAATTCCGTTCATGGCTACCACATGGAGTGCCCATCGCCTGCCATGGCCTCAGAAATGCTGGCAACTTGTTCGTAGCTGATATTCTGCTTTTATTAATGACTTATTTAGTTCAGATTCCATGCTGACGAAGCGTCTCGCAGCTGACATCTTCATCACCGAATCAAGTGTCGTGAGCAGCGTTGGTTGCACTGGGTAGACAGTTTTAAATTTCATCCATTCGCAGTATCGCACTGCCAGATACCAGTAAACTTTAGGACACCGCTTAGATCACAATGACAAGCAAGATCCATTTTATGAGTCTTGCAGGAGCAACTGCTGTAGTTATTTCCGTGACACAATTTCTTACAAAGTTATGTTCAACAAATATCGCACCAAAAATGGTCCAGTTAATTTGGAATAAATTAAGGAGGAGGCATCAAAGCATTTGAATTAAGCTACTGTCCTCGCCTCTTGGCAACATACCGAGCAGTCGGCGGAAACGGCATCTCAGAAATGAGATTACGTGACTGCAATCCCTTCGTAGTTCTAAAACTTGTACGTTAGACCAATGCAAAATGCGTGCGAAAATGTTACAATTGCAGCATGCGGAGGAACCTAATTTGGCCGCAGCGCATGATGGAACGTAGCAGACTTGTGGCGCATCGCCATCCAGATCTCGAACAAAGATGCAGTAATTTTAGCCATAAATTAGACGGCTTTAAGCACAAAACGTGGTATCAGGTGATGCGAATGGAAGGCACATTTACTAGCCATGGGTTTGACAACCAACATCCAATGCTTGATGTCTCAGACGTTGCCCATGTTGTTGTGTTGTTGGAGAGCAGGCCTGCATTGTACCAGCAGCCTAATGCAGCAGCGCGTCGCATTAGTCGAGAAGTCAGTGGGACGAACTGCATGGCAGTCAAGGGTGTAAGGTGCAGGCTGGAAGCCAGATTCTTACGGCTTCGAGTGCTGATGCGCGCACTTTGGTCAACTAGACAACCTTCGCTACCACACAGACGAACTCGAGGAGTAGTTTATCACACTTGACCGTCGTGATTATGACGACAGACGACAGCGTGCCAGAGAATGCGCATTGACAAGAACGCAAAGCAAACAATCGCAGGGAGTAGGAGTTGAGCCTACGCGGGGTGAGCCCAAAGGATTTCTAGTCCATCGCCTCAACCACTTGGCCATTGCCCCTATGGCAATGGCAACAGCAATGATGGGGACGATAATAGGGTCGAGGCCGTGGCGAAAGATAAGACGAATGATGAGGTCGAGGAGGACAAGGGACGAATGCGTAAAAACGCATCCACTATCACATGTAGACATGCACGAGCGGGTGTCCACTTTTTTGTCACTACTGCTGTCACGCCTTTGCCAATGCATGACTATGCCCAGTATCTAGGCTCAGGAGGTACTGAGAGACACCACCTTCGCACGACCGAAAATAAACCAAAGCGAACAGTTGCGACGATTTGTAATTGTTGCAATGCTCTACATCACTCAAGAAATAATTGGGGACTGCTTTACTAGGAAGATGCATTAGATGCTGCTCTGTCTCATAGGCAGCCCTACAAGACGTGGCCCACATCGTTCCTTCAATGCTTCAGACCAACGAACGCCTCCCAGATGTTTGGATGCTGTGTGTACACTTGTGTAATGACTTTGTAAAGCCCGGATGCTGACGAAGCCTCCAGTCATGCGCACATCTACGGCCACTTAATCTCGACATCACGTTGAGCTTAAAATCATCGGCAGTAGTGGACACTTGGTAGAAAACGGGGATTCCATGATCGGGATCGTCACCGGCACACAGGTGTGCGATCAACCGCCTACAAATTGCATTCACCACTCTCATGTCTAACTTCTAAGTTGCTCAAATGTTCGAATGTGCAGGTGTTGAGAGTGCAGTAGAGACTGAGCGCCAGAACACCTGAAGACACCAGTAGACGTGGGCGGTCAACGCGACTACGGTAACCGAGACGTGGACTAGCACCACTTAATGCAATGCAGTGGTACACAAATGCCATTCTACTCAAAGGACTGGAGTAGAAAGGGTTGTAGCACGAAGCGTCCTGGCATTGCGAAATAGCATAAAAGGGTGACGAAGGAGGTAGACGAAATGAGGAAGCGAATGAAGTGAAGCGAATCGTAGATGGGTGCAATGCGATGAAGTGGGTCAGCGATTAGGCCTTTTTTGAGGGCTTTCATGAGGATGCAATATTTGCGACGTAAATTTGGAGGAAATTATGCAGCTGTAGCGGTAATAATTGCCCAAAATACCTGACCATTGACCTGTTCAGCTTTCAGTGTTCTGCTTCGTTTGTGCTTCATGCTGAGTAAATCAGTATGATTAAACAGATTCATGGTCGTCAACTAGTCTCACTAGGCCAAGTCTGTATCAAACAAAGTAGACAAGTATATGACAGTCAAAGGGGCACTACTGACAATTTTTGAACAATAAAACAGAGTGGAAATGTAGCTTATGAAAATTAATGCAAACCCACAGTTCAAGGGGGATTTTGCTACACCGTATCCTTCATAATACATTCGCAGTGCTCCCCTATCGCCATGCACCTTGATATCTTGCAATCAAGGCTAAGCGAATAGCTGATAACAAGCGGAATGGTATGCGCGCTTCGCAAACAAATGCAAGATAGAACTGAGGCTGATAAGCGCGGCTAATTCGTGGCTCAAGTAATCCGCACCCACTCATATGCTTCCCCTTTAAGCAGCTCGTATTTTCGACAATTTCCACAAGGGCCCTTCCAAAATCGACTTTACATACGATAAGGGAGCCAATAATTTGAAAGGATATTAGGAGGCAAGTCTCTGCGCAAACTAGGAAATCTATTTTGGTAGATGAAACTCAGTCGATGACGCGCCGCGTTATTAACCCCACGCAAAGCAGCCACGACGCTGGCGATCCTACGGTTGAAATGGTAGTGCAGGCAACTATACAACGTTTGGAAACGTTTACAAATAATAAGGCACATGGAGACGAATTTGTATTCCTGGCATGATGCGGGGAGTATCTGGGGTTGAGAGCACCTAGCAAACTCCCAATTCGTTTGCATCACCTGTACCAATCATAGCTAGTAGCAACTGCAAGGGGCATAGGAATCTCCACACTACTGTAGGTGGTTAGACGCACATAAACTAGCAAATGATGTCGCAGCTGCCTACTGTTCGTCTTGGTGTTAGTGACACCAACGCGGTAGCTTCTGACTGGCCAAAATGCGTTTGGCCACCACGATGAAGACATGTTTGACATATACCTGATAACTGTCCAAATCCAGCGCTTTCAACCTCCCACCATTTCCCTCCTACCTGAGACATTTCATTTACATTCGACCTCTCACCTATGCTCAATGCACATTTACAAATTCGTGCCATTTGCTGCACCAATTTCACCAACAATCAAAACATTCTTCGTCGCGCTCAGATGAGCGTAGCTCATTTCTTCGTTTGATATTGACCTCAGATCATGACATGACATGGTGGACTTCGAGACCATCTGTCGACTGCGGCGTCATCAGCGATGACTACTCACACTCCTCCTTGTAAGCTTTCATCACTCAGCCTCGATGATCACACGTGCTGAGGTGACGTAACCAAATTTTTTAATGCGTAATCCCCTCAATTCAACTGTCGGTGTGCATTGATGTCTTCACTTAGAGGCAACAACAGCGCGTAGTGCTGTGGATGTGCCCCTACAATGAATCAGCGTTTTACGGATCAGCAATAGTAAAGAAGATTACGCTTACACTTCAGATATTAGCGATAAAGGCGAAATCGAAGCAACTGGAAATTGGAGCTTAAATACAGCCCCTTGTTATTCTCGCTAATGATTATACGGGTTCGACTTCAACTTCATCTTACTTCGCATAAGCTGCTAACTCACTAGGTCTCTTGTAAATGGAACAATCACAAGCACGCTGCTTCTGTAGCCTCTGTGCAGCAGTCCTACTACTCGGGCTATGTTTGGGAATATGCTAATCCAAAAGAGAAATGGGTGTTGCTAGTACCCTGTGAGGGCGAATTAATTGCATAATCTTCTTCTACTTCTTCCACTCTCAATTGTTCAACTGTGCGATTCAATGCAGTCAAGCGTTGCGGGGCATGCTTTGTAGGAACAGTTGACCTGCGGTCAATTCGGTGACCTCCCAGCATTCCTCCGCATGTGCTTATGACAACGTGAAATGCTCGTTCCACGGTGACGTACGAACCAATGTCATCGACTATATGGTAGGTAGCCCATTTACATATGATGCTGTTAGTTTGGCACACAGGAATGAGCGATTAGACCCCAGACACCACCCCGTATGCCCTCGATGAAGAGAAAAGCAGCATGATTACTCTCATAATTAATATACAATAGTTTATACAAAAGGGTAAGAGAGATTGTTACCACGATGGGAGCCGTCATCGGTTTGCTATAGCTATCCGCCAACTTTCGGCCGCTATGTATTACGCCGTCGAGAAGGAGCGGCTGCAGCCCTTCGTTGTTTAACTACAAAATGCAACAAGATTCTCACGCTAAGCACAATTGAAGGCTATACGGCACCCTCATCACAGAAAAAACTAGACTGGCAACAACACTCCGAGTGGTCTCGGTGCATATCTCTACTGTTGAGCTGTATATGGAGCGCTGTGAAATTATACATGATTTCGACGTGGTTACGAAGAGGTAATAATGCTATTCTGCAAGCGTCGAATTGGAAATGGGAAATCGCGTCCAACTTAGCGTTAAACCTACATGTGAGGCGCTTGCACTTAAGTGCTACGAGAGTTGCCTTGGTGACTGAAATGAGAACCAAGCTACTCTGAATGATCGACGCCGACGCGACTCGCTGCAAGCACGCGAATTCGCTATCGAAGGTGACAAAGAGGGTAAGAACTTCACTCACACATTCTGAACACGCCATTCTTGGCCAGCTTTCGTCGATTCATCCTGTCGATATCATCCAGCACCTCCGTCCGTCGCTTAGGCTCGTGCAATTTGGTTCTTGAAGAGGACGGTGATGGCTCTGACACCGAGGTGCACGCGGAGGTTGCGGACGATTTTGTTGATACGCAGTCATCACCGACTGTTGCCGTCAATTCAGGCTGTGGCTGGTCCACTTTGAAGAAAAAGAGGGAGTGGTGGAGGTTGGAATGGCGGAAGTCATGCACATGCATAAATGCAGCACAGATACCATGTGTGGCACAGATATTCAAGCCGTGAGGAGCTCAGTCAGTGCAACTTGCACCAAGATTGGCAACGCGCAACTGACGAGGAACAGCTCGAGTACAGAGTACATAAATGCAAATCTTGGCTACGTTTGATCCTACCTAACCTCTACGAACTAGTCTTGGGAATATAGGACGTGACAAAGCGAGCATGAAGACAGAAAATCAAAAGAGAGAAGATTAACTTACACTTTTTGTGGTGTTGTTTGCCCACCACCTTTGTCAGCCTTAATTTTAGTGGATTGTCAGTGGCAACCGTTTGCCATTCTTCGCCATTCGTATAGACCTGACTGCTACATGCGACCGAGGAGGCGTGAGAGGGGCTTGAGGAGGCTGGGGCGGTAAATGCTTGATCAAAGGTTCGTTTTATATTCCTCTCCTGCATTTGTCCAACTGTCACCACTGCAGATATGGAACTCCGAGCGGCTGACTATATATACAAGAGGGTTGACCTCATGTGAAAGGGCATTGGTCCGTGCTGAACACCGCTCAGGCAATGCGTCTGATTGGCCGATTGACAAGTGTGAACGGAAATCGAATCGCGTCGCGTTGACAGCTCGTTGCCATAATGAGTGCTCAGGCCTGTCAGACTGGCCTATTTTCGCTTAGTGGTCTCAGTCATACTCCAGCTCATTACAGACTGCGTTGAGTAGACTGCTGAGGCCTCCACTCAACCACTCCACTTGTTATTTGAGTCCACTTATTTCGTTTGCAGTCAGCAAGGCAGACAGAGACCTCTACCATCTTCAGTGGAAAGACTTCAACCATTCTCTACTGTCACTTTACTAAGGTATTGCATCAATTGATGTCTGTCGAAAGCTAGGCTACACTTAAGCTAAAATGCAAGTAAAGATATCGATGGCTGACCGCAGGCAAGAAGTGGCAGGTTTAAGTAGACTGGCAGTATCCAACTAACCGACCTACTAATAGTAATAAGGCTTTGGAAAATATAGCACCACCGAATGCTAGTAGAGCGAAATGGCAGCTTCTGTGTGTGTACTGTTTAAATAAATCGCTTGCAGAAAAGAGGGTTTTTGAATTTTGATCTGCGTACAATGTGGCGACTGGCATTTTCCATAATGGTACGCAGGAAGGCGGAGGACGTGTGATAGATGAGAAAAATGATGGTTACAAAACGGTAGTGACTGCATTGATCACTGAGCCTAGTTGCAGGTAATCCTAAAAGCTGACCTATGTTTGACTTGATGTAGCAACGTATTTCTTGCAAAATTACTATTTTTTTCCATCGACCAGCTTTAGTCAGATTTCTTTTGGATGAAAAATTATTTTTTGGGGAAAGTAGAGCCCTTGCGTGATCTGCTCCGTTACGTCTGCGAATGCTTGTTCTAAAGTATTTGGAATTTCGACGGTGTCACCAAATCGCCCATCTAAGTTGAGACTGAAGCAGGGAACACAAAACGCAAGTATCGCCACCACTGCGAGCATTATCTTAAAGCGATGGGGGTCGCACTGTTATTATCATGGAAACTGGCTTTGGACTGAGTGGTAGCGAATTTGCGCAAGGAAACCGGATCCACCGTATAGGGTGGAATTTCTAGCGACCAATTTTACTGCCAGGAACAGTGTCCTCTGTCACGTCAGAAGAAAGTGTATTTGTCAAGCCAAATTCGCTCTATTAACAGCTACTTTCTTAGTTAGAAGCCCATTTTTGTGCCTCAAGCAGTGTGCAGAATACATGATCTCATAGTTCCTCTTAGTGTCCAAGCAGGCAAAGCTTTGTGGACTACGAAATATGTTATATATGAAATCCTTTTATGCGCAGAAGTGAAACAGAGAGGAGAGTGCCAAGAGAGAAGAAGGGTAAGTGTGCATTCATGGAAGGTATGTTTAATGGTAAAAAGAAGTATTTGGACCAAAGTTACAGGCGCTGTTCTTTGCCGTTGTGGCATCACCATCTGTTTGGTTGCTAGGATGGAACTTGAGGGCGTCAAAGGTAGTCTGCAATGCCTACTATGTGCATAGAAATAGACGATTAGACCAGTTTCGCCAGTGCTAAATTAGTCCTTTTGCCTTACCTAAACACCAACTTAGAGTCTGTCACATCAGGGCTCACTTCGTGCAACTTGTACTGGCGCATAGAGTGAAGGCCAATCGGAGGTGTGAGAGAGCGTGCTGGTTCAACTGGCACTTCGGTGTTGACAAATGTACATACCGAACTCTTAAATATGCAACTATTGTGTCCATTCGTCGATGCGCTTTCCTTCGTCAGCATTTACTGATACGCTTTGATTCGGATGGGAGTGTCTGCAGCCTCGGACATTGTCGCGATCACTGCCACCTCTTGCACCGGTAGGCTACTGCTGCTCTTGTAAGGGAAGCCAGGTTTCGTTACATCTGCAGCACCTTTCATGAGAGGAATTTCGCTTTGTTTGTGAGTGGAAGGGAGGCACCAGCTAATCCCAATCGCCCGCATTCCTTTCATGTGTTGATTTTAAGCAAAGTGCTACCATTTGTGAAACAGAACACAAATTTAGACGCATTGCGCTTGGGGGACTGTGAAGGTTTGGCTGTGGTTGGGGAATTGGCTACAGCCATAGCTCAACAGAGTGGTGGCTATCAGGCTCTCAAACTGAGATCCAAACAGATTTCTAAATGCAGACTGATGCTGGAGTCGAGAAGACTAAGAAAATTGAGGGGATGGAGACGAGTCATATCCTATTGCATTTGCCACCAACTTTCGTACGTTTTACCCCTCTCTTATCCATTCCTTCATCAATTGCACGCATTAGCATAGTGATTTGTACCCGTGAAGAGAGGAATGAGAGGGCTAGTTGAGCTCACACTCACCAATTTGATCCTCGACTCTATTCTTCCTCCTCCCATTATCACTCTTTGATTTATTTCGGTTTCGCCCCACTGTTATTCTCTCAGCGACCTACTCCACCTCCAATCCCGCCACGTTGATGAACGATCGGCCATGGCATCGCTAATCATTGCCACACTTTCCTATCAACACTGCTGTTGGCTGTATTTGCAACTGAGCACTTGCTCTTTTTTGTGTCTGTCATGAAGTTGTGCACTGTTGCTAACGAAGTTACTGATCACTAGCGGTGGTATGGGTAGGCTTTCCACAATTTTCGACAACGCGCTCGCAACAGTGGGAACGAATTGACTTCCAGAAGAGAGGTTTGTCGAGGATGAGGCACAAACAACAAGGCTGGTGCCTTTGATTTCGGAACAGCGGTTGATGACGGATCATGCTTGAATATGGCGTGATAGCATTGGTCCTGTGGAACTACCACCAACCCCACAGATTGAGTAAAATCGCACCGATGGTTTTAAACGCGCGTTTACCCGTAACCGAAGACTGCGCCTAGTAATACTCGATGATTGCATTTCATCACAATTCTTATCGTGTCTTCGCTTATTAAAAATGCTACACACAGTGCTTGAGTCAGAAATGGTCTGTCTCATCGGGGTAGATTGTGCACAATCCATTAATTTGTCGATCAACTACTATGCTAATGGCCTCATCTGTGGGCTCACCATGTCGCATTTCGCTACAATACCAGCCGATATAGGCGCTCGATTCTACAGATATTAGTACAAGTAAGGAATGCGTCAGCTGGTTTGGATTGCTCAATAGAAATCACAGTCATCGCAAGTGATGGCATGTTTACACGTATTTTGACTTGAGAAACTGTTAGCGTGCCTGCCAACATCTGTCGTGTTTGCCATTTGGGCGCGTGCGCACCGCTGCCTCACACCTGGATTTGAGTTGACTTCATCTCGGTAGCTAAGGCAGGCGAGGGGGGCGATTTTACAAGAAGACATACATGAATGGGATGGCATGTACAATTCCCTTGTAAAGGCTTTGAGGACACTACCATGACCGTGTGATAGATGACAGCGAAGCAGGTCTATTAAAAATAAAAATATTCAAATTATCATTTCCTTCCAACGCCACCTGGTTGAAGGCGTTACGCGTTGAAGTAGTCTGTGGTGAATGTGCGCAATGTTGTTTGACAATTTAATGCGAGTGGCGAACGGAGTCAAAATAAGTTTTTTAAATTGGAATTGGTCTCTGCTAAATGCCTTTCAGTTAGGTAAGTCATAATGACAGGGTGAATTTGGGCTGTGGGATGTTATTTTGTCACTACTTACCTGGTGCATTTGAATGCAAAAATGCGGTATCGAATTCGCACCAAAGCAGAAGTTGCCAGTTTGAAGAGTAGGCTCTGGAAGCGAGCGGAGTTAGACCACTGGTAGATGTTTGGCTGATCTCAGTCACACCCTCCAACTACTGTCAATTGATTCAGAGAATGCGAGGATAAATCAGAGGCAACGTGATTTTGCAAAAGCCTATGCCTTTGGGATAAGTAAGAAAGACTTGCGTACCCAGGGTGGTTAACGATGCAGCTGCTGCGCCAACCACTACCATGTTGTGCCACAAGTCATCCTTACGCCTCTGACAAGTCGTATCTGTTGAGAAACTGATTGATCAGCAAAACGAAAGACGATTACACCTACACTAAAGGTATTGGCGTGAAGGGCGGCATCGAAGCAACTGGAAATTGGAGCTTAAATACAGCCCCTTGTTATTCTCGCTAATGATTATATGGATTCGACTTCAACTTCATCTTACTTCGCATAAGCTGCTAACTCACTAGGTCTCTTGTAAATGGAACATTTACAAGCACGCTGCTTCTGTAGCCTCTGTGCAGCAGCCCTGTTACTCGAACTATGTTTGGGAATATGCTAATCCAAAAGAGAAATGGGTGTTGCTAGTACCCTGGTATAGCAAGTTAATTGCATAATCTTCTTCTACTTCTTCCACTCTCAATTGTTCAACTGTGCGATTCAATGCAGTCAAACGTTGCGAAGGCATGCTTAGTAGGAGCATTTGAGCTGCGGTCAATTCGGTGACCTCCCAGCATTCCTCCGCATGTGCTTATGACAACGTGAAATGCTCGTTCCACGGTGATGTATGAACCAATGTCATCCACTAAATGGCAGGTAGCCCATTTAAATATGATGCTGTTAGTTTGGCACACAGAATGAGCAATTAGACACTAGACACCAGCCCGTATGTCCTCTATGAAGAGAAAAGCAGCATGACTACTCTCATTATCAAAATGCAATGGTCTATACGAAAGGGTAAGGAGATTGTTATTGTGATGGGATACATCATCAGATTGCTATAGCTGTCCGCCAACTTTCGGTCGCTATGTATTACGTCGTCGGGAAGGAGCGGCTGCAGCCCTTCGTTGTTGAACTACAAAATGCAACAAGATTCTCACGCTAAGCACAATTGAAGGCTATACGGCACCCTCATCACAGAAAAAACTAGACTGGCAACAACACTCCGAGTGGTCTCGGTGCATATCTCTACTGTTGAGCTGTATATGGAGCGCTGTGAAATTATACATGATTTCGACGTGGTTACGAAGAGGTAATAATGCTATTCTGCAAGCGTCGAATTGGAAATGGGAAATCGCGTCCAACTTAGCGTTAAACCTACATGTGAGGCGCTTGCACTTAAGTGCTACGAGAGTTGCCTTGGTGACTGAAATGAGAACCAAGCTACTCTGAATGATCGACGCCGACGCGACTCGCTGCAAGCACGCGAATTCGCTATCGAAGGTGACAAAGAGGGTAAGAACTTCACTCACACATTCTGAACACGCCATTCTTGGCCAGCTTTCGTCGATTCATCCTGTCGATATCATCCAGCACCTCCGTCCGTCGCTTAGGCTCGTGCAATTTGGTTCTTGAAGAGGACGGTGATGGCTCTGACACCGAGGTGCACGCGGAGGTTGCGGACGATTTTGTTGATACGCAGTCATCACCGACTGTTGCCGTCAATTCAGGCTGTGGCTGGTCCACTTTGAAGAAAAAGAGGGAGTGGTGGAGGTTGGAATGGCGGAAGTCATGCACATGCATAAATGCAGCACAGATACCATGTGTGGCACAGATATTCAAGCCGTGAGGAGCTCAGTCAGTGCAACTTGCACCAAGATTGGCAACGCGCAACTGACGAGGAACAGCTCGAGTACAGAGTACATAAATGCAAATCTTGGCTACGTTTGATCCTACCTAACCTCTACGAACTAGTCTTGGGAATATAGGACGTGACAAAGCGAGCATGAAGACAGAAAATCAAAAGAGAGAAGATTAACTTACACTTTTTGTGGTGTTGTTTGCCACCACCTTTGCCAGCCTTAATTTTAGTGGATTGTCAGTGGCAACCGTTTGCCATTCTTCGCCATTCGTATAGACCTGACTGCTACATGCGGCCGAGGAGGCGTGAGAGGGGCTTGAGGAGGCTGGGGTGGTAAATGCTTGATCAAAGGTTCGTTTATATTCCTCTCTGCATTTGTCCAACTGTCACCACTGCAGATATGGAACTCCGAGCGGCTGACTATATATACAAGAGGGTTGACCTCATGTGAAAGGGCATTGGTCCGTGCTGAACACCGCTCAGGCAATGCGTCTGATTGGCCGATTGACAAGTGTGAACGGAAATCGAATCGCGTCGCGTTGACAGCTCGTTGCCATAATGAGTGCTCAGGCCTGTCAGACTGCCCTATTTTCGCTTAGTGGTCTCAGTCATACTCCAGCTCATTACAGACTGCGTTGCGTAGACTGATGAGGCCTCCACTCAACCACTCCACTTGTTATTTGAGTCCACTTATTTCGTTTGCAGTCAGCAAGGCAGACAGAGACCTCTACCATCTTCAGTGGAAAGACTTCAACCATTCTCTACTGTCACTTTACTAAGGTATTGCATCAATTGATGTCTGTCGAAAGCTAGGCTACACTTAAGCTGAAATGCAAGTAAAGATATGATGGCTGACCGCAGGCAAGAAGTGGCAGGTTTAAGTAGACTGGCAGTATCCAACTAACCGACCTACTAATGTGTGTGTGTGTACTGTTTGAATAAATCGCTTGCGAAAAGAGGGTTTCTTGAATTTTGATCTGCGTACAATGTGGCGACTGGCATTTCCTTAATGGCGCGCAGGAAGGCAAAAGACCTGTGCTAGATTAGTAAGATGATGGTTGCGAAACGGTAGTGACTTATTTTTGACTTGGTGTAGCAGCGTATTTCTTGCATTAATTACTATTATCAGTCCACCGACCAGCCTTAATCGGCTTTCTTTTAAAGGAAATATTGGCCATTTGGAAAAATAGAGCCCTGCGTGATCTGTTCTGTTGCGTCTGCAAGAGATTGTGTTAAAGAATTTGGATTGACAATAGCGTCACCAAATTGCTCAGTTAAGTTGAGAATGAAGCAGGGAACACACAAAACGCGAGTACCGCCACCACTGCGAGCAGTACCTAGACGCAATGAGGGTTGCACTATTATTATCTTGGGGACTGGCTTCGGACCGGGTGAAAGCCATGAGGGCTACTAAGGGTGAGCGAGGAGGAGAGCACCTATTGCATGCCAAGGCGTTACTGCTCCAACGATGACGAATCCCAGATTTGCCGGGATCTATTGCAGGCTTGAGGCCATTCTCAATCCCGAACACCAAAACCAAGTGCTGCAAGAGGATTAGCATCCTAGCTTAGCGAACATAATCCCGTTTTCATCAGTGCATCCATTGCTCTTAATAAGAGGCATAAGAGAGCAGACAGCTTCGTCAGTGCAGAATACATTTATTGCAGTTAAATCCACTTCCAAACATTTAGCCCCGTTCTCTTTGTCACTACACAACGTGCATTTTAAGCCATTATTGTTCTTCACCGCGGTTATAGTTAACCCCATCGCACATGGCTGCGCCCAAGATCAGCTCATTCCGCACCTCCTTGACACACGCATCTTGCTTGCTAAAAAGCACATCCCCTCCCCTACTCAAAATGCAACATTACTTTCTGCAGATCTGTTTACTGCCACAGTGGATTGCAAGCCAGCTGTACACTATTCAGACAACAACTTTTCCACAAGAGTTCCGTTTTGGCTGATGCGTCATTCTGCTGCCGCAACTGCCTCCTTGCTAGAAGTGCCGTAAATGAAGAAGGAGGGAAGTGCGTCTTGAAACACTGCCAGCCAATACAATATTGTTTCAGCTCTATTTTCATCTAAAAAGCAATTAGCATTAGTCTCACGTACAAATTTTGGAACTAGAAAGGGATTGCAAACACGTGGTCGCATTTCTGAAATGCCGTTTCTGCCGACTGCTTGGTCTGTTGCCAAGAGGCAAAGACAGTCTTCGCCTATTCCTCTATCAAATCAACAACAACTGGTTCCATTCTACTCAAGCCTTGGCCAAACCGTTCACAATCACTAGCAGTCTCATCTTTTCTGTGGACAATTTATTTACCTTAAGAGGAACACACGATACCAGTCAACACTTTGGCACAGTACTCATTTTCCCCTCAATGAAGCCCTTGAACATTCGGACGCCGACTACGCTGCACTCATTAGATAAGCGATTTACACTCCCTTATGTTTGATGAACATTTTGCTGCTACTCACCTTTGTCCAGAGCGCCCATTTGTAAAGGCCAACGGGCATTCGTTTGTAAAATCAAAAGCCCTTGGCTATAACTATATGTCCAAACTTCCGTTTTGTGTATTTGGACGGGAAGGCACAAAACGCGTTTCACCGGGTTGTGAAGGGGAGAAGGTTGAGTGGTGCGATGAAGGAAGTTAGGTTGAAGAGGCAAAGGCATTGGATCGTGGGGTGGGTTAAGTCCACCAGAGCTGAAAATTTTTCTCTGTGAATCGTGCATGTGGCATTACGTGCACACTTCACCGTCTATCGCTCCCGGCAATGCAGCCGTGTGTGGCCACAGCACTTGTCATTGGCTTGCGGAAGGAGGTGGACATGTGACGTTAGAATGCAAGTGTCCTCGTAGGAGCACGCGAGCATTTCAGCCGTGGCGTTGAACTGCTTTATGCAAGTTGCATACGCGGTTTTCAAGTTGCACAACATCATATTCATTCACTAGAAGTACATTGTAAGCTTGTAGCGTCAACGCAGCCACATTGACAGGAGGTGATAAAGTGCTTGCAGAGGCTGTGCAACTGCGAATGGAAATTGGTGCTTTCACTAGCATGGTCCCTCTCCATAGTCACCGTCTATCTGCATCAGCCATGCTTAGCGTGTTATTCTCTACATGATGAAACGTCTATCAGCTCTGCCCTTACTTTCTCTTCACCGAATTTCGTTTCGTGTTCTTCCAATCCCACTCATCTCCCTTCGGTATCCATCAGACAATTCTCAGTGGACACGCAATCAGCTATTGGTATTCGCAAGTAAGGATCCACCATTATTTTACTATTTTACGAGAACCTGATGCTAGCACGCTGCAGTAAATGTCAAAATCTCCGCTTCTATCTACATTTATTCAAATCGTTGCTGTCCGCGTTGGCTTGAACCGTTGATGAGCATACTTCGTGACATTAAACCTGGTATTTTGGGGCTAAGTTGGACGCAAATACTGCTTCCTGCTCTTCTCCTATTTCTTGATGAATTTTTCCCTTGTTTGTTTCTTCATCGCATTATTTTTGGCGCACGCCAACGGGTGCGTAAATAAGCGCCAAGAGAACAAATATGCAAGAGGAAGAACTCGAATTTAGTGAGCGGGCGTTCGATATGATATATGGATGTGACCATCGGGTGGAGCGACGAGAATCTCTTCTCCCATACTGCAGGCTGTGCGTACCAGAAATGGCAATGGGACTACTTGTCCACGCCTCATCTCCCCCAGCTTCATCCTCGCACTTCTGATTGCACTGAAGAATAAAAGGACTGCCGCTATTGCCACCGGTACCAGTCACCTGAATGAAGGCTGGTGCAGACGGAACGGAGTGGAGGATGGGAAGTCGTGATTACACCCTTTCATGGCCACCCAAGTTTAGGCGAAGCTACCTCTTTGTTACAGGCTGAGTAAAGCAGGGCAAGGTGAGTGAAGGAATGAGCAAAGCAAAGTTGCAATAGGTTCATCTTCACCACCATAGTTCCCCCTCCCACTCCTTACAATTCAGCGTTGATTGTACTCCCCACTATTTCAAACCTACTGTTCTCCTCATTAACAATTCTGCTTAGCTCCTCTACCACTGTAGAACCTAATTCTCCCACCCTAGGTTCTTGCAGTTCACTTTCCCCACTATCGTAGGACATGCATCTCCAAACATCTGCATAAGCTCTTCTCCACTCACCACCTTACTCATTTTCCTCAAGGTATCGAGTCCCACATATATGCCCAAGTTCGTTCAACTCATTTATTTCCACAACTACGATCTTGTTCTGAGTATCGGCCTCAGTTCCATTCCACGCATCCCATGTGTATCATCACATACGATCTTGATTTCCATCGCACCTACCATGTAGCCACCCAGATTTCAACGCTCATAAGCCCAATTGTCTGCCCGTCTGCCTCATCGCCTTCTTGGCTTCTCGTTACGATCAATCAGAAACCTACACCATACATGCTATTTATTTGAAAGTAACAAAGTCACTGCAGTCTAAAGAGACTGCAAGCTTGCCTTTCGAACTCCTCTCTCACAATCGCGTCGATAAGCAGTCCAACTTTATTCGATGTGGATTAACAGCAACATAAAATTTGCTGACAACAAGCAAAGCATGCTCCTTTTCCTTATCTAAAGTGCCTTACCAATGAGATGAAGTCGTGTCAGAGGCTGGTTGGAAATCGTCGCCGCGTAGCAATCATTTCTGCTTCCCACAAGTTCACTCAATTCGAAAGAAGCACGCGCAATTCGCATTATTTGGTGCATGGGAGTGCATACAGTCCATTTAATCATTTTCATGAAATAAATGACATACAATTGCTGGGAATGCAAGGAGAATACAACTACTACAGAAAAATTAGTAATCCGCCTATGCGTTACTATTTTGGGAATTACGTAAAGGAAAAGAAGGAAGATGCTTTCAAATGGAAAAGATTGCCAATGGACAGTCACAAGACTTCATTCATGCGTGACTACATGCCGGGTTGGCAGCCTCCGACTAGCGATCAGCCTTGGCTAGTGCTCACCATGCCTGAAGTAGGCGCTTTGGCTGAGAGTACAAACAAGGTCAACATTTATGGATCAATTATGATGGAGACTGAATTCAAAGTACACTTTTACACTGACCTGCCATTTGCTGTTCGAGGAGCCGAACATTTTATTGATTTGGAAGACTTGGTGTACAGTTCTAACCATACCATTGAAACAATGACTACCTTACGTAAATAAATTCTTCTCCAAAAACTACTACCCCTCGTCTTCTTATTCTTCTTCTTCCGGGAAAACCTCTGGGGCCACGCAAAAAGAGACGCACGCTTCCTCATATCTTTTAGCTGTTTCCTTCTTCTTCTTCTTTTAATCAGTAGTGCATGCTAGGTGCGGGGGTGCGTGCTGCGCGCGCGGTGCGGGGGTGTGGTTGTAGGGGTGTGGGGAGGCCAGCATGGCCGACCTAAAGAAAATCTAAGAATACTAAGAAACTATTTCCAGCGTGGCCGACCTAGGCCAGGACTAAGGAGACTAAGGATTCTAAGGAAATAGTTTCTTAGTATTCTTAGATTTTCTTTAGGTCGGCCATGCTGGCCGCCCCACACTCCTACACCCACACCCCGCACCGCGCGCGCAGCACGCACCCCGCACCCAGCACGCACTACTGAATAAAAGTGCCACGATCAAGACGTCTGTCTGAACGCAAACGCAAAAAGTTTGGAAGATCGCCTTCAAGGCTAGCAAATACAAATGCCTGGCCATGGCGCAATGGAAGCCCGACCAAATAAAGTCCGTCCCTATGTTGCATCCATTTCCACCTAAGTTGGCGCTTGAACTAAACTGAACCCTTAATGGCGAAGCACTTCATGCAAAGTAATGGTCATCTACCGTTTCATTTTAGTCAGCATCTCAGCAATACGCATCCGAAAAGAGGATACGGGTGACGTGTTGCGAGTGTGGGAATAACGACCTCCAAAAATCAAAGAATTCCCTCCATTGCCTCATGCCTAAATGTATTAGTTTTATTCTTGGGAAAGCAAAGAGTGAGGAGTGAAAGACTTCTTGCATTGCGCAGCATGGTGAAGGCTTGCGAAACATCGGATTTCACCTCCTTCTCGAGGGTCGCAAACGTCTGCTCAGTCACAAAGTCAGTGCGTGCTGACCGACCCACCAACCGACCGACCGCTGGTGACCCAAAAGCCAACTTCTCTTTGAACTAACACCAAGCGGAATTGATGCCATTGAGAGAAGTCTAATGGCAGCTAGAGAAATAGGGTCTACCTACTTTTGGTTCATGAAGTCAGACACATGCGGTGCGTTTGGTGCATCTCTCTCCGCTTGTACCTCTAAAACACCGAGACGAGCAGATTGGCTAGAGGAGTCCATAGAATTCCATGCTTTGTTGTCTTCTCAGTTACCAGCACCCATGCGTTAATTCTACAACCGAGTATTCAGTAGTGCTCTACACTAACACTAAGACCGACTGTACCTTCACTGCTTTTAAGAAGCCAGTAGCGAGGAGTATGCGAGGAGCCTTCAACTTCGAGCGGAAGGAGCCATCAGCAGCCTACTGCAAGCCAGGGTCACGTGGTGGTCGAGGTGGCCCACTTTGCCCGAAGAAAGTCTTTCTTTTACACCTGGTAAATAATTACTGTGCTTAAGCGATTGCAACAGAATCACAACTTAATGGGCGCATTTCTAGATTACAATGCATTCTGTAGAATAAGTTTGTGGATGAAGCTCATGCCAACTTACCCACTAGTTGCATGCATGACTGCCAAGCTATTCAACTGGGGCAATGTTGTACGCCTTCCCTGCACCTCACTGCCCACTGCCAATTGACTTGCTCTCTTCAGTTCCCTAAAACGGCATCCTAGCTCTCAGCATTTCGGAGCTGTCAAACTACTTGAACGCTCTGCCACGTAGGTAACCAGGGAAGCGATAACTCCTACATTATGATTTTTGAAAGGCTCATGGGTGCAAATCGGTGGACTTATGTGGATCGCGGTTTACCCAGCTAATCGAAACACCCTCGAAGTTGAGTTTATCGAGCAATGTATATGGAATCCGTATTCATGGCTATGCTGTTAATTGGAAGACCCCACACGGCCAGGCAAGCGTCCAAACAAAGTGCAAACAACGTGCAATTTTACTCTGTCTGCTTTATAGCTTTGTGTTTATCTCTAATCCTGTTTAAGCAGATTGATAAGCATTAAGGCAGATTTTAAAATTTGAAGTGTTTTGAAGTAGCTTAATTCAAATGCGTTGATGCCTCCTTAATTTATTCTAAATTAACTTGGCCATTTCTGGTGCGATATTTGTTGAACATAACTTTGTAAGAAATTGTGTCACGAAACTAGCTACGGCGATTGCTCCTGCAAGAATTACTAAAATGGATCTTGATAGTCATTATGATCTAATCTGTGTCCTAAATTTTACTGCCATCTGGAAGTGCGATAATGCGAATGGATGAAATTTAAAGCTGTCTACCCAGTGCAACCAACGCTGCTCACGACACTTGATTCGGTGATGAAGATGTCAGCGGCGAGACGCTTCGTCAGCATGGAATTGGAATTAAATAAATCCTTAATCAAAGCAAAATATCAGCTACAAACAACGTCAACTTCGCACGCCTTTGCTTCTCCCAGTTGGACATTTAATGCGAACATCATTTTAGGTCGTGCGAAGGTGGTGCCTATCATTACCCCCTAAACCTAGATACTAGACATAGTCATGCATTGGCAAAGGCGTGGCGGCAGTAGCGACAAACAAGTGGACTTCCGCTCGTGCATATCCACATGTGATAGTGGATGCGTCAATACTTCAGGTGTTGAGAGTATGCACTTAAAGGGGTCAGTCCCACCGCATTTGATTTGCGCGTGCACCCAAGTCTATGCCTCAAATTTGGCTCCGTGGCTAGCCTAAGGGAACCAGAGGTCAGCTTGGTTAAAAGCTGCTGTTACAACCAAAGCTAAGGTAGTCAATGATGTGGGAATTGCGGAGCAAGAAGTCTGTGTCCAAAGCTCCTAGCAGCTTTGATCGGGCAGCATGGACGTTCCAGGAGCTCGCGAACCCAGAACTATGCGTGGGCTATGCTATAGGGTGGGATTAATCTGTCTCCGGACATCTCGGATGAAACCGTGTACGTGAGTATTAAGCAAGTAGTAAGTAGTCATTGTGTGGTTTCTGATCAGCTTGGCAGGCCGCCATTGCCTTAATCCCCTACCTTCAGCAAAGCAGATCCCAACGGTGGTTGGTGTCAAGCAACAAATCACGTCTTTGCCTCATCTTCCTTTCAGGCAAATGATTGCAAGCGTCAGCCCAATTTAACTCGAAGAGTCAGCAATCAACACACGGGAGATTAGGCATCCTCCACTCCGTTCTAGCTGTCCAAGTAACAGAGAGTGATGTGAGCATTCATTTGGACAATCAGGGTAGCAATCGGAACGACTGAGGTGAGAGGAGAAGGAGGTATTGCCAACTCCTCTGCGATTATTGGATGTCCGGAAGAGAAATGTGTCGGTTATAAGCAGGGGCACTACTCGTGATTTGGCCACTGGTTCGGCGTTACTGAGGCACGTTGTATCAAGCGATGTTTAGTTCACTGAAACGAAGAGGGCGTGCAAGATATAATCCATGATACAAAGAAGTACAATGAGGAGGACTAAGAGAAGAGAGTGGCGAGTAGTGGGAGAGAAGGTAGCGTAGGATGCAGGAGGTCAGTCTGTAAATGACGTGAATGGGTGGGCAGTACCAAGGAAGGCGTGGTGGACTGATCGATTCCCTATCAAATAAATGGCCAGCTGTGAATGCTTGTTTGATAAAGATGATACCCTCCTCCTTCTGACAGTTTGACAGGTGGCTAGATTGCATTCATCCCACTGATCATCGCTGTTAGTGGTTAGTGTTTCTGGAGAAGCTATGGAACGGGCACTTCTAGAGAGACGCTGAGTTGCAGCATGTGAAACTGGACATGCATTTGGCCTTCATAGCCGTCTCTAGTTCCACATTCTGCCCTTCATCTTCGGGTCCGTCTAACGAGAGAGAAGCACCAAGAGCATCCTGTGCATTCATCAAAGCACACTTTATGTCTGCATAATTCAGCATCTCCCAGGGATCCACTCTCAAACGAATTTACTGCTGCAATACATCCAAGCAGTGGAGGGATTCACTTGCTTATTTGGATTCACCACCGTTCTGCATTTCCACTTTGGCCTCATCAAATTGCTTTAGTGGGGAAGGTTTGGTGCGAAGGCAAGAAATAGTTCAAAACCGGTTTGCGTGTGGGTGTTTAGACCCCTGATAGTTGTTTGAACAATGGTGTCAAGCAGACCTTCTAAAAATGCACTCTCAAATTTGACTTAGCGCTCCCTCCGCATACCATTTTAGCCTACCTGGCTGTCATCGCAAGGTCGTGGAGGGTAGTACGGCATGGGCGCGTACCAGAGCTGGCATTACGGCACCTGGTAGCCACTCAAACATGCCGTTCATGATTTGTGTGTCAGCATCAAGCGTTGGGAATGAAGTCACTTACCCATCTCTGCTCACTGAGAATGTGACGACAGAGTCGGTTGTGAGTGCTGGAGCGTGCAAAAGAGAATGCATACAGAAGCTGACATTGGAGGTGTCCAAGCAGACGTTGGACAGGCAGGTGAATGCATTGCTTGTGTGGTAGGAAGGGACCAAATATGAGATGGTTAGATGATTGATGCACAGGCTGTAAAGGCGGATCAAATGGGCAGGCGTATAAAGTGGTGAGAAATGAAGCTGGGGTGGTTGGATGAGACACCTTCATAAAGTTGGGCTCCAAAGTTCCATTCTAGAGTGTGGTTAGTTTTGTCTTCGTTTTCTGTTCTGCATGGTATCATGCTGGGCCTCCACACGTGACTACGATGGCAGAGACAAGTGAGCTGGACGCATCATTTCTACCGTATTTCACAAGAACAGTTGGTGTGAAGGCGAAAGCACAGCATTGCAAGCACGCCTTTGTGTGATAAAATAATCTGGGCACGGTGAATTTCTTTTCCCATTTGCAATTCCACCCACTTGCATCTTACGCTCTTGCGGCAACACAAATGCTTTTTATTCCCATCAAGCCAAACGCATGTTGTCTTTGTCCTCACGTTCCAATCATCCAGTTCTCCATCATTCCCACAGTCCATAGTTCTGTTTTGGGTTTGAAGTGTTAGAATGCCTTATAAACGGAGGTGATAGTGAGGCTGCATTACTTCGTCTTCACAGCAGTGATTCTGCTTCCAATGAAACCGTTTCCCCTCATCCAGCGACTGCTATCCATACAGAGCCAAGTATTTAGGCCTCAGCAATGCCGCCGTAGTGGCTACTGGTGGAGGTGATTGTATTGCAGGTACTACGCCCTCTTTCTACGGCGGCCACCGATCCAGTCTTATTTTAAATGTGTTCACCCAAACTGTGAACGGCACTTCTCTTGTCTAGTACGAGTCGAGCTATACGGGGTAAGTTAGCACACTCAAGTTGGTTCAGTGGTCACTGAAACCTGTCACTGGTGCGATGTTTTACTTTTGGCTAATCAGAGCTACTTCCTTACTCGCACAATTGGCCACGCAGGCAGTTCAGATTCTGCACTCCCGGTTTTTTAGTCTATTTACGTAAATGATCAATTAGTTGCTCAACGGATTCGACATGTCAGAGAAGTAAGTATGACTTGGGGCAGTGCATGGTAGTGGGTGGCACAGCAGCTGCATTGCTAATCGTCCTAAGGACGCAAGTTTTCTTACTTCTGCCGAAGGTATAAGCTTTTAATAAACCACATGGCCTCTAATTTTTCCTCCGATTCTCTGAATCAACTGACAGTAGTTGGAGGGTGTGGCTGAGATCAGCCAAATATCCTCCGCCTGCAGTCTGCTTAAACTTCGGTCAAACAAAAAAATAAGTGGAAGCAGAGCCACTATCTTCTCACTTCTGCAAATCACTAGATTATTTAGCGCCAGTCAAGTCTTTTAGACATCGCGGACG
This sequence comes from Taenia multiceps, assembly GCA_001923025.3. NCBI lineage: Eukaryota > Metazoa > Platyhelminthes > Cestoda > Cyclophyllidea > Taeniidae > Taenia > Taenia multiceps. The sequence goes on from CM010316.2 coordinate 6,987,983, forward strand.
AGTTCTGTCTGTTTTGTCGATGCTGTGATGCACACAAAGGGGCAAGGGGAGACCCAATCGCGAAGAATCGGTTCTGCTAACCGGCCAGGCAGAACCATCCAGCCAGACTGTTCAGGCGACACCTGGCATTGACGCAGTCACCTCTCCTTTCCCACAGCTGCGAATGCAGTGCTGTACCTCGCTTTGGCTGGATTGTGTGCACAATAAGCAGTTTAGTGAGGAAGGGAGAAGCAAACCAGATGTGCAAAGCTGCAGACAGTAGCTGTGCTGCGAATCGGGTGAAGGGAAGGGACAAAGTAGCATGCTACAATTCTATCCATCGATAAAGTCATGACAGATCGAAGTGTGCGTAGCCTTGTCGCGTCAAATTATTCCCTTTCTAGACATACGAGAAACAAGTTGATAAGTCCACATGCATCGCATTGAGTGCTGAGAGCGGGGCAGAATGTGATAGGTGGTGATTGCAATCGAGGAATTCCAAACGACTGGAAGCAGACGCGCGCAAATGTAATTGTCTGCGAAATAGATGACGGCTTTGTCCCTGTTGCTGCCAATATCGTGACAGGTGGGATGGGAAGGAAGGATGTGTTGTCGGTGAACGTAGCTTCAGCATAGCCTGAGGGGTCGAAATTATCGTAGTTCTCTGCTTAGCCTACCGCATTAGTCCCCTTTCAGTCCCTAAGTTTCACCTCCTTTCCTCTAGCTGCCCTCACATTCCTACTATTATTGCTGGCATTCAGAGTCCAACGTCGCCCGCTCTCGTCAAGCACGTCCATCTGCGAGACAATCATGAACGTCCATTAGGTCTACCGCTCGAGGGTTTGGATTCAGTGTTTAGGACAACAGATGGCTGGGCATGGATTAGTGTGCTGCCAACTAGCTAGTGCCATTAGCAGTACAGCCATGCATTCGACGCCAAAATGGATTACGGATTTATTTTTGGTCACAAAACACTTGCCCTCGATGGTGGCGTATCACTCATTGTCAATGAATTATGCCGCACTACACATTGGCATTAACCGACCTGATGAAGCATAGAATGAGAGCATTTTTATTGCATAGTTGGAGTGTGCTCCACTGCAAAAGCTGTTGCCTCTTTGGAAATCGAACGCTAAAACCCCTTTCTCTAGCGCCTCCGGTTGGCGCTGTTACAAACCGCATTCGCGCCGGTTATGTATGGCCTGCACTTTGGACTTTAGCTCATAGCGAACCCTTCTTGAGTGAACAGCGAATCCTTTCTCAACAAAGTGTTCGATTTTGATGCAAGGAATTGCGCCGAACTTAGCACTGCCCATTCTGAAGTGCCAGTCTCAAATTACCTACTCTAGAACGTGCACTTCATCGTGCTCGATGGCTAGCTTTGAATTCGCACCTGGCTCATTCCACTTTTATTTCCTCAACACATTCATACACCTACAGGAATTTGTTAGGTGTGCGTACCAACTCAGCCATCTTGACGGAATGCAATAAAGTGCTTGCAAAATCTGCTCACCTGAGAACAGAAATAGGTGTGCTTACTAACAAGGTTCTGTTTGAATAGGCACCGTCTACCTGCTTCGGCAATGCTTAACAAGATATTCTCTGGAGGATGGAACATCTGTCAACAGAGTCTGTGTCAGCGATCGTTGCCTTTGTCATGCCTCAGTGCTCCGATTACACTAAACTAACAGTTGGGTGTAAATCGAGGCTGATTTAGTCGCATTCGCAGGCGGATTGTCTCAAGTCTCACGTCGCATCTCCATTCACGGGCACTTGTTACTGAAAAGAAAGGAGTACTATAAGTGAGTAAATTGAACTGGTTGTTGATGAGGGCTCTCGAAAATATCGTTTAGCGTGGGTTAGTGTGAATTGCATGAGTGGCAAAAGAATGAGACGAATAAGCTTTTAATTTTCTAGTGTAAACTCGCTTTACTTGCCTCCAAGAGCTAAGGTGTTGCATAAGTGAATCACTCGCACCAATTTTTCAAGGAACACTTTGGAAACCAGCATTCCACGTTGACGAGAGTAAATGGGTAAGTGGACTTACTGTTCCCATAGTTGGCGCTGTTAGCATTAACCGTTTCCTTTTGCATCCACGTAATCTTAGATGAATAATAGCAACCATGCTGGAATTACAACATTTTCGCATGCAATTTACATTGCCTTTGCTCCCAACGCTGTGGCGAGCTGTAATGCGACTGATTGAATTCAGACATTGTATGGATCAATTTTATCGAGCCTAGTCAAGGTCTTTTGAGTCTGAGGTGAGGTTAAATGTGCGTCTGTGCATTATTGCGACGTCATTATAATCAACTGCTTTGCGAATCGTCATAGTTACGCATTCGCCTTGCTCACTCTCTGGCGAATTAACAGCAACTGATACCGATCCACTCGACTGCTGAGCATACTGACCCAAACGGGACATTGCGATTGAGGTCGATGTGTGGAATCAACAAATAAGCCTCCATGTCTCGTGGGTTCCTTTCCTGCCTTCATTAAGGAACTCCCTTCATCGAGGCTTGGTCGGGGTTACAATTCTCTCACGCTCGTCAACTTACAACTCACTAACAGAAAGACCATACTGTGCAGTTAAATGTTAGGCTTAAACATCCCTAGCCACAGCTGAAGATCACGCTTGCTCCGCTGGAGCTAACAAGCATTCTCCCTTCATTTCTTACTGTTTCCTCTCATCGCACAGTACAATGTGGCCGACACACCTCAGTCCTTACCACTATTCCATGTGTTGTGCCCTTTGAGCATTGCCTGATTCTCTAATTGTACCTTCAGTGTCACAGCCACCTTGTGTGCTCCTTCTTCAGATCAACGCCGACTTACGTCAGTGTAATTGGATGCAAAGCCTCCTGCTCCCCATTTAGACGGACGAAACTGCACCATCAACGTCATCAGTTTAGTAAATGGTTGAAATTTACTCTTCATAGAACTTTGTCTACATGTTGGTCACCAATAACCAAATAATTTCATTCCTGTAATTTAGAACCCAAACATCGTGCCTTCCGAGTAGCAAACTCATCTGGTTGTGGGTTCTTGATTTTGCGGGGATTAACAATATTCACTTGCGTCCAACTTGATTCAGAGCTACCTAAATTGCGGAGGTTTGCTGTGATATCGAGGGCAAGCCATATTCGATGCATCCGTAGAATCCCCGTCTCCGTACTCACACAACCGATCCGGCTTATTTGGATGAAAGTGCGCGAAACCTGTTTTATTTTGCATTTCAACTCCGTCTGCAGTGGGAAAATGTGTAACTAGGAATCAACGGGCTTCTGCTTCATAATATGCAACGCATGTTTTGTGGAATGCAAACATATCGTCTCTACAGCTAAAATGAAACGCCTCTCATCCAGGTTCTGCGTTCAACTACGGCGGTCGAAACCGCATAACGTCTGCGTCCAAATTGACTCGTAATTTGGCAGATTAACCAATGTTGTGTGAGGAAAGTATGTTTTGGATAATGGACAGGGCTATGAAGCGTATATGTGGGTATGGATACGTTAAAATTGGTTTGGTGCGCATATTCTCATGCTTTAATCGCATTTTAGGCCAAAAGCACGGTAAAGGAAGAAATGGGTAGAGGGCAATGAGGTAGTCTATGGTTGTGGGCATAAGCGCGTGGAGGAAACTCTGCTTGCATCCATCCTGCTGGCTCTTGTGCATGATGCATATGCTTGAAGAGAACTTGGCTGCATCGTGTTTGAGAATGGCACATGCATAATGGTAGATGGAGATGCATGGCAGCAGCAAACAAGCAGGCCGCCTCCGACCTAGCTGAAACTGAATGCCGTGACTAGGCTATCTCTCACTTAAAGCCATTTCCCGTTCCATGCTTGTCTAGGCAGCATGGCACCACTCCCGCACTCCGAACGTGGAGGTAAGCCCAATTCTGATCGTCAACTACAGTCACCTAGACTACCTTCTGTTCATGGGCAGGACTAAGACCATATGATGTTTAATAAGCCATGGCAAACACCAAATTGCCTTAACAGAAGCGACACTTTGCTGCATTCGCATGCAATTAAGCCACTCCGCCTTTGCTCGCGCCTTGCTCTAATAATAAACTTGGCAGCTTGTCCCACCTCTTTGGAGGGTGCATGCTGTCGGGAACAGCACAATACCTCGTCTCCACCATCACGCCTCTCTTTTTTCTTCACTTGCACCGCTTCCGTGTAGAAACAAGGCATCGTTCCAACAATCATATCGTTCGTCGATTGCAAGTCGCAGTTGTGTGCGAAGTGCAGGCAGCAAATCTCCCTGGCATGGTCTGTTCCTGCTGGTCCCACAGGACTCACTAAGCACTAGGTACACGAATCGTAAGAAATCGCATTAAATATGAAACAGAGTGATGCCATTCCACCCATTATGTGTCTACATGAGCGGAGGTATTCTTGGCGTGCTGACAATTAAGACTTAGCATTCTTGATGAGAAGCAGGAGCTTGCACAAATTCTGTCATTCCCTGGGCGCATTGTCATCAGATGCAGGGAAGTGTGCATTTGCCATGGAAGTTGATGATACTCACACCACAAGTGGGTGTGGAAAATGCTCATATAGGGAAGCAGAAGACCAATCGCGTCGTCCGTTCTGTGAACAAGGCCATTGTCATCGAATTGTGAGGGGAAGCTGGAGGAGAAGAGGCGTGGACAATTAGTCCCATTGTTATTTCTGGTACGCACAGCCCGCAGCATGGGAGAAGAGACTCCCGTCGCTCCACCTTATAATCACATCCAAATGTGATATCGAACGCACGTTCCCTAAATTCGAGTTCTTCTTTCCACACATTTATTCTCCTAGTGCTTATTTACGCACCCGTCGGCAATATTCCGTCCTGGCATTTCGTTTTCTGCAAACTTTGCCAAGGACTCCTTTGCCAAAGCTTGCAGGTGATGGCAGTCTATCTGAAGTGAGAGCAGCGTAACTTATTCGGAGTGTTGGTGCATGGCTGGTCGTCGCATAACTATGGAGCAGTGATTGCAAATCATCCACAAAGTCGTAGGCACCAACAGATCAGATCAAGTCACACAATTGCATCGCACATGTGCTGCAAGCAAACGATGGCAGCGACGACGACGGATGCAGCAGCATCAGGATTGACGTCGCTCAACTGCACATATTTTTCCACAACACTAGGCATTTGAAGCAAAACTGCCTTCCTTCTAAGACTTACTAGTTGGTGTGCGCCAAAAATAATACGGTAGAGCAAAAAACAAGGAAGAATTTCATCAACAAATAGGAGGAGAGTAGGAGGCGCTATTTGTGTCCAACCCAGCCCCAAAATACCAGATGTAATACCACGAAGTATGTCCATCAATGGTTCAAGCATTGAGTGCACAGTAGAGGTTCAAGTTTATTTTTGACGAAATTGGCGAGATGTGGCCAATGCAGACAGCACCGATTTAAATAAATGCAGATTGACGCAGAGATTTTGATATTCACCATAGCGTAGAAGCATCAAATTCACAGAAATCAGTAAAATAGCGGTAGATCCGCACTTCCAAACATCAATCGCTGACTGCGCGACTATGGAGAGTAGTCAAATGGATACGCAAGAGAGATGCGAGGGGATGGAAGAACACGTAACGAAATTTGATGGAGAGAAAGTAGAGACACAGTTAATAGGCTTTTCATAATGCAGAAAACAATCACTAAGCATATCTGATGCAGGTAGACGGTGACTACAAGACAGGGACCATGCTAGTGAAAGTACAAATTTCCATTCTCAGTTACGCAACCTCTGCATGCACTTAATCACCTCCCGTCAAAGTGTCTAATTTGACACCAAAAGCTAGCAATGTGCTTTGAGTGAATAAATATGGTGTTGAGAAAGAAAACACTTTTATTTTATCGTCACATGTCCACCTCCTTCCGCAAGCCAATGACAAGTGCTGTGGCCACACACACGGCTGCATTGCCGAGAGCGATAGACGGTGAAGCGTGTATGTAAAGCCGTGTCGAAATCGGCCCAAAGGTCGAACCGTTTTGTATGATTCGCACAGAAGAATCTTCTGCTCTGGTGGGCTCGTTAGCCCTGCAATCCGATGCCTTTGGCTCTTCAACCCAGCTTTCTTCATCGCAATACTCACCTTCCGTCCCTTCACAACCCAGTGAAATGCGTTTTGTGCCTTCCTGTCCAAACACACGAAATCGAGAGTCTAGGCATATAGTTGTGTCCAAGGGTTTTCCGATTCTGCCGACGAATTCCTTTTTGTCCTTAAAAATAGGCGCATTGGACAAAGGTGAGTAGCAGCAAAACGTTCATCAAACATGGGATTGCGTTAATCGCTAGTCGAATGAGTGCAACCTAGTCGACGTCCGAATGTTGGAGGGCTTCATTGTGGGGAAAATGAGCACTGTGCCCAAGTGGTGACTGGTAAAGTGTGCTCTACTTAGGAAAAATTAACCGCCCACAGAAAAGATGAGATTGCTAGTGTCTGTAAACGGTTTGGCTAAGGCTCGAGTGGAATAAAACCAGTTGTTGTTGATTTGATGGGGGAATAGGGAAAGACCGTCCTCGCCTCTTGGCAACAGACCGAGCAGTCGGCGGAAACAGCATCTCAGAAATGCGACCACGTGACTGCAATCCCTTCGTAGTTCCAAAATTTGTATGTGAGACCAATGCGAAGTGCGCGCAAAAATGTTACAATGCAGCATGCGGAGGAACCTAATTGGACCACAGCGCAGGGTGGAACGTAGCAGACTTGTGGCGCATCACCATCCAGATCTGGAACAAAGATGCAGTAATTTTAGTCATAAATTAGACAGCTTCAAGCATAAAACGTGGCATCAGGTGATGCGAATGGAAGGCACATTTACTAGCCATGAGTTCGACAACCTGCTGCTAAATTGGCATCGCTGCTGAGCATCACCACACACCAACATCCAATGCTGGGTGACTGAGATGTTGCCCATGTTGTTGTGTTGGTGGAGAGCAGGCCTGCATTGTACCAGCAGCCTAATGCAGCAGCGCATCGCATTAGTCGAGAAGTCAGTGGGACGAACTGCATGGCAGACAAGGGTGTAAGGCGCAGGCTGGAAGCCAGATTCTTACGGCTTCGAGCGCAGATGCGCGCACTGGCCAACTGGACAACCTTCGCTACCACACAGACGAACTCGAGGAGTAGCTTATTATACCTGACCGTCGTGAATATGGCGACAGACGAGAGCGTGCCAGAGAATGCGCATTGACAAGAACGCAAAGCGAACAAGCGTAGGGAGCAGGAGTTGAACCTACGCGCGGAGTCCTCAATGCATTTCTAGTCCATCGCCTCAACCACTCGGCCTTTGCTACGAACCTTTTGGAATTAAATATTATACATGTCTAGACTTCCACACAGTTGCAACCAAGTTATTAAATGTGGCACATACTTGAGCACTGTAGAGGAGAAATGCGGTAAACTGAATGCCAAACATCATTTACAAATTGCAACCCACGCAAATACAGTTAACGGCTTTGGAAACACTGCTCTTAATTGCAATTTTAATCACGCAAGAAGTAGTGAGATTCACTCATTCAACGCGCTTTACCTTAAACCTGCTGATGCGAAGTTCCGAGGAGGAAAGTGAGAAGATCCCATTCCCATCACTCAATCAATCACACAGCGTGCGTGCGTGCCTGTACACAATCCTCCAGGTTCACTGGGATTGCTCTCCATGGGACATGGTTGCTTGATGGATGAGAGCTGAAGATGGCATTCCAATGCATCCTCCTACTGAAGCAAACACAGCCAGGCTAGTGAGGCGCCAAATCGTTTTCCACCTTATCAGTGCGGAAAGCTGTCGCAGGTTATGATGGCCTAGTGGTTAGTGGTGGTGGCTACGCATTCGCCGCAGGCTGACGGAAAGTGAGGATGGTGGAGTGCATGTGGAAGTGGAATTGCAACAACTACGATATGCTTGCGGCAGCTCACCTCAACTCTTCCTTCACAATTTTTTACGTTAGATTTTGAAAACATTTTGTAGGATCATTACTAATGTGCTGCAAGTGCTGCGTTTCAATGACGCTTGCGTTCCCATCGTACTTCGATAACGTGCTGCCAGTTTACAGCACCACTTTGCGTGACTTGGCAACAGTTCCTACTCTTCTTAAAGTTCGCGTCAGCTGTCTTCGCCTATTAGATAAGAAAATGTCTCAAGTACGATGTGATTTGAACAGCGTTTCAAGCCGCAGCGACCCGGCTGTCATAAGTTTGCGCTTTGTGATGAAGAACTATTGCTTCTGTTGCATTGAAAGCCTTGCGGCGAGCAGTCTGCCAGCACTCTTGCAGGCACCAGACTCGGGTGGTCCAACTCCAGTAGACGCAGTCAGAGACAGGCTGGGTGGTGATTCGTATCCTCCAACAACAGCATGCCAATGACGGTGTCGTGCGGGAATTTCGTACATCAAGATTGAATGCTTTTGGTGACCGAATGTTCTACTGTCATTTGGCGAGAGCAAATGGCCAAAATTTTGCATTTATTCTTTTCCTTGCGACCAAACCGCAACCAGTATTTAAAATTAGGGCTGTACTCTCGGTTTTGCGCATTTCACGCCTCCTATGTATGATGTTCGCCTGAAAGATGCACGCTAAATTCACAATGAGACCGTGAGCAACTCTAGAAACTGTCGCTGCATTTGCTATGAATTAAGCTACAATGTGTTATTGGCCGAGAATGTGTGTTCGTGTGCCCTGGTTGTGGATAAGTGTCCCACCCGTCAGTCACAGCATCAGTTTCTATTTTTCGACAGATGTGAGCTGGCACAGTGGTGAAACTTGCGTGTGTGAAGCATAGATGGGGCCGGAGGAGATTGGACACTGTCTAATACAACTGTGGTGACTGTTTGGCCATGCACTTTGAGTGACTGATAGCGCAGCTATCGCATTTGGAAAGGACTCAGTAAAACGCAATTCATCGAGTGTTTAACGAATTGTTCAGAAACAAATGCCTACGGAGTCACTTCTATTTAGTACTCGGATTCAGTAAGGCCCGCTTCAAGGAACTTGCTGCTGGTAAACTGGAAAGATACTGTAGCAAGGCAAATATGCCTAGAAGTTCTACGATTGGAAGGAAAATGTAGTTTGCGACCCTTTTCATGCACCTTCTTAGGAAAGCGGCTTGAGATAAGGAGGTGAGATCAGAACAACGCGAAATAACTCGATGGCTGGCCAAAGACTAGCATTCTTAGAACTGGGACCAAAGATGTGTAGTAAGCTTCTGTCATCAACAAAGTTTCCCTTGCAGTTGTGTCAACTTCTGTACTGCCCTGCAGAAAAGCACGAATGTGGCTGATTAGGCGGTCCTTCAGTTGGTTTGTTTAACTAGTTTCTCATCACACGACACAGCCTCAACTATGCTTCACGTCACCGGAAACGCATAAATTACAATCTGCTTAGATTCGCTTCGGTAGGGAATTCTTTCAAGGAACTGTTGATTGCATCATTGTGGTTCTAGCCTTGAGCGTGTTTTGCCGTGGTCAAACCATTATTCTGGGTGCTACACATTTTGTGTGGGTTTACTTATTGCGATGGTATATGATCAACTCGGTGCATTTGGCCTCGAAACGGAAATGCGGGACGTCTGGTATGGTTGGGGAACAGTAACTAAGTTTGGAGCAGTCACGACCATCAGGCACCCACTGCACGTGTCCATGGGCTATACATTGGTCTGCATAGCGGTTAGTTGGATGTACCTCCAACCTTCTTCCCTTCCTCATCCATCTGCAAGATGCCACCAAGTTGTCCAATTGGATGTCAGCAGCACGCCCCAACTTCTTTAGTAACGTATCGTTGCAGCGATCAGCTGACCCATTTACACATTGCTGGCGCTGTTGTCATGCCATTCCACCATCCCACAATTGGGTGATACAGACTAATGTATGTATCTACAGTACTGCATGTGTGCATTTGAACTCAAGTAGCTTAGCCTTCACTTTACTTAGACTGCAAAATAATGCGATTTGTTGCATGGCATTGAGGGCAAGATGCTTGGCCACTAACAGGCCTCTGTGGTGCTGGTGCCGTAAGACCTACGATGCCTCGCCACTCTCTTCGGTGACGCCGTCAATCAAGCACTGAAGTTGGAGTCGTCTGGAGCAGGTTAACGGAATTCGCTCAACTACTTTCCCTCTCCATCACCTCAACGTAAATGCATCCACCGCAGCATTAAAAATACACAATAGCGTGGAGGCAGTTTGAGAAATGGAAGTCATGGAGGGCGCATCGTGTAACAATGCACTCAGCTAGGGCTTCCGTTACAACATTCAGTCCGATGGATGTGAGGTGCATGCCAAGCACTATTTGTAACCAGTGTGAACCACTTAGACAAAGGGTGAGCAAAGGTCTGATGTTGGTGGTGTTGGTGGTGATGTGTGAATACGGCTAATGGGCTCAAACGCTTTTAGAGACACACTGCTAAATGGCATCAACTATGTCCCTCTTCCGACAAGTCAGTTGTAATTGCTCTGCACACTTACAGACGGCTGCATTGCCGCAAGCAATGGAAGGTGAAGTGTGCCTGTAAAGGCACACGCACGCGTTGGCTTGGGAATGGCTACTTCTCATAAATGGTTTGTCTGCTTTGATGGACTTTGCCTGTCCTGCATCCGGCACTTTCGCCTTTCTCAACCCAACTTCCCCCATCACACCACTCACATTTCATCCCTTCCTATTAGGCGCTACGCCGATTTCTTCCCGCATAACACACGCATTTCACCGCATCACTTGTTCGTCCTTGCGTTTATGCAATCCATGGTCATTATCAGGTCTCTCAATCTCATCGTTATGTGGAACCATTGAGACCTCAATCTGACATAATCACCAAATGATAGTTTTGCTTTTGAAACCGTCTCAATGGTGCTGATTTGGCGCATGTCACTGCACCAGGCTGAGCTTAATCGCGTTGAATTACTGTCAGTGCTATTTTCATGCAGTCGTCAAAGCTGATTCATGCTGCGATCGCCGACACACCATATCGCCTGCTACACCACTGCATTGTGCGAACAACTTGCTGCTAAAAGCATGACTTTCCTTATTTCAATGCACCGAACCAATTTGAGCAACGATTCTCTTGCAGTATTGGGTGCGTTGATGTCAAGAACGAAATTTGTCCATGAACGCCAGGCTTGCTGCAAAATTGAAGTTTGAGTAAACTGCAGCTTTATTGCATCGAATTGTGGTGAATGCTACATCTAAACGCCAGCCGATGCTGATTTGCTGAGCGGATGATTGCTGCTGATAGAAGGCAGTGTCTTATTGAAAGACTATACAATCGTCAATAGGGACCTTTCATCTTGTCGATTTACTTAGAGGAAGGTGAGGATAGTGAGTAAATGTGGGTAAGCCAGATGTACTTACCCTTCTCAAAAGCGTTGCTAGTGCTCAACTCGTTGCACTTTTTCACGCAGGCTCATTGGATTCTCTCGCACTCTGCAGGCTGTGACTAAATCCTGGCTGGATGTGTAGATTGTAGAGACCCGTGACTTGTGACTGATTTACCTCCAACCGAGTTGTCACACTCATCTCGCATATTGTTTGGTGAAAGCAATTTAAATTGATGCTAATCCACTGCCTCCCATGTGTCCAAATCATTCAGCACAATCACATTTGCTAACTTGATGTCTATATCGAATCCCGATTTGTGTCATGCATGTTTCTGTATGCCCACATTCATACTTATCTTTCGGGTTCAATGGCAGTCTTTCCTTAGCCTACAGGCTCTTTTTTCTCCTGCACTTTCAGCTCTGTCTCTGTTAGTGGCTACTCACCTGCTTCTTTCTCTCACACGGCAGTGGCGCATTGACGATTATAAGTGTGCCCAAAAATTTCATCTCGATTCGCCAAAATGTCCTACAGCAGCAATTTGAACAAGTGAAATTCCTTCCTTTCCATTTTCTTATCATCTTACACACGTGCAATGCAAACGAGGAGTTGACAACTTCCACGCGAACTTGTTGCCATGGTGGTCGCAGTTTCACCTAGCTCTGGTTGCGTTTGTATGTGCGCACGAGTGTGGGTGCACGCGCTCTCATTAGGACAACTCTCGAAAATATTCTCTCTCTCTCTTTGTCTGTATTTTCCGGGTTGAGTTTAAGTATTCTGTTTCAGCGTGGGCAATTGTCTTGGTGCTTTCTCTCCACTCTCCCAATTATTCCAACCGACTGCTGTCTCCGTCTCTACTGGATGAGTGTGCAGATGGACAAATGGAAGGGTAGAGAGATGTGGGCCGGTGCTTCGGTCCACAACCCAGGAGTGCGAGCTGCAGTGATCACACCACTCAGTAATAAGTGGCGAGATCGTCCCCTGCCAATGCTCAGTGAATCGGAGTAGCAAGGATGGGCTGTGTACTTCAGGGTTTCTGATTCCGAACTCACCTCCCACGTGGTACGGTACATCACATGCAGAGAAGGTCCACAGCAACACAGTGGAAGCTCAGAGGCGTCGGCCCCCCCGCTACCTCACAACTGTGGACGGCATCGTGCTTGATAATTGGAAATGATTTTGGTCTCATTCCTCTCGTATCTGTGTTCGAATGGTCCGAAAAGCCTTGGCAATAATAACAATAATAGCATCTGTATTGACTTATTAAAACAGCGAGCATTGCTGTTCTTCGTAGCAGTTTCGTCCGTTCCAATAAACACTTCTAGCATGGCGAATGCGATTAGAGATCGTCTGACACATAGGCCTCCCTTCGTTTGTGGCGAGCCATTGAAGAATATATGGTGGAGAGTAACGGAACGCACCACCCACCAATTTTGTGATGGTTCACACGAGGATGCACCACTTGAATATAATACCTAATGGCCAGAGGCGTGATGAAGAAATGTGTCGCGAGCATCTATCACTGCATCACCATAGGCGGTAAGGGTGTTTCGGCGCTACCATTACCCAAAGTTATCAATTCGAAGCATTCTGAGCACACAGTTCCATGTGTTATCCATTAGCAGACGATGGGAGTTCCGAAGTTCAAGCACTTGTTTTCTTCACTTCTTTCTTTGGAGCACCTCGCTAGTGTGTGACAATTTTTCCTTGATCGCTGACTGACAAATGACATCCATGGTTTGCCGTAGCAAATCAAAGCACTGTTCATCCTGAGGCGACCTGCATTCTGTCCCACCACCAATCCTCCAAGACGAAGACTTTCAACCTCGTTCTCGCCACGTTGCCTGCCTGGATGTTGGCTACACTGAGGGCCAAGCAAACACATCGAGGATTAACGCATCCACCTACCTACCTACCCTACTACCTGTCTGCCTCTCTTCCTCTCTCCTGACCCCGAGTGGCTTGACACTATCTAACACGTCTCAATGCAACTAAGAGGTAGTTAAGGCTTATTTATTCTTTAGAATGGCCGAATTTAGAGACGGAACTAAGTGATTAGTGACTGCTGAGTC